>JAQBSW010000340.1:0-219200 GCA_029291075.1 Eudiplozoon nipponicum
ATCAATGCCGCGTTTTGCGTACGCGGGTAATAGCTGTACACGGGCAGTTACACAAAGATCCGCTTTATCACTATTTCCAATTTTGTTTTGTCTTTGATCGGGTTGACTCATTTTTACTTCAACTGGAAATGCGGTTCTATCACATCTTTGTTTACTGGCGACGTTTCGGTGCCTACTTTCCAGCACCATCATCAGGCAACACAACACTGATCACAATAGCAGATTTAAGCAAATGTGGTAACCTCGTTCCAAAACCATTCTATTTATATATATTTGACTCAACACTATTTTAATCATAGAATTTGTCTCAGTAACTAAACTCAATATATAACTTTTTATAATTAGCAGACCAATCATTACCTCACCTATACCTCATCTCATCTCGTATGCAGAATATTTTAGGGGAGAGAGACAGTATCGAACCTTTTGTTATTTGTTATAACTGTATTGCTACTATGTCACGGTAATCAAAATTTAAAAATGCTAAAACTAAAACCTTGACTATCATATACTGTATTTTATTTAAAGCCGGGAACTCTAATGTATACAATGGTGTGTGAGGTATTGCGCACATAGCAACAAACTAGTTCAAATATGGAGCAGCAAGTAACGTAGATGGATGGAGAGTGAATGTTATATCGACGCTTAGGTGAACGATTAAAGAGAGAAAGATAGAGATAGCCTGGACAACTAACGTTTTTCAAAAAACTAATCGTAAGCACAATGCGAAGTTAATCAACTATTGGAAATAATTGCATAAGAATATTTGCTCATATGACTAAAATAATTCATTATATCTATATACATATATATCTAAATATAATATCGTAAAACCTTTATATATATATATATATATATAATATATATATATATATATATATATATATATATATATATATAAATATATATATATATATATAAATAGAGAGAGAGAGAAAAAGGACCATTGATAATTATTAAATATGAATAATTTCTATTCTTATTATATATTTATTTATTACGTTAGTCACACCTTATATCAATATATAAAATACATGTCAATATGTATAAAAACATATATATGAATATAAGCAACAGTATGAGACCAACATCCCTAATCCTATATATATATATATATATATATATATATATATATATATATATATAATATATATATATATATATATATATATATAATATATATATATAATCTATTATATATATATGTATATATATACGTTTGCATATTTCAAATAAATTATTATTTTACTCTTTTCTTACTGTTTTTTTTATTTACCAATTAATCAAATTGTATATTTATTTATTCACACCTTATATAAATATATAAAATACATATAAATATGTATAAAAACATATATATATAAATATAAGCAACAGTGTGAGTCATATATATATATATATATATGTGTATAGAATAAACCTATCAATCTACCCATAGGCCTATCTATATATCCGTCTATCTATCACATTTTGGTTTCCTCTTAAAAGGATACATGGTAGCTATTAACCATGAATATCTTCTCTATGACTAACGTATTATACATTTATTAAGATATTCCTACCTTACATAAATATAGAAAATATAAGCAACAATGTAAGTCAAATGTGTCTTATCTAATGTTCTATCTACTAACCCTTGCTAAATCGGTATACCGTCTTTTGGAACATTTTTATTGAGAAAAATAAGTATATAGGAAATTGATATTGGTACAGATCATTCGCAACCAGTTTTCTATAAGCGAGGTTTTTTACTTAGGTTCCCACTTAATTCATGTTCCGCAGCCTCACGTTTTCTGACCATAGAAAATGCTTCATTAAATATTGGGCCCAATGATTTTTCTACCGATGTTACATTCATTACACCTTTTCCTGATTTTATTTCAATTGACTCTCTAATTAGTCTAGTTAATCTGTTGCGGTTGCATAACGCGATGCGTTTACATCCTTCCCAGTCTATTTCATGACCCGTTTCCTTCGAATGCCTAGCTAGGTCTGATCTTTGAATGTGTCCATATTTGCAGGCTGTCTTATGTTCACCTCTACGAACCTTTATAGGTCGCATGGTTTCGCCTATATACCTGAGATTACATTCTTTGCAAGGTATCGCATATACTCCTGATGTCTCGAGGGGTTCTACTCTTTCTTTTTGGTTAGGTAGTTTATTGCCTATAGTAAGCGATTGTCTTAAAACTGTTTTAATATTGTATTTAGCTGCTATTATTCTAATTTTCCTGCTCAATTTAGAATCAGGTAATACCATAATTTTGTGCTTATCCGGTTCCGTTTCCTTCTTTACTTTGTTTATTATATTATTGTTAAATCTCTGTAACATCTCATCTATTAATCTATCTATTATACTTGACGGATAGCTATTTAGTTTGAATATTTCTTTTAATCTACTCATTTCCTTATCTCTATTTTCGATATCCACTATTCTAAGACTTCTTAATACCATGGATTTAAGAATGCCTATTTTCATTCCATATGGGTGATTTGATAAGAAATTAAGAAGTAGTCCTGAATAAGTCTCTTTTCTAAAAATATCTCTTTCCAATCTGGAACCATTCCGTTTTATTTTCACATCCAAAAAGGGTAATTCATCATTATTCTCTTTTCCAATGTAAACTTTAATTCACCTAATTGGTTGGCTAATTCGAGGAATTTATTTAACTCATTATCCCCATAATTCCAAATTATAAACATATCATCCAGGAATCTTACATACAAGTTTGGCTTAAGAGGAGATTTTAACAACAGATTTTTTTCAAAATAGTGCATAAAAATATTAGCAACCGGGACTGATAGTGGTTGTCCCATAGGGACACCTTTAACTTGTTTATAAAATTCATTTCTATACTTAATTTAAAGGTGTCATTAAAACATCGATCAATGCCAGTGTGAATGGATTTGCTGGACTAACGGGCGTTCAAATGTAGTTGTAATTTTCAATTTTGGTTTAATCCACTTTGTTGGTACCAGGTACAAACTAAGGAACCATAGTTTTAATACCATTTACAGAGAGTTGGCTTTGAAGTCACGTTGTCGATGACTTTGTAGGAATTTAACTGCGCTACTTCTTGAATATACATTCTGATAGGAGATTGTACTTTTCAACCACCCCGCATTTCTTAACCAATTATATAGTGTGTATAGGGCGTAGTACCATATCCAACCGATGACTCATCAATAAGCGCGAAATGCATGTATACAAGAAACGATACTTTTGGTATATTTTACTAGTTTAACATTAATTAATACACAATCACTAGGCGAATGTTCATCACATAATTAGTAAAAAGATTTGTAGCTGAGAATTCCACAATTTTGCTGCCAAATCATGTGTAATGTTTGGATTCTTTTCTCATAATTAATAAATCAAAGTTGCAGCTAGCCCCTAAGACTTTTACTTATTTATCTAAATGAACGAAGAATGAAACAAAAAAATATCCTAAAATTTACATTTATAAAAATGTAAGCCTAAATTGGACGATGTAAAACATAAGAAGAAAAATGGAATCAATATTAAATTTATGTGACGAATTCCTCAATGGAATACAGTACGAATTTGATTAAAAATTACATATCCAGATGAACAGAACCCTGAGACCTGCACGTGTCAACACCAGGTTAATGTTAAATTTAGTTTGAACTGAATGTCATTTGTTATTTCCCGGGGCCAAAATGCAACCTAAATGATACTCCGTTTTGCATAAATAGGGCCCCTACAAATGTGCACTAGTCTATTATGCTATCTTCACCGAATATGTCATGCTTTTCAATTTGCAATAAAAAAATTGTTTGCATCATTTTTGCACGGCACTCGAAGACCACCCAAAGTATGGGGCAGTGTAGCATAATTGTGATGGCGAGATTAATGCTCCAACGCAAAGGAAGTGGTGTCACCAGTAGCCTTCCTTACTTATTCGGCGGCTAGTAGAAGTTATCACGGCAAATGACGGCGACGGTTAGCTAAATCAACTAAAGAATAATATAAACATTACTTACATATGTCAGTATAAACTAAGAATTGTATAGTGTAGAAAAGGCAATTCATCCAGTAGACCAGTTTCGTCCTTATTGGGAACTCATCAGGGAATTGCCAGAATTTGCCGCGGACAGGATACGAACCTGGGCACGTCTGCTTCGGAATCTGGTGCTCTAACCACTGAGCTATCCTGCCGCACACTACACTACACACAATTGTCAGTTATATACCAACTAATGTAACTTGGTTAGTCAATTTTTCCTTTAGGTGGAGCTCATATGGCATCCATTTAGACCCAAAGTTCCAACTAACCATGCCCAATCTGTCATTACTGAACAGACACCACATTACATGGGGAAGTGGTATTGAAATGAACATTTATATAATTAAACGAACATTGGTTGCGCGGGTGGTGATAACAATTATTATAATCAAGGTTGCGGTCTTGATATAAACACCTGACCCATTAATTACTTACATATGTCAGTATAAACTAAGAATTGTATAGTGTAGAAAAGGCAATTCATCCAGTAGACCGGTTTCGTCCTTATTGGGAACTCATCAAGTACTGGCCAGAATTTGCCGCGGACAGGATACGAACCTGGGCACGTCTGCTTCGGAATCTGGTGCTCTAACCACTGAGCTATCCTGCCGCACACTACACTACACACAATTTTCAGTTATATACTAACTAATGTAACTTGGTTAGTCAATTTTTCCTTTAGGTGGAGCTCATATGGCATCCATTTAGACCCAAAGTTCCAACTAACCATGCCCAATCTGTCATTACTGAACAGACACCACATTACATGGGGAAGTGGTATTGAAATGAACATTTATATAATTAAACGAACATTGGTTGCGCGGGTGGTAATAACAATTAATATAATCAAGGTTGCGGTCTTGATATATACACCTGACCCATTAATTACTTACATATGTCAGTATAAACTAAGAATTGTATAGTGTAGAAAAGGCAATTCATCCAGTAGACCGGTTTCGTCCCTATTGGGAACTCATCAAGTACTGGCCAGAATTTGCCGCGGACAGGATGCGAACCTGGGCACGTCTGGTTCGGAATGTGCGTGCTCTAACCACTGAGCTATCCTGCCGCACACTACACTACACACAATTTTCAGTTATATACTAACTAATGTAACTTGGTTAGTCAATTTTTCCTTTAGGTGGAGCTCATATGGCATCCATTTAGACCCAAAGTTCCAACTATCTATGCCCAATCTGTCATTACTGAGCAGACACCACATTACATGGGGAAGTGGTTCGCATCCTGTCCGCGGTAAATTCTGGCCAGTACTTGATGAGTTCCCAATAAGGACGAAACCGGTCTACTGGATGAATTGCCTTTTCTACACTATACAATTCTTAGTTTATACTGACATGTGTAAGTAATTAATGGGTCAGGTGTTTATATCAAGACCGCAACCTTGATTATAATAATTGTTATCACCACCCGCGCAACCAATGTTCGTTTAAAGAATAATATGTTGCTAACAAGAGAGGGATAATTACGGCCAATCAACACCAAATAGAAGTATTAGTGCACAGCGGAAACGACCGGCTATAGTCCGCACATGTCAAGGCATAGGATTTTATAGCAACGAGAACAATACATGGGACAAAGATAAGTTATCAGTTGCAACCAGGACTGACAACGGAATTTTGAAAAAATGGCCTATATATATTCAAAAAATCTGTTGTATTAATTTTCTGTCGACTTATAAATATAAATGGTTGATGAGAGGGGCTGCATTTTCCGCCACCCAGACAGCTATGTGAACTGACGTTTTCACTCTGTTAGAATCAGATCGCTGCCAACCGAGCATTCGGTAAACTTAGAATAAAGACCCGTGAACGAGCCGATTTCTTTAAACCTCCCACTCATGACGAATCAAGTCAAGGAACGATGCTCGATTTAGTGTTGACCCTTTCACTGAAGGAAGACCACGCATCATGTTCGTCAGGGTATCGAGGAAACTTTGGAGAATAACTGGGCAAACTGACGAGATAGGCCAGCACTCGCTGGCAGCAAAAATATGATTCCAGCCACATAATCAGGCAGTAGTGAATCCAAACTAAACAAAGGACACTTGAATGGCAAAGGTCTGCCAGATACTAGAGCGACACTAGGCCAATTTGTGAACCATTATTAATTCAACTGATTGATTTAAGGATTTTCCGACGTTCACTTTGAAAAGAATAAATAAATCAGCAGTTGTTTCTGAACGTACAAGAGTCACGATGCCTACACACCGAATTTCGCGTGAATCTAGCATTTTAAAAGTAACTTACATGTCTCTTCATGCGGCAGTTACTTGCTGTTTCGAAATCTCCCATCGCCATATAGTGAAGAATATATTCCAGGATCCGATTGTTTTCATCGACCATCCGAACTTTATTCAGACAGCTTAAGTGATTGAAACAGATATGTAACATATTAAAATAAACATTTAAAAAATGAAGACTTTTAACAGAGACGAACGAGTGACCTGAGAAAATCAGATGATATTGCGTACCAGAAATGAAGCAAATACAACGTTTTTATTATTATTTGAATTTCAAAAAGAGCATTAAAGATTTAGAACAAATTTTGCCTTTAAATGGACTCGTTTTTAAGTTGTACCTAAATGAACGCTTGACGAATTATTTAAGAGAAGACGACAGTAAAGACAAATAGTAAAGATTTACTCGAATAATCTCATTTTATTTGTTTAAATTAGCATTTCAAAACGCATGCATGTAATGAAATACATGTACTATACCTATATAGGAAAACTGACCATGCTACTAGATAGCATTTATTTATTTAAAACAAGGTTGCGATCTTGATATAAATACCTCTCCCATTATGTACATACATTTGGCAGTGTAAACTAGGTATTGCATAAGGTAGAAATAACAATTCATCCAGTAGGCCAGTTTTATCCTTAATGGGAACTAATCACGTACTTTCCAGAATTTGCCGCGGATAGGATTCGAAACTAATCGCATCTGCTTCCGAATCTGTTGCTCTAGCCACAGAGCCACCCTGTCGCATATCATTCCAACGCCATAATCTGGTTGGTTAAATCTCTATTTTAACCCACTACTGTCAGTATCAGGCAAAACAGCGAAGCCAGCAATACAGCTGGAACAACGACGTGTTACCCCTCTCAGATCAATATCGTTCTGGTAAGCAAGTAACGATTGTACTCTTGTAAAAACAAACGTCTATAATTTGTGCTACAATATTATAATCAACGGAAACGCCAAAAGTATTTTGACTGCAAGAATAAGATTAAAAGCTGTTTAGAAAAACTGTCTGTGTTCAGTGATAGCATCATTTTGTTGACGAATAAAACAAAACAGTAGGCTTTCATATAAGTCGGTGCACCTCCTGAGTCACTGTAACTAAGGCAGAAAGCATACTACATAGCTTCTAGAATGCTACGTTAGTAAAGATTCAGTAATTGTTCTTCTGATTCTGAAATACGTAAACTGTATGTCTGCCAGCCATCAGTACAAGAACTTAGGCTCCTCAGCAGCAGCATAATCGGAAAAATTAAAACGAGAGCGCATCTCAACTCGTTAGCTTCGCAATTAAATTAAAGCCACCAATGTAGTGATTGAGAATCAAAACTGGTTAAATGTTACCAACAATTGGTAAGCAGACTCGCAACATTATCTGTACGAATTTTACGCAGAGATACTGCAGGCAAGGTATGCAACCTTTAAGGCGATTAAGTTAAATGCGCTAAGAACGTCCGTTACAATCAGTTTTTTTATCTCAACGCAACGATTTTTTAGAACTGTGCCTTCCTGCTAATTATCTACGCAAATTTATACCATGGAGACACCCTGACATCAGATTTATCGATCACCTAAAACATTTTTTGGTATATAAACCTTGAAGCAGTTTAGAACACCATTAAGAAAACGCCTGTACAACTCTCCAAGCAAATGAGGCTAATACGCCTCGAAGTCCTGAGAAAATCTAATCAGTCTGTAAGTGTTAGGGATCTCAGTTAGATAATCAGTCGCACGGCGCCGTTCATCACAATTTTAATGTTCGTGCACAAATTAGTTATGGGGACATTTCTAGAGGGCAGCCAATGACTCTCTGGAGTGAACTTGTATTTTCTACTAACAACTGAATAATATAGAAAAATATGGTTAACAAGTAGGCAACCATCATCGAATTCCAATGTGAGCAGTGTCGAGGAGATCTCAGCAAAGGCTTTACCGATAGCATCATTAAACAAAGCGAGCAAAAAGGCATAACTTCATCGAACACTGGAACCAAACATAGAAGGAATAGGATGATTCTTATTGGCACGAATAAATGACAATGATCTGTAATTACAACCACATGGTTCAAAGAGGTTATTGCTTTTCGAAGCTGCTTCAAACTCATTACCAATATTTTGCAAGTACTGATCAAAATCTGCCGCGAGCTAACAGTAAACTCCATGTGCAATGATATTATCTAATAATAGTACTTCAGCAGCTGTCACGTGTTGAAAAGCCTAGGTGATAGCAAAGATAGAAAAGGAATTTCTCGATACAGCGTTCGAGGGTTGTTTGGTACACTATTCGTCATAGTTATAAATATCTCAATAAAAGTAAAGGCGTCCTTGAAAGCATGCTGCACATTTGTATTCTCTTTCAATATACGGATATCCGGACAGAAAAAGAGCACTCCCATAGTGTAAAATTTCAAACGAATTCCAAAAATTAAAAGACTGTGATCTGATACGTTGATTAAACCGTAAGATAAGCCACAATACACTTCCACGTTCCAAAAAGTGGGCAGTCATTGTCTGCTTACCAGAGTGTGGTCGATCATCATTACAATAATAGGTCACCGTCTCATTTGTCTGCTTTACAACACTAAGCTTTGTGGCAAGACAATGCTATTCTTCCGGCAATCTAGGTTTATCACTATCAGCTTAAGGTTAAGGGTGAGAAGGGATGGCCTGATGACTTCTGCACAGATATTGAAATCCTATATTCACCTTTTTACATTTAGACTACTAGAGGTGAGAGCCACATATCTAATTTTGCTTTCCATATATATGCAATGCGTTTTGATCATCGCTAGTCAGTTTGCCGTCGTACTCTGATGATTATCATGAAAGGTCGAAACGCGTCAGTGCGTGCAACTGGCGGTAGTTTTGCTATGTTGTTCGACGACCGGTCAAGTACAATGGGTTTGGTGTTTACTTCATGCTCGAAAACTTGATTTAAAGAACTGTTTAAATCAACATCCGCACAATCAATGCTTGTTTATTTTTACAGCTTCGTTTTCTGCGCAATATTGACTTGGATTAGTATTGAAACCCCCAGCAATAACCAAATCCTCGGTCATCGTTCAAGACCACAGATTAAATCTGATATTTAAAAAGCATTTTTTAAGTTAAAAAATGGTCCAGAGTTCACGTGTACACGTTTACAAATCCAAGAACCAGGTCGCTTACGAGGAACCTAGCAACGAATAAGCATGAGTCTAAAGCTTTTACTTCTATTAAGACATGCTGCCACAGTGGATAACCGAAAGGCTACACTATTTTAGATTGATGGCTCTCATAGTAGAATGGATAACGAATTTAACTTAATGCGTGTTGGGCCCAAATGAAAGTTGTCATTTTCTGAAATCAATTCTGGTCTTTTGCAAGCAAGCAACAGTGATACTGCAATTTTTCAGTTCGCCAGCCGCAAAAAAATGACCGGCTCAAAATACAAGAGCCTTCATACTTTAGGAATTAATGAGAATATCTTTGAGCTTATGTGACACATATAGACCGGAAAAAACTGGAAGCCCATCATACATGCTTTGGTGTGAGCACTGCTCCGATAAAACAGGTGTGGCGTCGCTTGTCGATTTTCTTTAGTTATTACCAGAACCATGGCACGCGAGCACGGACTTGTACGACTTTTATCGTATTAAAAGGTTACATCGGGCAATAGCTAACTACTGATTGAATGATTATATTTTTTAAAAATCCTAATTCCCCCCTCCGTATGATGCGCAACGATATTAGATCTTATCCAGAATCGCGTAAAGATCCTTACTATCGAGAGTTCACTATTTCAGGCTCCACTACATTTGCTTCGTTTAGCTTATCCACCTCAAGATAAAACTACCCAGTTTATCATGCGCGGCAGAATATGCAGTATATGTTGACAGTAGAAGAACAATAGGTCATAAATTTATAGCTAAGATGAACGACATATATTCAATTAATCATTTTTAGAGTCTGGCTCTCATGTCTGACGAGCACCATCTGTTACTTCAGCAGTCGAAACTTACTCTCCGCATCCCCCACTCTTGCTCCCATTTGTTCAATACCCAGTTGACACTGAGAATGAACTGCGCAGTAAAACCGGACTCGAGTTTTCATGTGAGATACGATGGCTGCATTCCGATAGTGTGTGTGAGGTTTATGTTTAATTCACCGGTACGACAAACTATAGCACGACGATCGGTAGGCCCGATATTTTTACGCCTATGAGCCGAGACTTTACAAAAGATCAAAATTAAAGAGCTCGCTAGTTATGCTAGGATACTTTTCGATATGCCAACAATCGCATTGTGTAAAGGAAAGCCTATTTCGTATGTAAAGCCAATGTTTTAAAATTCCGCTTGCGTATCCTGCACGCCAGGCAACAAAAATTATCCATATGGATTGCAGATACCACAAAATAGATGGGTCATCTCTTTCATGGCAGTAAAAGGCCATTTAAATTACGGGTCATTTAATGACACAGAACCATACCCCCACCAAACGGACCGTTTGGATTGACAAAAAATTAACGAAATCTATCCGCACACAGATTAAAAATAAGAGGTCGAGTCAATTATACTTTACAGAACTAGGCTCTTATTGAACTCACCGCAGGAAAAGCTAATTAAATGAGCAAAAATTGCATGCACAAAAGGCCCTCCTATACTTAACAAGAAGTAGGAAAGCATTTCATTTACAATATTTTAAATTGTTAAATATTGTAATTTAATATATAAAATTATTTAAATACAAATAAATGACTGCGTATACCTGTTGAACTGCTCAAAGTGGGTATTGTTGCCGAGCTTTTCGATCAATAAGAAGCCCACCTATATATAAAATTCAAAAGCAACGAAATACATAAAATATCTACAAGTTTCTAATTAAAATAAGTTCAACAATAAAGTTCTATTAGCATAAAAAGCAGAACCATCAAGCAAAAAGAAAGATATTATTCATGCTGCATGTATAACTTTAGCATAATAGATAAATCTATGGCACAGACATCCAGCCAAGTAAATTATATAAACGTTTAAAAAATATATAAACGGCGACGTAGATCATCTGTTTGGTGAGCAGCAAAAGGGTTTGAGCGAATAAAGCAGAAACAATTATTTAAATCAATGTTGCCCTCTTGAAATGAACGCCTAACCCATTATGTATATACATTTTTCAGCATAAACTAAGTATTGTATAGTGTGGAAAAGACAATTCGTCTAGTAAACCCGTTTTGTCCTTATTGGGAATTCTTCACGTACATCTAATCGAAAGCAGCTGAATGGTCAATAAAAACCCATGGTTGACTGCTGATATCAGTGATGCAGCTCAAGAATGCGAAGAAGCGCATGAAATTATACAACGCAGTCTATTCACAGTCAAAAAACACAGCTTAGTTTTAACTTTATCGATTTTCTCGCTCTTCATGATTCCTCCTGATAACAGCAATGACATATTCGACGTAGCACAAAGAAAACTTATGTCACTATTTAAGCTTAAATCTGCTATTATGAGTATTATGCTGCATATAGTCGCCTGATGATGGTGATGGATAGAATTCACTGAAACGTAGCCAGTAAACAAAGATTGTTTAACACCGCATTTCTAATGGTTAGTATGATCGATGTTAAAGCCTTCGTAAGAAAGGGACGAATACGCACCCAGTCTGATCGAAGACAAAAAAGATGCATAATGGAAAATAGTAATCAATCGGATCTTTGTGAAACTGATAGTGAAAAGCAAAAACCCGAGAACACAACTCGCGGAAATTCATCTTATATCACTATATTTGCCAGGACACTGCGGCAGCACATTCAATTGGAACTGGTTCCTTTTCCCAGATTGCGGCATGAGCTCGTGCCAACCCTCCTGAATCTTTATTCTAAGGAACTTGAAAACTTCTGATGGGAAACCATCGATTATACCCGGTCAAGCGGCCAATCAAGAATCTGCAAATCTATACCACTTTATAACAACTAGGCATTTCTATTTCCATCTAGTAGCAATAAGGATGTAGCAGATCAAAAATATGTTGAAAGTGCTTGAAGAAATACGCTCCAGAAACTAGGGGCCCGCTATCCTTAGTAAAAAAACAACTACAAATATGCAATTATGTATTAGGTGTTGCGCACCTAGTAAAAATTTAGTTCAAATATGACCAGAAGGATAAACCAAAGACAGCATGAACGAAAAGTATAATCTCGTGCACATTCATTTCGTGCTTACTGGCGACTCATCAGTAGGAGCCAGTATTACGCCCTTTACCCACTATATATTTGGGTGAGGAATGTGGGAAAATAGTACGGTACAATCTCCTATACGAATGTGTAAACCTGCAGTAGTGAAGCTAACTTTGTACAAAGTCTTCGACAATACGACTTTAAAGCCAACTGACTATATATAATATGTACCGAGCCTGCAAAATGTGTAAGAACACTATGACTGTTGTGTCAGTATCTGATATCAACACTATGGCTTCCGAATAGTTACATGGTACTAACACTATAGTTGCCGAGTCAGTACAGAGACTAACAAAATGGATTTCAAGATATGCTCAATTTCAGTTAAATTAAAAATTACAATTATCTATGATCACCTGTTACTCCAGCAAATCCAAACACTGACCTTTACCGATATCAATTATCAATTTTATCGGTAATCATGACATCACTCAGTTAAATGTATAACAATTAGATACTGTAGTTTCGCGGAGAACTAATATATATATATATATATATATATATGCATTTATGTATGAGGTGTTGCGCACCTAGTAATAATTATGACCAGAAGGATAAACCAAAGTCGGCATGAACGGAGCGTACACTTTCATGTGCAAATAGGTAACACATAGACAAGAGGCAACATAGACCTATACACAAGACAAATTAAGCCAAGTAAACTTTAAGGAAAAACGACATCAGCAATACAACTTCTTTGATGCTTTCCCTGAATCACTTTCTAATGAATGCCAAACATCACAATTAACCCTTTCCAAATGTAGTGGCACAGCTATTCAACACTGCAGGCATATGCAAAACGTGACCTCGCCAGTGCAGTCGATGGAGCCTTACATGCTTGTCTAATGAGAAGCACTTGTTGGTCGATCCAAAAATACTTCCACGCATGTTAGCGTTGCTCACTCGTTACTAGTAACCAATATAAACTATTTTTCTTAAACAACAGTGATTGAATGTCTGTAAGCGTCTAAAGTCTTCAACTCTAAATGATCTAGTTTTTGCTACAGTATAATAAAATTGAAAGTACAGATGAATTTTACTCCCGAACTTTTATGATAAGTAAGATGCTCGCGCTGCTCCACAAATGGCGAAGGTTGAAAAAGTCTACTCAAACTTTCGTGATTCTCATATTCGTTTAGTCACCCGTAACCCATATCATGCTGTACACCTCCCGTTTTGAAAGGCTCCCACTAACAGACATCAGACACGTTGAGTCCACAAAATACACCCAGCCTCATTCAAAGATCTTTACTCAATAACTATTGACCCCGCTTTCACTAAAATCGTCGACAGAATCATAAATAAATTAATCTAATCTTTCATTAATTCCCGAGATAGTTTCTGCCTCCTCGATGATCAACATGGCTTCCTGAATGGGCGCTCATCCACCACCAACTCAGTCAGTGTCCTTAATCACTGCTACTCTTTCATTTCGAAAGGTCATGAATTTACTCTCCTCTTTCTGGACATCTCCAATGCTTTTGATTCAGTATTGAGCAATTGTACATGAGGCAACATCCTAAAACTTATCAGTTTCTATCTGTGAAACCGGTACACAACTGAAAAAGTCGGAAATGGTCATTCGAGATCAACTGATATTCAATATTAAGTCCCCCGGGGTTGAGTACTTAGCCATATACTATTCAATCTAGCATTCGCACAGGTTCAGGTTGCAGGCTAGTTCAAGCTCTTCAAATGTGTAGACGACATGTTAATAATATTCATAAATTCAACTTCGCCCAATCCTTCCCCATCTCTAATCATCCAGCTCGTATCTTCGTTGCACTCTCATCTTAGCGGAATCTATCTTAAACTAAATCCCGATAAAACTTGTTTTATAAAACTTACCTCGACCTCAACCACTCTCTCCAGACCGCAAATTGTTCCCCTGATGTTGAAATAATTGATTAGATTAAGCATCTTCGCATCTATTTTTCTAGATCATTATACTTTTTCCTACATCTTATTTAAATTACCTCTAAACTCTTCAAATGGGCTCGTTTGACATGCTTCAAGACACAAAACCCTACTCTGCAACCCGCATTATTCAAAGCCTACATCTTATTCCTCATTTTCTATGCCAGCGAATTTTGTCCTCTCACTTTAGCTGCCTCTTAGGCTATTGAGCATATCGCTTCTCGATTTATTTCTTTCATAGTCAGAGCGCATGTCCCTCGCAAATCCTCTCTATTTATGGTTTACTCGACACTTACGAATCATCTATTTCGTTTATAAGATCTCAACTTTCCTTTCACTGTCGAACTTCGCTCATCCGAGTCATCCCTACGTCACGTGCAACAGCAACTTTTCAATTCAGAACCATACTCCCAATATATTTAACAAAATATATCTCTTTTCCAAAGCCTCAAGTGTATTTAAAGCACCACTTACGGAAACTAAGCTCATACCTCAGCACGAGTTTAAGAAGACGGTTCACCTGCACTTCTTTAACAAATTTTTATGCGAGAACTCAGATTGGAAGCGCAACTGGTTCCTTCTTCACCCGTAATACTCTTTTTATGATTTCTTTATCCTTAGACTTTCCACAAGTTTCGCAGCGCTAATTTTCTTCTTGCCTAGCCTCCAAATTAGACACTTCTTTAGACTAAAAACGTCACAAATGGGCATTCCCATACTTACTATATCTGTTTACTGCTTACAATTGTATATTATTCTGCCATAATTGATCTATTGGATCTTCTCATTTTATTTCAGCTTCCTAACGGAAACTCGAAAATTAGAACGAAGAAATCTTACGGTCGATGTTTGAAGCTTGTCTTTCCTCGCATTTTAACAATGTCTTAAATTCGTTCAACTGAAAGCAGCAAATTCCGTACATTGCACTGAAATTCTGACTCCTCATAAGCCTTGCTCTAGTCGATTTTAGCCTATTCAATTGAAATTAATCTATCTTCAGGAAGAACTAACACAAACTTACTAAAAAGAACTTTTCTTTCTCAATTTCTAACAGCCTTATCGTTAAATATTTTGCTAGTCACTATTTTACTCAACTATGCATACTCCTACTTTCAAATTGTACCTTGACCTTTTCAATTTTTGGGCCAGATATCCTTTGTTATCAAATAAAACTTTATTACTATTATTATTATTATTATTATTATTATTATAACTGCTGCGAACATTGGTCACTTTTAAAATCTCCAAAGGCATCACAAAACAAAAAGTGAAGAATCACCAGCTTTTCCACATTAACTCCATATCAAACTTCCCTAAAAACTATGCGACGAGAATTGAAAATCATTGGATTATTTTAGCTTATAATTCAACAATAATCATTAGTGTATTTATGCTAGAGGGATACAATAATACGTTTGTTATTACAAAATGGTATTGCATTTTGGAGAGACTAGTTTCATCGTGATTATTAGAAACAAATTCATGAACATGACATACTGAGGCACCACAACCACAGAAACATTAAATTGTTAAACTACTCAAAGGCCTATAGATAACATAAGTAACTCATATTTAGTTAATTCAATCATGTCCTCAAATGTAAATCAGATGGTAAAGTGGCTAAAAATACAAGGCTAGGATGTCAAGTAAAATTAATCTACCATTTCTAAAAATAAACGTATGACTTCGGAAATGTCTAACTCTACGTGGTAAGGAAAATGACTTACTCGCCATAACCAGCTGGCTGGCATTGCAAACATGTGAATACAATGAATAAAAAGCCTGACAGCTTCTCTAAACTGATGGCGTTGAATAAGGAGCCAGATGGAATACATGCATTTAACTTTGACGCATTTCACATGTAGCTCCCGGAAATCCTCTAAAAGTCAATTATGTAATAAACTAAATACAGTAAAGTTAAAGACATACTAAACAAATAATTTATTGTAGATGCATTTTCAACGCAGTTTTACAAAAAATATCTGCATAGAATTTATAATTATTTGCAACAAATATTTTTTGTTAAAAAAAGCAATATTAGAAAAACGAAGACAATTTGGAAATAATTTTAATTATTTATAATCCATCCCCATGGTTACACTAATTAAACAGACGTTAGCATATAAATTAATGAATAAATGTACTGGTGTCCTCATGGTCAGAATTAACGTGACTGTCTTTTTCTTTCCAGTCTCTTGTCCTTATGATCCAGTCGCCAATTAAAGAATATCCCTTTCATTCATATGGCCTCAATGTACCTTTCGTTCTCGAATTTGTCATACCCTTCACTCAAACATCACGCGCAACTGTATATCCTCAACGCAATGCAGCCACACCCCAAAATCTATACTACTCCACTTCTCCAAGGCTCGAGTATCTTCAACGATCCACTCGTAGAGATAAAACTACCACCTCACTATGGCTTTAACAGACGATTAACATGTGCATTATTAATTTATTTATAAGAGCTAATATTGATTGGAAACTTAACTTATTCCTTTTCACGAATGATTTTCTTCATCGCTAATATAAATAGATCACACAATTTCACCACCATTTCATGAAATAGAATCCCAAATTGTATTGATTTTAGCGTAGGTGCTATGTCAGTAAGTGTTGAATATCAACAGTGGTCCTCCCAGCGCCTGTGCCAACGACTCTCATATTACCGGTTATTTATATTTCAGACACAGGATCTCAATATCTATTCAAAGCGGACAATCTAGCTAAGTTCTATCTCGGGCATTTCTACGATCTAAAACCAATGATGCTTGTATCATTCGAGATTTTAGTCGAATATTTTCGCCCCTGTCGATTTCATCTGCCTTAAATTCATGCGGAGTCAATCAATAGCCTCAAATGACTCAAAATCATACTCTAGCCAATTTATACTAGTTAACTTCGCGATTGACAAAACAATTTTCTTAACTTTCTACACGAATCTCATTATTTGTAACTATTTAAAATATATCTAACATTGATTTGTATCTTTATCTATTCAACTGTCGAGTAAGACGGCCGTCGGTGCCAAATAAAAATTATTAAAAACAATATTCATTTGGTAACAAGGACACCTGGCCAGACAATTGAAAAGATCAAGGTATAAATCAAAATCAGGATTATGGGAAAGTGAGTCAACCAATGACTATCAATTGGTTATCAGTAAAGATAGCAATTTCTAATATGATTATTGGATAATGGGGTCAGCGCATATTATAAAAATCGTATACTACAAGTATGAATGCAAGAGAAATTTATATAAGGGTTTGCTAACCTGGTTCGTCAATTTTGGCTACATTTGTATCACCCATGAGCAATTTATTTCTGGTAATGTTACAGTCGCTCAAAATTAAGCTGACCATACGCCGAAGACCACAAACTACATACTCCGTAATAGCTGCGCTTTCCATTTGAAATTTATTAGGAAAACAAGAATAACTATATTTGGTTAATAAAAATAGAGATTAGATTAAATGCAGCTATTAATATGTGCCAAACAAATTACAAGGTCTATAATTTACTATTCATCCGGTCATGTAAAGCGAAAACACAAATAAAGCTATGATAAATAAGTAAACACTTTAAACATAATTACAATATATTAATCTATTTTTTCCACATAAATTAACTATATTAAAAAGAATTAAATGACAATATATGACGAGAATGTTCTGTTTTTCAATAAAATTATTCAAATTTATTTAATGTAAATATGCTTTAATGCCATAACAGGGTATTGTAAATTTATATTTTTCAAATAATTACTTAAATAGTGGATACTGAATTTCTATTTTTCTTTTTAGCCTCATTTTTTTCGTTTTCTAAAAATATGATTAATTAGCTGAGTATAACTCATTTTGATTTATTTGTTTTTTTTAAGCTCTTATAAACATTTTATTTAAATATATATAATGTTTAAATATTCCCTTAATTCGAGAAATCTATGCTGATAGTTTACTTTAGAAAATGGCAATTATAACTAAACTTATACGCACAGTTACTGTCAGTGTGGGGGCTCTCGGTGTAGCGTATGCTTACGATAAATATATAAGTGTCTCCTCACAATTACCTAATTTTAAAGATGTGTATGAATCTAGCGTTGTAGCTCGGAATTTACTTGCCTCAACATTTCGATCACTTGCAGTAGTTTTATTGATTTAAATATAAGGATTTTGCTAATCGTGATGATCAAAGTACTCGGTTGGATTCTAGTAAAGTAAATACTTCTAAATCAGAGTTAAAGGTAACTTTATTGTTTAGTTATGTATTAGCTGAATGATATTAAAAACGCCGATAATAAAAGATCAATCGAAGATTTACAAAATGAGCTGAAAAAGATTCAAGTATGTAAATTATAGGAATCATTCTAGGATGAATTTAACAAAACAAATGAAAAGCTTCGAGAAGAAAACAAGGAATTACGCCGACAGATCCTCCTTAAATCATCTAAACACACACAAAAGGGTGTTATAAAGGTTTATTTTTGTATTTGAAGTATTAGAAATCCTTAATAGATATGTACTCCGAAGTCTTGGATGAACTTCAGGATCTTGATTCAGGTTATAATGCTCAGGTCGGTTTGTATTAAAGAAATACTAATTCCTTTATTTCGCTTCATTTAGGAGGTAAAGTCGTAACCACGAATAATATTAAGAAAAGCTTCATTTGATTATATATAATAATAAACTAGTCCGAGAGCGTTTTGCACACAAGTTCAACATTGAATTATGTGTTGAACATTTTGTGTGAACGAGAGAACTTTTCGAAATACTACGTAAAGTTTGATCTGTAAAAATAGACCAGCAGTATTCATAATAACAAAAAGGCTATTGACTATATGCCTAGTTAGCATGGTGATTTCTTGATGGTTGCTGTGGCAA
Organism: Eudiplozoon nipponicum; assembly: GCA_029291075.1. NCBI lineage: Eukaryota > Metazoa > Platyhelminthes > Monogenea > Mazocraeidea > Diplozoidae > Eudiplozoon > Eudiplozoon nipponicum. The sequence continues at coordinate 19,301 of JAQBSW010000340.1, forward strand.
TCAATTTGTCACTTTGAGGAAGTTTTACTAGGTAGACGCACATTTATCTGTTGACTAGCGTATTGTACCTGCATTCCGATTCATAATAACGGTTTAGGCATTAATCTTAGTCTGTAGAGATGGCTTTAGTGTGCTTGTGAACAATGCGAAAGATATATTGTTTTGGCGTCGGTTAAATGTCAGTTTGTAATAGTAAATCCAGAAGCTCTGTTGCCGATTAGGATTGAATGAACTTTGATTCTTTTGTTGATGATGATTCCGAATATCCTATAATCACAAAGGAGAAAGAAAATAAAGAGTGCAACTGTTTGTTCCAATATGCTATTTAATAGAAATCCTTACGTTTCGCTATTATCATTTGTGATCTAATAAATGGATTTTTAATAGTCGAGCTAGATCTATTAAGCTTTTATCTATAACACGTTTAAAACAGTCAGGATGTTGGTTGCATGTTTCGCTGGGCAATTTGTTATATAGTGAGATTAGCTTTGCGAATAGAGGCATGTTTTGAAATAAATTGTGCAATCGCGGGAGATAAATTTTGAATCAAAAATTCTAGTTTCTCTGGAGATACAACTTGAAGGAATCTTAAATATATGGAAGTCCTGTTGTTTTATATATTTTGAAACTCAATTAATTGCATTTCTGTTCTTCTAAGTCATAGTGGCTAAAGGTTAGCCGGAGGGCGATTTGATGAGTAAGACAAATTAGAAAATGTACACCATAGGAGGTATGCATAGAGTCCTTCCAGATAGTGCATTGCTTGTAGGGTTCTAAACAATGGTCGTGTATTCGAGAATAAGTCTTAAAAGAAATAAGGCTAAGCTCAGTTATCTTTGTTTTCTTTATTGTAAAATTTATTAGACGATTGATTTTGAGTACAATTGTGGTAATACGCTATTTATGGCATAATTTATTTGTAAGAATTGTCCATAGGTGTTTTGTGTCTCTGAGGAATGATTTCTCAAAGGTATAGAATATCGTCAGTGTGTAATACATTCTTACGGAATTTCCAGAGGGCTGAATTAGATATGTCGATTTGATGTGATTTTAGAGTATTCAGTGGATGCTCTGTTGGTATTCTTAATTGTTTAGCAACGATTTAGCTATACTTCTTGGCTTGATTGGATAAAATAGTATTATGTCATTCGCATTCTTGGTAATTACCATGATTAATTGAATTAATTATTAAACGGAATATAATGCTGAAGAAAAGTGGTCGTAGTCTAAAAGCAATGGTGAACTTGAGCATTGAAAGTCAATAGAAAGGATGACATTGCGCCTAGGGTGTCAACGGACTGTTTTTGACATATGTTTAAAGATTAATTCCAATGTGTTAGTGAAGAGGTTTAGGTTGGCAAGTTCCTTAACTATTGCGTGTATGGATACCATATCAAAAGCCTTCGAGATGTCTATAAATATTACAATAGAATCATTTAGGGATAAAATAAGTTGTATTTTATCTATCAGAGGGATCATGTGTTTTGTAAATGATCAATTTCGAGTGAAACCGTGTTGATGGTGATCTTTGCTTTAAAACGGCATTTCAATCAGTTCAAAGATGATATTGTCCAGAACTTTAGTTGTTGCAGGTGGGTTAGCTATTGATCTTAATTCTTGGAACTTACTAGGGGTCTTGGTTTTCGGTAACAGTTTGAAATGTATCTGCTGCATTTTAACCGGGATATCTTGGGACATCATGTTTTTTTGAGCTTACTTGTAGAATGAGCATGTTGTAAGATGTGGTGGATAGGTCCATTTGATGCATAGATTTTTTTGGATTGCATGACTTTCGCTATTATATATTGTGAGATATTTTTGAGCGTCATGAGGTTTGCTAAATTGACAAAGTCGCAGTTAGAAGCATGTATGAGCTTAGTATTCACACATATATTTCTTGCTATTATAGATATCCTTCCTGATCAGTGAAAATTCTTAAACGAACATTAGTTGTGCGGCCGGTGATAACAAATACAAGGTTGCGATCATGCTATGAACACTTGACCCATTAAGTACATTTGTCAGTATAAACTAAGAATTGTATAGTATAGAAAAAGCAATTCATCCAGTAGTCTGGCTTCTTCCTTATTAAGAACTCATCACGACTGGCCAGAATATGCCGCGGAATGGGCTTGAACCTGGGCACGTCTGCTTTGGAATCTGGTGCTGTAACCACTGAGCCACTCTGTCGCACACTTTTTTTTAATTATACAAATGCTTATTTCAATACCACGTGTCAATGTAGTTTAGTGTCTGTTCAATGATAACAGATTGGAGATGGTTAGTCGGAACTTTGGATTTAAATGGGTGCCATATGGGATACATCTAAAATAAAAAGACTAACCTAGTTCCATTAGTTACTGTATAACTGAAAATTGTGTGTAGTGTGGGCAGGTTGATTCAGTGGTTAGAGCACTAGATTTTGTAGAAGACGTGCCCAGATTCGAGTTTTATCCACGGCAAATTCTGGCCGGTACATGATGAGTTTCCAATAAGGACGAAACCGGTCTACTGGATGAATTGCATTTTCTACACTATACAATTCTTAGTTTATACTGACAAATGTATGTACTTAATGGGACGTGTTTATATCAAGATGACAGCCTTGATTATAGTAATTGAAATTGTTTGTCGGGTGTTCATTATCTTGAAATGTTTTACTTTAATTTTATTTTCTATTTGTTTTAGTTTCTGTATGAGGATATTTTGTACATGCGTTAGTCTTTGGAATATATTATTTCTAAGCTGTATTAGTGATAACGCATGGTTAATGTTAAAATGTGTCTGTGTCATTGCTCATTATTTACAAACATGTTTTATGGGTTGGAGACTGCTTGTTAATGGTGTACTCTCAGTAGTATTGTATATACTGCTGATTTGTGTAAATAGTAGCCATAGCGGTTATTTTTAAAGACATTACGGGAAGCATATCTCTCCGTCTTGTAGGAAATTTATTTTAAATTGTACATATTTTTGAAAAGCGAAAAGTTTACCAGCGTGCTTCCCCACAATAGGCTGTGAGATTGCAGACAAGCCAGACTTTGTCCCTGCTCCATGATTCTTTATCGGGCTCACATCTGCCCTCGTCCATGGATTCATATGGAATATTTTTTATACAATAGCATATCCTTTAAAACCAAAATAAATGCAAAGATACAAATAGTAGTCGAAAAGAATGTACGTTGTACAGGGTAGGGGTAACATACGCCACATTTTTTCTTTGTACAACTTCTACCACTTTTGATAAATATTTTACAACTTGGTTTGAAGTTGCTGCTCCGTATTGTTAAATCAGCACAATCCAAATAAAGTAAAATTTTAAATTTATATCGTTTGATAATACATTCCTCTCTATTAGCGTCAATCTTTTCTTAGCACAGTTAAATATTTCTGTCTTAGCAACTATAAACTTCAGGTGAAGTTTGATCTCAAATGCATAGTTAATTACGCCATAGTGGAGATAAATATAGTTAAATACGGTCATACGGACAATTATTAAGGCTTTAATTTTTTGAGGTCTTCGAACCAAGCAATTTTAATTATCTATTCAGATCGTTAATATCTAATGGTATATTAATGTTCCCAGGGTAAAATGGATGTTTAATTTTTAGATCATCAGTAAATTTGCAGACGTCCTTTGAGAACCACGTCGTACAATTTCGTAAATATGATTTTAAATTGTATCGGACCCAAGCTGGAACCTTTCAAAACTTTAGATGTAACTCATAACAATCAATATTAAGTGTTATTAACTTGAATAACCATACTCATGAAAAGAAGCATCAAAGCATATTAGTTATATAGTTTAAAATCTAAAACAGCCACTATCAGCTAAACGAACATTGGTTGCGCGGGTGGTGATAATAATTATTATCTTGATATAAATTATACATATATATATATATATATATATATATATATATATATATATATATATATATATATATATATGCGGCAGTAAAGCAAGGTTAATTCATACAATAAAATGGTTTCATCCTCACTGGGAGCTCTTTAAGTAGCGTTGTAATCTGACATATACTTTAACTGAGTCGAATTTCGGCTGCAAAATTTGTATGTTTTCATGGCCATAAACATTATTGAAGTGTGCATTACATTCATGAAATTTATTAGAATAAGCAGTCACATTCCTGTTCTTGTTTTGAATGCATTATCATCATTTCATGCTTCCTAGCTTTTACAATTCAACCAGTTTAGGTGATAATCATCATTCCAATCTACTTGATTGACAAAATTCTACATGGGTGAGTTCTGATATACTTTATGAAATAAATTATTTGAAGCTGTATTATTAGGCGGTTTCTGAGATGGTCTGTAGGTTGCTTAAAAACAAAAGAAATATTCACATGGCACCAACTATCCAACCATCACAGTCGCAAAGTATGAAACAAGATTAGAAAAATTGCGAAAATATCGACAATAGTCAATCATAGTTCCGGCAACAAATATTCGAAATCAAACGTTTTTTTCTGCACAAATATTTCTAAAAAAGCAAATGTTAAATTGAGCGAATGATTTTTGTATTGGTATTCTGTTCACCTTTGACTGCTTACATGCTTTCATTTCTATGTTGCAATATTTTTTGCTTTCTTAGGATCAATTACCACGTGTTGTGGTAATCGGTGACCAAAGTGCCGGCAAAACATCTGTTCTGGAGATGATCGCGCAAGCACGAATATTTCCGCGCGGTTCTGGCCAGATGATGACACGGTCGCCCGTTAAGGTTACGCTATCAGAGGGTCCATATCATGTTGCTAAATTCAAGGACGGCAATATTGAATATGACCTTACTAAGGAAAGTGGCCTATCTGACCTGAGAAAAGAGATTGAGGTAAATCGTTTTCAGATTTGCATTGTATAAAATTGATGTGAACAATTCATTAGAATATTTCAATTGATTATCGTGGTGAACGATTTAAAATATGTTAAACCTTCCTTAAAGTGAGCTTAAGGTAAAAATTATATTCGTATTATTGATGCCATTGCAAGATAAACGAAAAAATCTTTCTCGGTGTGTCCTGAAGTATGTGTAAGAGTACATTTTATTGATTTTCAAAACGCAAATCCACCTGAAATGTTAAGAGTAGAGTGTAAAATGACAGAATGTCTAATAATTTACGTGCATCACTTGAAATTCAGACTCAGCGTCCGTACATTTTACTGATTAGTAAATCTCATAAATATTACTGGTTTACACTAAATTAACATGCGTCATGCACGTGCATGTGTATGCTCATAAGTGAGAAGTATTAATTTAAATGCAATTGCATGCACGCCTATGCTAGTATATGTAAAACTAAAGAGATCTCGCGAAAATTTCTGAAGTTTCATTCGATGAACGTTCGTCATGCATTTGTTTGTTTTTTTTGTGTATGTTTATGACTGGGAGGTCTTCAGGTAAATGTTATTGCATGCACGTGTGCGTTCATCTAAAGGAATCTACAAGTCATTTGCATTTTGTAGGCGTCTGCATATTTTTTATTATCATAACGTGATACGCTGTACTTTTGAGTGACCGTGTTGCTTCGACAGTATTATCACCACACTAGTTGTAAATTCATGTCAGGATAAAATTCTCAAAAGTTAATAAACAATAAAATCGAATAAGGAATTTAAATTAACAAAGGGCCAGACAAGCAATGCGTGTTTAAAGTACGATCATAATAATATTTCATTGAAAAACGATATTTATCGTAACAGTTAAATAATAAGTATTGTTCTAAGAGACCTTAATAATAGATACAGTAAGATAACAAAAATTAAGGAATAAAATATAAAAAATGATTGATCATAAAGTTGATTAATAAAGATGTAATTTATGCACCCGCAAACTGTTAAACTTAATCCGGGGTTCGTAATCGGTTATTGGAACTTGTTTCCGGTTCTGAATTATACAATTTTCTCTTCCTACCAATCGTAACTAAATTCAATAATATCCAGATACAATGTACGAACAATTTGAAAACAGTCCCGTAACCTGGCCACGAAACTTACTAATTAAATTAGAAAATCGAATCATTAAATAGATCATGATTGTATAGGCTTTCCATGAAAGGATTTAACTTATGTGTGTGTGTGTGTGTGTGTGAAACCATGGGCCCAATTAAGGTAACAAGAGGGAAACACAAAGCGGCATTTAAATTTAGACATGTTATATAATCGGATCTTGCATGTCATCCAGTGGAAACGGGACGTATAATTAACTGGGATGGTTATATATCGATATGTGGTCGAAATATGTCGACAAAATTGATTATGGAATCTATTGAAATTTACTTAAGACATGAAATAACGAATGTAAAAGGCGTGAATAAATCACTAGGCTCGATTTTGAACACAGAGCTTATGCGTTGTGGGTGAAGAAGATGGTATGATTTATAACCAGAAACTAGCTCCAATAAAAGATTAAAATGCTATGAGCGTATACATTTTCTGTTTATTACTGTATTTTATGACCAGTAACTCTTCTCCGTTCATTCTTTAATTCTTCATATTTGAATGTATCTTTTAATTAAAGTCTCTTGTAGAAACGAACACTTATTATTGAGCGTGTATTTTAAAAATTGACTTTCGTTTAGCAGGTAATTTTGTGATAATTTTTCTGACCCTCAATTAGTTTTGACTCCTAGCCTTGTTAACTTTTTCTTTTGCCAACTTTTTTGACCATTTTATCCACGCATGAATTTAAAAATAGTCTACCGTTAATGATTTTCCTCACTAACTGGCGAGGTCACCCACAATTAAGGCATTTCACATAGTGAGAATAAAACAAGTAGTCAGATGCATGCAATGTAGGTCACAATGTATTGGTCACATTGGTTTTACTTAGATGAGCACACATGTACATGAAATACCATTTGATCGAATACTTTTTAGTTATAGACATACAAAAACACACAAACATAACGCACGTTTATCTAGAGAAGCATCGATAATAGTTATGAGATCTACCAGTACGTATAAGTGAAACCATTTAAACTAAATAAAAATTTGTTTTATAAATTGTTTGTGTTCTCGCCGCCGTTTTCTTGTGCGGAAAAATTGATAGCACTCGTAGGTCGGTAAAAGTTTGCATCCTTTACATTTCTAGGTGTACCGATATTTCGCCTTGTATCTTCATTTTTTTTTTCTTCCTTGTCTGGACTTCTTGTGATGGGCAGACGTTTGAAAATGTTATTCAAATGCTATTGCCGAAATATAAGGAACAACGTCTTTGACTGGAATACAGAAGTATTTGGTGCACGCAAAGCTCAGGCAATTGTAATAGACTGAATATTTCGCGGGGGAAGATACGTTACATTGTAATGTTAAACAAGCAAGCTATCTTTGAAATTAAACGGTACACGATAATAGTCCACCATTTTTTGTCTACGTCTGCTCTGTTTCAGTATAAAAGAAATAACAATGCCAGTCACCTTTCTTCCATTTAAACTTAAAACTCGTGCAGGGGAACATGGCATTCTACGACTTTAACGTCGAAATAAGGAGCCCCGTCAGACACTAACTCCCTCGTGTTTGAAGGGGTTTTTTTAAAAATAAACTTCGTCTTTAATTCTCTTTGGCGAGTACGCGACCTATTTACTTCTTTCCAAAAAAACTAAAGAAGGGTATTCCATCATGGGTTCACAGATTTCAGGCTCATCTGCATTAATTTGTTTCCGCCTATCCACTGCAACACTGCCGATAAGGCGACAGGTTCCTTATCGCCACCGGACTGATGCAGTTTGAAATTATTATTATTTATTTAGTTAATGACTTACTTTTGTGTATAAAAAGCCTCAGATTGCTCTTTCCTGGTGAAGATGGTTGATTCTAATCTAGTCATCCTGTTCTTAGATGATCTGTAAACAACATCAGAATCATGCACAGTCATACAAAAGCAAATAGTAACTAATATTTCACTGTCATATAGCCATAAGGGAAGCGAAAAAGCAAGACATTTTTTAATAATGACAAATAATTTATACACACAAATCATTAGTGAGTTTATTGGGGAAAGAAAGAGAGAGTACCTAGTTACTCTGAGTACATATATCTAATTAGGCAAACTAAAACTCTACACAGCATTATGGTGAAGTCAGTATTAAGTCAGGACAATATCAGCAATACCGCTTCGCGGTTTTCACTGGACCACGTCATAAAAAATAAAACCTAGCAACCAAATCTGCCGTACTAAGAAAAGATATTTACGAAGATGATTCTACTAAAAATCTGCAACAAGATCGCCACTGGGCTCGACTCGATGCCATATTGCGCAGGGTTTCCAACCAAGAACTTACACGCGGACACCATCCTGGCAGACGAGTGAGCCACATACTACCAAATTTTGATGTAGTTGATATTAACTGCTTCTGACATGTCAAAATCTGCCCACCTTGTTTCTTACGCCAATCTGGCGCTGGGTGAGGTAATAGTGCTCTACTGGGAAATCGATTTTTTGGCACACGTAAAACGTGACCGAGCTTACGTAGCTGATGGAGCCTTATTTGTTTCCCTAACTAGGAGCACTTGCTGGCCGATCCAAATTACGTCTACAGATGCCAGCGTTAGTTATCCGTTGGTAACCAACACTTACTTTGCTTCTCAAACAACGATGGTCGAATGTGTTTAAAATCATCAACTCTATTCGGTCAAGTCTCACTAGCGTATAATGAAACTGTGCGTACATATTCATTTTAAACACTACCTTTAAAGCGGAATGAAATACGCGCGTTTCTCCGTAAATGGCGAAGGTTTGAAAAGCTTGTTCTAGCTTTGGCGATTCTCATACTCATTTCTTCAGATATATTGCTTGAGTCATTGATAGAACTCCCAAGATATGAAAACCTATCAACTACAAGCAGATCTTCATTCTTCAGTCGCAGAGTTGGAGTGAGTGGTGCGGGTCCTATAAAATTATTTTGCATTTAGAGGGAGCGAATTTAATACTGAAACACGGATCAACATCAGCTAATCTATTCAAGGTCGCGTTAACAGAATATGGATTGTCGTACTATAGTACGATATCGTCTGCATAGTCAAGATCAACTAATCTACCGCCTGGGAGAACTTCAAAGCATGCATCATAAAAGCATCTATTATGAAATTAAACAAAAAGAGGAGTTGCATAGTCTTGACGAACACCATTGCTGGTAGTAATGTTGTGCGTTAATTCGTTCTTGAACTTAACGTGACCAGAAGTGTTTTTGTAGAAAGAGCGTATGGTATTTACAAATTTGGTGGGCACAACACTTTTCGACAGAATATCGATTAGAATATTGTGATCCACCGAGTCAAATGCATCCTTTAAATCTAGACAGACGGTTATTGTGGGACGGCGATATACATGTTGCTGTTCAAATACTTGCCTTAAGGTAAAATATTATCTATGTAGCCTCGTCTTGAACGGAATCCGGCTTGTTCTTCTCTGGTATGTGATTTATGCGAAACATTAAGATGACGTAAGATAATTGAAGCAAATAACCTAGACATGACTGGAGTCACGCTTATACCACGATGGTTATCACACGAGTTACGATTGCCTGTTTTGAAGATATGGATGATGGTCGATTCATGCTAAGCAAATGGTACAGTCTCCTTATTTCTTATATTACTAAAAGATTTGTCGATGCTCCCGCAATTATATCACCAGAAGCAAAACATTAGGGCCTGCGGCTTTGCGATGTTTAAGGGATTGAATTGCATTTCGTATTTATAACTCTGATGGTTCTTCGATATTAACATTCCACACTGTTGATACGGACATGCTTTCGGGGATCCGAACTGATGCATGTGCACAAGAAAATTTAATTTGAAGTGTTCAGCCCACCTGTCAAGACGACTTATTTTATCGTTTATTAAATAGTTGTTACTATCGTTTATAATTTCGCTAACATTTAATATTTTTCGACCTATTTCACGGATAAGTTGGAACAAACAACGGCTATTACTTTATGTGAAAGTTTCTTACATCTTGTCTTCCTTTCTGGTCTAAAAGGATTCGAGATCTACTTTTAGACTGTGCTGAATTTGGTGTCTTACATATCTACAAACATTATTATGAACCGAGCGGGGTGGAATTTGGCGCATTCTTTAAAGTTTATCCATAGATTTTACATAGTACCAATTATTATTTCTACGGGGGCCTACAAGGCCACAACCAGTAGAATCTACATTATGCATAATGGAGTTTATCCTTGTCCTAAGTTAATTATAATTTATGCCATCAAGCTTGGTTAGCTTAGACTAGAATATCTTAATATATTTTGTCGAAAGGATGGTTGTCCGAGTGTGCTTAAATCTATTTTATGCTTAGTGTTATTTATTTTTCGGGCAAGTTTTATTGCAAATCTACAACAGATAAGTGCGTGGTGTGAGTCGATATAAGCGTTACATAAAGAACGTCAATCCTGGATGTAAACGCGCTACCTATAATTGATTGATACATGGTCTATTTCAGTCCAGCGTTGTCCGAGGGCTGGAGGACGCCATGTAGCGCAACGTCTTACACTACGTCCGAAGTTTGTGCTACTTATATATAATCTATGTTCAACACCCGTTCACCATTATCGTTGAACGTCGAGCTTATAGTGTATCTTCCACCTAAATGAAATTCTGTGTTACTTAAGCGCCTTACATGAGCATTCATTTCACTCATAATCACGACCATGCCTGAACTTCTTTCTATACTTATTAAGTAGCTTAGTTTGAAGTAAAAAGCGTCCTTGCTTTAATCTGTGCTGCTGTCGGTAGGAGTATATGTAGATACAACGAAAAGGCAACGTTGATTATGGCCTTTTGCATTGATTTTAGCATATGTATATAAATGTGCCGCACAAGATCCACCATTTACAGGGATCTATCCTATTAAGCAAGCTTCAGCTCAGGAAAATACAGATGCCCCATTTACTGGATTGAGGAAACTACATGGAACCAGATGTTCGGTGCCAATATCTCGTAGACACATATGGTGTACACAGTTCCGTAATCCACGTAGGACCCTGCATCCAGCGTACATGCAAGTGTTTCTTGTAGTCCAAGATTTTTAATGTTAGTACATTAAATGTGCCGATGTTAAAACTTAACCTAGCTTTAATGAATGGTAATCTATTTAAACTATTTTCGATATTTGACAATTCGAGGAAAAAGAAGGAATGGGAGTAGATATGGAGATGAAGGTATCTGCATTATCCTTATTTTTCATATCCACCCTGCATGACTCAGCATATAAGGCGACCGTTTTTAATCTGCTTGGCGGTTGATACCGTATGTGAAAATTATAATTTGTATTGCTCATGGTTATATGTTGACCGTAAAAATACACTAGGTCGCCCATACCTAGTGAGGATGGTTTATATTTGGAGCTTTCCTTCTGTTAGATAGTGTGACAATCAAGGCTGATGAGCAATATCTGCCCAGATGCCAGTAGCGAAATCTTACTTCAGCAGCTGAAACTTGCCCTTAGCGTCTGACACGTTTGTTCTTATTCCGTCATTACACATTTAACACGAAATGTTACTGCGTAATTAGGCCAAACTCGAGGCTTCATATGAAACGGAAGGACGGATGTGTCCCATTAAACCCGGCAAGATTCGTGTTACTATTTTCTGGCTGAATAGCTTGTGCCCGCCGATTGTCTGACCAGAATTTCATTGGCTATGATCTGCCAATCCTAATAATAAACACTATCTGTCCGTAATAACTGTTGTTTAAGGCTCCGTGAAACTCGTTCACCCCTTTCTCCTGTTGATAGGAGCAATCGCGTTGCATCTCTTTAGCCCTAAAGTTCCAACTGACCATCACGAATCTTTCAATATAAAACCGATACCACGTTACATGGGGAAGTAGTATTGAAATGAGCATTTATATAATTAAACGAACACTGATTGCGTGGTCAGTGATAAAGAAAATTACCATAATCAGAATTACGATCTTGCTATAAACACCAATCCCATATATATATATATATATATATATATATATATATATATATATATATATATATATATATATATATATATATATATCAGTATAAACCAATCATTGCATATTTTAGAAAAGGCAATTCATCCAGTAGACCGGTTTTGTCCGTATTAGAAACCCTTCAAGTACTGTTCAGAATCAGCCACGGACAGAACAAAATTAACTTAGACTTTTAACTAGTGCCCTTTTGCAGCTAGACTTCTACAGTTATTCGGTCTATCAAAATGTGTCCACTAGTTAATCATTGTACGAAACAACAGGATGGTGATCGATATAGAAAATAATACCCTCAATTAAATTGATTCCGTCATCCAAACCATGTAGCCGTTTTTCGCACATCCACCCTGCATGACTCAACATATAAGGCGACCGTTTTTAATCTGCTTGGCGGTTGATGCAGTATGTGAACATTATAATTTGTATTGCTCATGGTTATATGTTGACCGTAAAAATACAATAGGTCGCCAATTCCTAATGAGGATGATTTATATTCGGAGCTTTCTTTCTGTTACAATCGAGGCTGATGAGCAATATCTGCCCAGATGCCAGTAGCCAAATCTTACTTCAGCAGCTGAAACTTGCCCTTCACGTCTGGCACGTTCGTTCTTATTCCGTCACTACATATTTAACACTAAATGTTACTGCGTAATTAGGCCAACCTCGAGGCTTTATATGAAACGGAATGATGGATGTCTCACATTAGACCGGGTAAGATTCGTGTTACTATTTATAAGCTGACTAGCTTGTGCCCGCCGGTGATCATACCAGAACTTAATTGGCTATTGGCCATGGCTACGATCTGTCAATTCTAATAATGAACACTATCTGCCCGTAATAACTGTTTTTTAAAGCTTCATAAAACCCGTTCACTTCCTTCTGTTGATAGGAGAAATCGCGTCGCATTAAAACAAGGAGCTGGATTTTTGTTGTCGAAGTCTATAGGAGATGTTTGTCAGAAGTTTATTGACAGTTCTTTAAATCAAGTTTGCGAGCTTGAAGTAAGCACCAATCCCATTGTATTTAACCATTTGTCGGTAGTTTTGCTATGTTGTTCGATAAATGGTTAAATACAGTGGGGTTGGTGTTTACGTCAAGCCTACAAACTTGATTTAAAGATAAGTTTGTTGACACCTGTCTGGCAAGATTGAGCCTTGCACTGGCGAAATGTTCAACAAATCTGTTTACGCTACTCGTGATCCAGGAGCATTTCTTAACACGAAGACGCATCGATTTCTCTATTTCATGTGTATATAAATACCACGGTATTACCTCGCAAAAGCGTAAAACAAGCAGCAAAAGGATTGTGAGAATGCTCGTGGCAGCAGCTGAACTTCAGACATTTATGAAATATGAATAAATATGTAATTTCATTTTACTAACCGGACACGCTTTTTACGAGCTAACTCCTATTTATTAGGATGGCTTTTCCATCTTCCTTCGAAAAAAATGTCCATGAGATTAGTGTTTACGTCAAGCTCGCAAACTTGATGTAAAGAAGTTTTACCACTACCCGTGCAATCAGTGATTGTTGAAGTGTGTTGACAGTGCTAGCAAATTAACCTGGTTCGGACATAGGCATACAAAATCCTTAAGACCACTGATAGTTTATTCGTAGAATTACGTTTGTACTTATAATGAATTCTTGTTGCGGTGTTTTATTTCGGGTTAAAATAAGTATGCATTATTTATTTTTCATAATGCGACGCTTTTGAGCTTCAATCCTTATTATATATTAGCTTTTTTCTGCATGTTAACAATTTATACAATATAATAATTCAGGCTCGCATGTCAGCACTGGTTGGCGGTTCAAAGACCATTAGTTCTGAGGTAATATCTCTTAGTGTGAAAGGCCCGGGACTTCAAAGGATGGTACTTATCGATCTTCCCGGAGTGATTTCTACTGTCACAGCTGGTATGGATGCCAGCACGAAGCAAGACATACGCCAATTAGCGAAACAGCACATGGAGAATCCAAATGCAATTATTCTTTGCATTCAGGGTAACAATTTGTTCTAATAGTCTTCTCTTTCTTTTAAAATTTAAAGCAAGCACTGTTTTTTAGTAACTGCTTAAAATGATTAACTGATAATTAAACTAAGGTAACTGATGTACATTTCTTACAAATCCACTGTATTTTGTCAGTTTTTTAATTTAAACTATACGTTTAACTTACTGAGATCGTTTCTAATTATTAGTCTTTCTGCCAGTGGTAAGCCTAGTATTATTAGTAATTAGGCATGTTCATTATGTTTATTAATTGCCATACATTAACTGAGATCTAACAGTGCATTTCAATCAACCATTTCGTGTTTTAGTAATGTAAAGTGAGAAATAATTGGTATTTTTATTCCACATCATGTTGCTAACTGTCCATAGATCTATATATATATATATATATATATATATATATATATATATATATATAGACGTCTGTTTCAGGATTTTGATTAAATATTTGTTGATAGTATAAAATCAACATTGCATAGGGTAGCAAAAGCAGTTCATGTAGTAGACCGGTTCCATTCTTATTAGGAAATCTTCAAGTACTGCCCAGAATTTGTTGTGGCTAATACTGGAACCGGGGCATATTTTCTTCTGAGTCTGCGACTCTAATCACTGTGCCATCCGTGCCGCATACTATGCACAATTTCAAGTTAACAAAAAATTATGTTGGTTATCCTTTCCTTCAGTTTGAGCCTAATTGGAATCTCTTTGCTATATCAAGTTCTGACTAGTCATTTCGGAGCCACAAGCACTTGACGAATTCCCAATAAAAACGAAACCAGTCTACTTGACTAATTATTATTAAACGAACATTGGTTGCGCCGGTGGTGATAACAATTATTATAATCAAGGTTGCGGTCTTGATATAAACACCTGACCCATTAATTACTTACATATGTCAGTATGAACTAAGAATTGTATAGTGTAGAAAAGGCAGTTCATTTACTTGACTAATTGTCTTTGCTACATTTTGCTATGCTTAGCTTATTTTGAGAATAAAATTACAATCAGAATCCTGCCATAAATGCTTTAATTTTATATATGCAGCCAGATATTTTTTTAATGATGAGATCTGATGAATGAACTATACTGTTGTACAAGCATGCTTTTTAAAAGAATGTTCTGCAAAACAATACTATAAACTTCCGACAAACCGTCAGCTTTATGGCAAAATTAATCGGGCTCAACCATTACATCCTGCCTGAATAAAAAAAACTAATCTCTAACTCACAGAATTCAATCGAAAAACGCTTCGTCCAGTTTGTCGTCGCCACTTGTTTTTCTACTTGCATTCCTCGGAGATAGTGTAGTTTAATATTGCTTATTAGATAAGCCATCGGTGGAACCGATTGCTGAGTGTTAGTTGTTTCCCAATATAGACGGCAGGGTTCCTAATTATGTTATTATTTTGGTCGCCAGGGGTGCGCTGGTGTTCAGAATGAATGTCTCATTGCTTTGGGTGTCTTAACATCTAAACGTTTTGATATTTATTTTAATTTCTTATTTAAATTGGAAGTTTTAAGAAACGCTATAATATGCAAAAATTAAATAATCATAAGTTTCTTCTGGTAGTATGAATTTTGCTCTTTTCGTAATATAAATTCGATAGAGGCCAACAAGCAGTCTCATTTCTTAAAAATGTAATGATTTAATACTTTTTGCGTATACATTTTCATGACAAGATGGCAGCATTGATGCAGAGCGAAGTAATGTGACTGACCTTGTATCGTCTATCGATCCTCAGGGTAAACGAACCATATTTGTGCTGACAAAAGTGGACAAAGCGGAAGAACAACTTTTCAATCCGAACCGAATTAAACAGATTTTGGAAGGCAAACTGTTTCCCATGAAGGCGTTGGGTTATTTTGCCGTTGTTACAGGAACCGGTGACCCAGAGGAATCAATAGCTAAAATTAAAGACTACGAGGCTGAGTTTTTCAGGAAGTCTCAACTTTTTTCTCAAGGCGTTTTGCCATTCTCTCAAATGACTACTGAGAATTTGAGCAAAGCAGTCTCAGAGCGCTTTTGGAAGATGGTTAAGGATTCCGTTGAATATCAGGCTGATGTTTACCGAGGTGAGATATAATAAATCGACTTAATAAAATCTTATGACAATAGTCTACTTCATTTTGGCCATTATAAACAAATGTAGTTACAAAGTTGCAGGTGTCTGAAAGAAGTGTATAATTTTTAAAAAATGAATAGACTTCTCATTATTTACATACATACAAACCTAGGTGTACATACGCATATACATGTATAAACTGATGCATTCACACATAAATACACAAATATACACAGAGACATATATATATGTATATATATATATCTAATTACCTACATGTGCACCTGCATGTATATGCGTTCATGTATATCTACATACGAACTTACATTCATACATACAAACATAAATAAATACGTGCCTTTTGCGCCTAATTGTATTATACAAGCCTAATCAAGCCTCCACTGGATCTTTCTTGCCGTAAGATTTTGGACGAACGAGAATCCTCGGGTAGTAAGGCTACTGTGCGTCGTTATCAGGTAAGATTGTGCATGGTCATGTGAAAGCGTTTCTGCCTCTTCTAAGGCTCCAGTCATCTAATTGAATTGATTCAGTAGTCTGAAATACAGTATGCGTAATCCATCTTATACCATATCCCATCCTACGCAACCCGCGTTTCTTAATGAGATTAGAGTAAGTTGATGTATCGTAGAACGATCGTGTAGTTATCATTGATTTCAGGCAAGTCGCATCTTAGCTAAATCTTGCTAACTTATCTGAGTGTGTCTACTTTTCTAGATCGACACGGCATTGTCATTATTCTCGATGCTAGCCCGTCGATCATTGAGAACGATTTATATTTTGAGGTGCATTACAGAAAACTAGGACAAACTAATTCGACGAGTCTGAAATGTTGAACGTTAGAGCCAATTGCAAGATGTTCATGCAAACCGGTGGTTCTGCAGAAACCAATTGAAGATTCATCGTAACAACTGAAATAAAATATAAATTTCATGTTCATGGAAGGACCACAATTTTGATGCAAACTGTCTATTGGTACTGCACAAAAAATCTTTAACTATTTGAATACTATTCTCAAAAAAATTTAGCAAAGGCTGCAAAATATTTGTTCTTGCGGACGTAACGAAATTTTGCGGCTGTAGTTCTAGTCTGTTGCAATATATTTGCGATTACTAAAGGTGCAGTATGAAGTTAGAATTTTAAAATATTTTATGCATTTTTTGCAAGCTGATCATATATGTCAGTTTTCCATTGTGCACTGCTAATTAGATAGGATAATCTAAACGCCCCATTGCGTGTAATGTATGTTAGTTTTATAAAAATTTACGAATAGTAAAAGAAAAAGTAGAGTTGGGATTTATCTAAAATTCGAAATTTTGATTTAATTGATACCACGTTTGTTCATTGGCGTTATCGTCTTTGTTTGACTTCCCTGCGGCTGACTTCCACGACTGGATAAGCTGGCTTCATGAGGTCTCTGATCGCCACACTTCAGGCTGCACGGTTTATGTAAATTTCAGAACACATCTAGAGCATCGATTTACTCCACCGTTGAATGCGTCCACGATTTGAAGTCACAATCTGTCGGCCTGTTTGATTTTGAAGAGCCGGGCTTTGAGTTTATATATCTATCGTTCCACCAAAATTTGCTGGGACCTCGAGCAGAACTGTTCATGCTATTCCTAGTCCATAGAAGATAGCAAGTAAGACGGAAGCGATCAATGTTTTGCGTAGGCCAACCAAGGGCAGGCCATTGCATAATGCTCCTAAAATGGAATGTGCTGTAAATTTGTAGAAATATTAAATGAACGTTGTGACAATCACGCATAATTTTGATACATTGGAAACTGTTTTCCTTTTATTACGGTGCAAAGATATGTCAGTGCTACTTTTATTTTAGCAATGAAATCTACTTGTAAGCCATGGACGGAAATCGCTCTCTTCGCCTGGCAATATACTCTTAGGGCGGACAATCCCTGTGCACGGAAAATTCTGGACAATATTTGAAGAGTTGCAAATAAGGATCAAACTGGTGTACTGAATGAATTTCCTTTTTTATATTATACAATGCTTAGTCTATACTGATATATATATATATATATATATATATATATATATATATATATATATATATATATATATATATATATATTAGACGCTTACAGGCATTCGACCATCGTTGTTTGAAAAGCATGGCACATGTAGATTACCAACAACGAATAATCAACGCTGACATTTGTGTATGTATTTTGGATCGGCGAACAAGTGCTCGTTAGGCAATCAAATAAGGCTACATCCATTGCGTTAGCTCGGTAACGTGTCATGTATATCTTCAGTTCGACCCCCAAGCAAAGGGTTATTCTCTTAGTGCAGACTGCGTGCGTAAAGGAAATTGGGCACATTTTTGATGTCTCAGATTTTAATCCCGCTCGTCTGCAATAATGAGGTCCACGTGCGCATCATAATTTTCGGTTGGTAATCCTGTGCGTTATGACATCTAGTAGAGTTCAGTGGCGATCTTTTTTCAGCTTTTTACTCTGCCTTAAATCAGACTTATCCAAAACGGTGTTCTGTAGAGGTTTAGTTTTCCTCGCTTTTGTGTGTTATCTAGGTAAATGTACCCAAAGTAACCAGATCCTCCAATTAATAAATCTCTGTTTTGTAATTTGTGTACCTAAATTATTTTATGGTTATATGGCGGTGAAGCATCAACTCCTAACGGATTTCGTATTGCTCTCGGTAATGATGATTGGGGTGTTGGTGACAACGGTGATAGTAATGATGGTGATATTGATGATGAAAAGTAGTATAAAAAGTATATATTTAAATACTTTTTGTTGCGTGAAGTTTTATTATATGCTTGTGAAACTTAGTTTATTAGAGTCCAGTCTGAGTCACCTGCTAACATTCGATCGCAGTTGTCCGATAGGCATAGTTCTCATAGATTGCTTAAAACGAATAAGCAACGTTGACATCCGTAGAATTACAGTTAAATACTGTTTGTTGCGAAGAACTAATATATATGCAAGTATGTATCAGTAGGAGCCGGTATTACGCCCTTTAACCACTATATATTAGGTAGAAGAATGTGGAATAATAGGACGGTACAATCTCCTAGACGAATGTGTAAACCTGTAATAGTGAAGCTAACATAATCTAAAGTCAACTTCAATGCTAACTCACACTATATAATATATATATATATACCGAGTCTGTAAAGGATACTAACACTATGGCTATTGTGTTAGTAACTGATACCACGAAAACGATGGGTACCGGATACTAACACTATGGTTTCGAGTCAGTACAAGATACCAACCTGATGAATATAAATTTATGCTAAAGTTCACCCAAATTGAGAATTACAACAATTTCAGACACCTGTTACTCAAGTTAAACCATACACTCTGGCCTTCATCGATATCAGTTATCACATTTCGCGGTAAGCTTTTGTTACCGTCCTATTATCCCACATTCTTCTACCAAATATATAGTGGTTTAAGGGCGTAATACCGGCTCCTACTGATGAGTCGCCAGTAAGCACGAAACGAATGTGCATGAGATTATACTTTCCGTTCATGCTGCCTTTGGTTTATCCTTCTGGTCACAACTGAACTAATTTGTTACTAGGTTCGCAAAACATCCGTAGAATTGTTTTTGGATCGGCGAACAAGTGCTCCTTGTCAGACAAATGAATAAAGCGCACAGTGCGAGCTTCATATGTTGACTTCGCGAGTTGCGTTCGCGGGTTAATGCTTTACACTATCAGTTTCGCAAAAATCCGATTGTTCCCCATTTCCAACTACGCGCCGATTTTGTCTTCGTTTTGGCTGGGTACGGATTCGTCCCTTTCTTCCGAAGGCTTCAACATTGTTCGTACTTACCACTGGAAATGATATATGTGATTAGTGGCCTAATGATGGAACGGGAAATTATGTTCCGAAACGTGGCCAGTCAACGAAGATTTGATCGGACCTCATTTCCAGTGGTTAGTATGTACTGTGTTGAAGCCTTCAGAAGAAAGGGACGAATTCGCACCCAGCCAAAACGAAGACCAAATTGATGCATTTTGGATTAATCGGATCTCTGCGAAACTTATAGTGCAAAGCTACAGCCCGCGAATGCACTTCGCGGAGAGTCAACAAATGTATAAGGCTCCATCAACTGCTTTGGCTCAGTCACGTTTAGCGTATGCTACACTTAGATTGCCTGTGGGAGTTTTATTCTCTCAGTTTGCGCCAGATTGGCGTAAGAATCTATGTGGACAGATTGTGACATGGCAGAAACAGTCAAAGTTAATTACATGCGGTTTGATCCTCGATAGTCAGTTTGCCGTCGTACTCTGATGATGATCATGGAAGGTCGAAACGCGTCAGTGCGTTGCAGCTGGCGGTAGGTTTGTTATGTTGTTCGTAGACTGGTTAAATACAATGGGGTTGGTGTTTATTTCAAGCTCGCAAACTTGATTTAAAGCATTGTTACCACCACCCGTGCAATCAATTATTGTTAAATTGTATTGTCTATATAAAGTTAATTGCAATTAAATTGTTTAGTTTGGGGTCTGTTTGCATACCAGAATGGGGTTCACATTCGCTTGATATTTTGTGGCTGGAAACTATGCACAATATGGCATTGATTTGAGCTTGGTGGTGATCTTTTAGCAGATTTCTCGTAGAAAAACTTTCTTAACTTACTTTTATTAGTTTGGTAATGTTTACTCCTTGGTATAGTCATGTTTATAAAGCGATACCGTTAAAACAATAAGGGGTTGAAGTCGGCGAAGCATAAGGTTTTAAAGCTGTTTCGTTGCTGTCTGTGTTGATTTCTTTTATGGGTAATTGACAAATAAAACGTTACGTGTAGGTTTAGATTTACTTATATTGCATACACAAATATTACTATTTGCAGGATTATAGGTCCTTTCATTGTTGTTAATACGACCATTACGAGTTCAGTTCGCACTAATGTTAATTCTTTTTTTGAGACGTAATAATTCATGTAGAATATACCCGACATCGTCTGAAAAACTGGTTGTCTCAGAATGTTGCTGAAAATCTTAATTCAGCGGTGTTGGAACTTCTTTAACGCCAGGATAGAAAGAGCATCGGTCTGGGGTGTCGGCTAAAAGAAAGCGAAGTCTAAACGTGCGTTTCAATCATAATCGTTGATCAACACACATTCTTGTGCCTAGGTTTACCTAACAAGCGACGTTTGTCTTCCGGAATTTAGTCGATCTTGGTACAGCGCGATTTCGTTTTCCCATATGCAGCGCTTTTGTTGCTATGCTGTATAATGAAGTGGCGCTGGGGGCTTTGTAAAATAAAGATTCCAACGGCTTCAAAATGTGATTTGAGTTCCTGAAATCGTTGTCGTGATATTTTTGGTGTTTCTAACGTCGTTAATCACTGGTTTGGTTGAATGTTACTCAAAGTCACGTGCTATGTGTGATAGTTCTTAAAATTCATCTTGGTATTGGTGCTGGTGCTGTTTATATTTGCACATGATCTAATGGTATGTTTCTTGCACCTATAGTGGCTTCAGTTTTGACACGTTCTTCTTTTTCGAATATTTATTTCTTTTAGCAACGCGGTATAATCTCGAAACCGAATGGAAAAACAGTTTTGCCCATTTGCGCCAAATGGATAGAGAGGAGTTGTTCGAACGAGCCCGAAACATTATCTTGGATGAACTTGTTCATTTGAACAGTGTCAGTGCCGATCTCTGGGAAAAGAAAATTCGTCATAGTCTATGGAACCATCTTAAAGAGCACTTTTTTAAACAGATATTTGAGCCTGCTCAATTTATTGAACACTTATCGTAAGCTTTGGTACTTTAATAATCTGTTTGCTTGTTGCATGTTAGTATTTCTTTTTCATAATTTGCCGGTTTGTCAAGAGTGCGTTGTTTTGCGTTTAATAAAGGTAGCTTACACTAAGTTCCGAGACGGCCACCCACTGCTGAGAATAATTAGCATGTAAACGCCACCGCCGTTCTGCTAATCTACAGGATGATTATGAAATAGTACGTGGGCTTAAGCGGCCGATTTCAACTCTGAGCAACGTCAAGACCGCATTGGAAACGGAGCTTATGCCAGTTGGGTCCTGTCCTGCAGTAGCTATGACAGCGATATCATTTTGTCTGATCTTGTCTCTAGTATTTATGCTGTCGTGTTTTACTTTATTATTTAGCACCCTCGACCGAATCTTGCTACACGAAGTGGTGATGTAAACCATACAAATGGAACAGTAACAGATAATCGTACTCTACTCAGCCATAATTTGAAAAGTGGTTGATGGCTCCCTTTTGTTTAGAAAGTCGACTACACGTAAAAATGTTACACCGGTTCAGTAAATGAATTTGAAGAAAGTTTTAAGCCCGACTTTGGTTATACTTCCGTTCAAGTTGGCTGCTTGCATTTCGCTCGAATAGTCGTGCACTAAAACAAAATGAACTATTCGGTGAGCCTTTTTGGACGTTTACGCAACTACGTTTCTCCAACTTTGACATCGACTTCCTTACGTGCTTGCATAGACGAAAATTAGTCTTGCAACTGACAAAGTAATGCCAAATGTCTGGATTACTCGACTTAGCACGGTATTAAATGGGCAACATCAGAATAGAGACAAGTGTGCTGGTTGTGGAAGGCCAACTCCGGTTGCTAACTAAAAACATACTGTGTTGCCTTGCTCTGAGCAGATGGCGCTCGACACTTCTGTTAGAAGATAATCTGAAAGCAATAAATCTAGACCTTTCATCTCAGTTTTGAATGAACGATCCGGAGCTGTCTATCGGCTCAAAAATAAATATGAATATTAATAAAATATTGATTTCATGGTAGTATGACACTGCGCAGTTAGCTATTAAATGATAATTATTGATGTTCTTGATGATTACAGTTTTGGCCTCTATTGAATGCAATAGAGGTCATTTGCAAAATATTCAAATCTTCTTAGACTTAAATAACATTAGAGACATACATTATGTGAAGTGTTTCGTGAATATATTATGGAAAATCATGTTTGGTTAAGCAAAAACACTATTGTTCATAATTGCGTTCAGCCAAATATCAAGCGATGCCCCTTAAGAAGCAGAGACATTGCGAGTAATATATATATATATATATATATATATATATATATATATATATATATATTGGCAGTATTAACTTATCATTGCATTAACTAGCAAAGGCAATTCATCAAGTAGACCTGTTTCGCCAGGTATTTGCAATGTCCAGGGTTCGAACTGAAGCACGTTTAATTCGGGGTTATGAACTTATTCACCGCGCCACTCCTGGCGCGCACTTCAGGAAATTTTCACGTTTTAGCAAGTCTTTTTTTCAGGCGGAGCCTGTTCGGAATCTCTTTCGATCTGAAGTTTTATCTAGCCACCATAAAACAGGTACCCTGGCAAATGGAAAATTGGTGTTGGATTAATATTTTCGGGCTGTTGTCAACATTAAATAAACAGGCCTTATTTTGAACAATGGTCGCGACAAATTCCGTCAAGTACGTGACGATTTTCCAATAAGGATGAATTGTCTTTTACCTGACAAAATATATGTGATTGGAGCTGTGACAAACACAAAATTGTCTTTATCAACTTTGTTGTATATATCCGCGTTATAATAAACACGCCATCAATTGCGAAAAGCAATTCATCCAGTAGACCGGTTTCGTCCTCAAGGAGAACTCTTCAAGTAATATACTGAATTTGCCGCGGAGGGTAATCGAATCAGAGCATTCTACAGGCAATTTCAAGTCACATTCCAAATTATGCTTCTGGATAGCTTCTTCATTAGGTGGAGCCTGTGTGGCATCTCTTTAAACCAGACGTTCCAGTTAGCCACAACCAATCTGTCATTACATTTATATATATATATATATATATATATATTTATATATATATATATATATATATATATATATATATATATATATATATATATATATATATATAGTGACGGGAAAAGAAAACTGTACTGTATGGTATTTGAATGAAATGGACATCATAAAGAATATATATACATATTCTTTATTATGTCCATTGTCTTCGAATATCATACGGTATATTTCTAATTAGGAAGAAAAAACACATTAATAACAAAGTGGATTAGTGAGTCCACCTCTATTGGTTGAGTCATGCACTCGGATATCGTCTGTGTTTATTATCAGTGTATCGTCTAGACGAGACTTAATTATGCCTAATTCTGCAGTTAAAATGTTCATTTGAGCAGTCATTTCTTGAATCAACGTTTCCAATCCATCAGAAGCGATTTGTAAATGTATCACACATACTTTATTTTTACTCAATTATATATGGTATTTTGCTCGCATAACGAGCATCGATTTAATAAAACAAATTTACAAATATTAATTAATTTATGTTCACTTCAGCTCGAAGTATGCTTTCATCGTTGGGCTGACTGCTTCATCCTTATACGGGCCATTCTGAGAGGAATTTTTGTTGAATTAATACCCTCCCTAGATAAGACCCTTTGTTCGTTCTTTGTCTTAAAGGTGGCTATTGATACATGGATAATGGCTATTTATTTCGAGATTGCTAAACTTCACTTTAAAATCTTTCATTTATATACATTGTGTTTTCATTTGATTATGTGGGCAGCAACAAATCTGACTCGGGTTTACTTCTTTTTCTCGTTTGAGATGATCAGTAAGTGTGTATGCGTTTGTGTCTATTTGCATGTAAATGTCTTTCGCGCTGCATTGCAAAGTGATGTCTGAGATCTGGTCATTCTTGTATTGAAGGCTTGAGAGTTAACCAACTGTTCGCACTGTTGGCTGTTACGTGTACGAATGTTATATATATATATATATATATATATATATATATATATATATATATATATATATATATATATCAGAAACCTGTTGAGGTAGTTATGAGTAGCCTAATTGTCTACTTGAGATTTTACAATGACTTCGTATATTATATATATATATATATATATATATATATATATATATATTTAATGAAGGCCTTTGTATATCGTTTCATTTAAGGAAGGAATTCGTTTGCCGACGTGCTCTGATGATAATCATTGGAGGTCGAAACGCATCAGTACTTATGACTGACGGTATTTGTGCCGTTTTGCACTGTTTAAATACAATGGGATTGGTGTTTATTTCAAGCTCCCTTCATTGATTTGAAGTAAAGTTGTATGCTTTTGGTTTGTTTGGCAAGTTCATCGGCTAGAAACGTTTATACAGTTGAAGGCTGTCTCGTGTTTAACACCTTTTATGCCAACATCATTATTGAAACAAATTTCCCTTTAATGTGCCTGTTTAGAATCGAACTAATAGTGGCTTGTCTTGTTCGTTTCAGAGCTTACCAAACCCACGTTGATATTAAACTACGTGAGTGGTCTGAAAATGAATTGCCGAGTTTGTGTCTAATCTCCGGCCGAGAAACTTTATACACCCAGCTGGAAGAGGCTTTTAAATCCGCCGCACAGTCCAAACGGCACGACCCTATTTTCGATAAACTTCAAGTGGAAGTATTTCGTGAAGCGAAACTGCGTCACAACTGGGACGAAAAAGCTGTTGATCGTTTAGTGAGTTACTATTTTACCTTCCTATGTTGTTAGCTTATAGTTTTCCACTTGACTGGGTTTATTTAACATTCATATTTAATGCTTTTCTGGCAATAGCATATTACAGTTTCAGTGAATTTAATTTTTTGAATCCAAATACACATGCATAATTGCATATTTTGCAATTCGCTAATTCCTATGCTATTAGTGAACTATCTTCAAAATGATTTAACAGGTTTATTTTATTGACTATTTAAATCCCACATTTGGTGTATGTGCTCATGTAACCGATAAGTTTTTTTTATTTTTCGTTGATATGCGCTTTCCAGGGTCAGGTCTTTAACTGTCATACAACTGTTTTCAACATATAATGACGGAGAGAATAAAAACTAAAATAAAATTAACTAAAACAATCATGAGTGATGAGATTATAATTAATAATTTAAAGAACTAACGCCAAACAAAATCCGAAATTGTTGCCTGGTAATCTCTAGCTTATTGATATAAGCTTTTGCGACACTCACTACTTGAGAGACCGAGAACAACGGTTATGTATCCCCCTTTACATTAAATGTACAAACATTTGTCAGTTTAAACTAGGCATTGTATAATGTAGGAAAGACAATTCTTCCTGTAGACCGGTTTCGTCCTTATTGGGAACTCATCGCGTACTGGCCAGAATTTGCCGCGGACAGGACTTGAACCTGGACACGTCTGCTTCGGAATCTGGTGCTCTAACCACTGAGACACCCTGTCGCAGCGTTAGTCTAATAGCCTATTTTTCTTTATGACTCGTTTGGCTATATTGGCGGTGCTCCGGCGCCGCTAATATCTCATTCTATGAAGACAGATTAAGAAAGATCAGACTAAAACTGTCTCAATCCTCAACGAAGCGCGAGAGAACTAGCATTAATTTATTGCCGACTTCTATCTGTGAATTTTATGGTTATACGACGGTGAACAATCCTTGTTTTCTGTTGGTGTAATAGTGTGTGTAGTATGCGGCAGTGTGGTTCAGGGGTGAGAGTATCAGACTCCGAAGCAGACGTGCCCAGGTTCGAGCCCTGTCCGCGGCAAAATCTGTACGGTACGTGATGAGCTGCCGGTAAGGCCGGAATCCGTCTACTGGATGAATTGCATTTTCCACACTATACAATACTTAGTTTATACTGACAAATGTATGCACTTAATGGGTCAGGTGTTTATATCAAAATCGCAACCTTGTTTAAAGTAATGCCATTTTACTGAATGCATGTATGCATATATGTATTTATGTAAGCAGGTATTTATGTATGTATATATGCTCGAATGATTGTATGTATTTGAATAGTTATGCATGCTTGTATGTATTATTTCATGCTGCCTTTGATTTATCCTTCTGGTCACAACTGAACTAATTTGTTACTAGGTTCGCAACACCTAATACATACTTGCATATATATATATATATATATATATATATATATATATATATATATATTAGATATTCGCAACAAACAGTATTTAACTGTACTATATTGAATTGAATGATGTCATGCTTACCGCGAAATGTGATAACTGATATCGATGAAAGCCAGAGTGTATGGATTTACTGAAGTGACAGGTGACAGAAATTGTTGTAATTCTCAATTTCAGTGATTTATAGCATAAATTGATATCCATCATGTTGGTACCATGTTCCGACTCGGAAACCATAATGTTAGTACCATGTACCACCTCGGTACTATAATGTTGGTATCGGTTACTAACACAATAGCCATAGTGTAAGTATTCTTTACAGACTCGGTATATATATTATATAGTGTGAGTTAGCGTTGAAGTCGCATTGTCGAAGACTTTATATGATGCAGGTTTACACATTCGTCTAGGAGATTGTACCGTCCTATTATCCCAAATTCTTGACCAAAATATATAGTGGTTAAAGGGCGTAATATCGGCTCCTGCTGATGAGTCGCTAGTAAGCACGAAACGAATGTGCATGAGATTATACTTTCCGTTCATGCTGCCTTTGGTTTATCCTTCTGGTCACAACTGAACTAATTTGTTACCAGGTTCGCAACACAATATATACTTGCATATATATTAGTTCTCCGCAACAAACAGTATTTAACTGTTATATATCGAAACCATAATTTTTTTACCATGTACTTTTTGGTACCATAATGCTGGTATCGGGTACCGCCAATGGCCAGAGTGCTGGTTTCCTTTACAAACTTGTTATATACATTATATAAAGTGAGTTAGCTTTGAAGCCGCATTATCGAAAGCTTTTTATGATGTCAGCTTCACTACTGCAGGTTTACAAATTCGTCTAGGAGATTATACCTTCCTATTTTCCCACATTCCCCACCCAAATATACAGTGGGTAACGGAGGTAATACCGGCTTCCACTAATGAGGAAATGAATGTGCACTAGATTATACTTTCCGTTCAAGCTGCCTTTGGTTTATTCTTCTGGTCATATTTGAACTAATTTGTTACTAGGTACGCAACACGAAATGCGCAATTATTCCTAAATGCTTTAGATTTAAATTGCTTTTTAAATTAAACGCGTATTGTTAGTCTCTTGGACATGATCTTTGTCTAAATATTATGATCACATTGATTCGTGATGTACATAAACGTAAATGTGTATTTTTTATGGAGTTTACCGATAAAACCTTTAACAGAAAAATGAGAAAATTCAGAATTAGGCATGTTAGAAAGTTGATTAATTGGGGAATTTATGGAACTTTTAGGATAGTACTAGTTCAATCGCAAATAATCTTAGAAAATCTATTAATATTAAATCATATTGTGAATCTAGTTGAATTGCTTAATGGCGAATTGAACATGGAAATTTTACGTGAAAGATTACTTACGAAACTTGCTTATTAGCTTGTTTCTTATGCTGAATTGTGAACCGATACAGAGTACCAGATAAGATATTCGAAAAATGCCCAACGAAAGAAATAGCTGGGTTAACTTCTGTGTTAGTCTAAGGAAGCTGTATTGCCGATTTTGTATTTCCTTAAAATTGACTTGACCATAAATTGTTGTGTAGAGTTTTACCTTTCCTTTTGTGCGTTATCTAGTTAGATATAATCATTAACTAAGCCCTCCCCTCATAAATCACTCTTCTTTAATGATTTGTTTGCTCAAATTACTATTTATGTCATTATTGTTACATTTTTATGATTTTTCTAGTGAATATATATTGCAGTAAAGCATTAATTACTAAAAACGCTTATGTTGCTTTGTATAATGATGATAATTATACTTATATCTAGTAATTATTTTATTTATTAGTTTTAAAAAGTCGAATAACTAACTTTTACCATAGATTAAACAAGGCTGCCATTGTTATTTCTAGCCGACTGATGCATTTGGACAAAGGCACATAAATTAAAATCCATTATTTAATTAAAACTAAAACAATTTTAGTTTAAAAGTAAAATATTAAATATCGGTTTGTTAGACAAAATGTGTTTTTTATCAAACATAGTTGATGCTTTTCGCTAATAATTTCTTTTCCACAAATTAAGAACTAGCCAAAGGTAGAATGTGTCGACTGTGAAACTCGTAATTTGAAACCAACATTTGTCGAAGATTAGGAAGAAGGAATATTATCTAATCTTGCTGCAAACAATTAAAAGGCGATTTTTCTTCACATTATTTGCAAAATCTATCTTTAATTCCAGATTTCCCATTTATGTTGTCCTCAGTAAAGATTATCCTTATTTTGTCTTACTTTTTTCTATTTAAATAGTTACATTTCACTCTTAGTTATTTTTTATATCTCATAAGCCCTCAAAATCTCTAATAATGTCGTGTGTACATTTCGACTGCTGATTAGTCGTCAACTTGTTATTTCAATTATCCTTGTAAGTTTTGATCAGCTTTTGTGTATATATTCATACTAGTTTTCTAATATAATTAATATTGCTTAGTTTCTTCATTCGTATTTTGCCACAATCTCTAATTAATATATTTTATAAAATTACTCAATTATTTATAAATGACCAATCCTAAATTATAATAACTTTGGCTACCTATTAACGTAAAATTTTAACAGATATTATCCTTCTATCAAATGCATAACAAAAAGAAACTGTGTACGAATATATATATGATATATATATAGGCATATATGTATGCTATAGCATATACATATATATATATATACTTTTTCTATGCAATGCTCCACAGTTCTGAAATATTTCACAGTATATATATTTTTTAGGAAAATTAAATATAATTATCATGAGTATGAGTATTGCGCATAATCGCCGGTTTATTTTGTGAATAATTTTCAACATATTACACTCTTTCACGTTCGTTTGATTAAGTGAATATGAACTAGTCTGGTTTTCTATTTAACTTGCATTCCTTTGGAGAAATCCTTCTATTGTTATCTGTTAATTTCGCGCTGATTTTTGAGTGCGTGTTAGTATTATTCTGTTTGAGTGTAGAGGTCAATCTTATTTTATTATCAAATGATGCTTGAGATCAGATTTTTCGTGTGTTGATTGATTGAATTTAGACCAGGCTTTCGATTTGTTGACAATTGCAAATAAGAGTAGTTTACCCCGTGAGTTATCTTTTGTTCTGCAATGTTCATGAGCTTTATTTTGGAGAGAATTGTCGATTATTTCTTGGCTTCCAACCTCATTATTCTTTGTGCTGAAAGGATGCCAATTTTGCATTATGACACTTGCATCAGGTGAGAGCTGCATATCTAATTTTGCTTTCCATATATATACAATGCGGTTTTATCCTCGCTAGTCAGTTTTCCGTTGTACTCTGATGATGATCATGGAAGGTCGAAACGCGTCAGTGCGTTGCAGCTGGCGGTAGTTTTGTTATGTTGTTCGACGACTGGTTAAATACAATGGTATTGGTGTTTACTTCAAGCTCGCAAACTTGATTTAAAGACTTGCATCAGTGATTCGATTGAATTTTCGTGCAATTATTGAGGCTGGATAGTCGTCTATAGTTGGTAAGTGTAATAAAACATCTTTTAGTCTTCTGTAGTAAGAGTATTAAAAAATCGATGTTGACACCGACAACTCGCTCGTGGTTGTTCGTTATAAAAAATTTTCTCAAGTAGTCTAGCTCTTCTTTAATATTGGTTTTGCCAGGTTGTTAATTATGTGATTTATGGGAGATTTTGTCACACTATCGCTGTAATGGATGTATTGCTCGTTGAAAGTTGATTTTCTAATAATTGTCAGTGTCAAATCACCATTTTATACTTGCTTGGGTTTGATGTCCAAAGAGAAAGTGTTTTATTTTATTTTTATATTTATGTTCATCGAGAGTGAATTTGATATCTTTATCGGCTTCGTTGGCTGGTTTCATGATTCCAGTTGCATCTGCTCTGTCTGGAATAAAAAAACAGTAGATCATCTGCATACCCTTTTGTAGGGTACTCACGGATCATTTACATTTTTTCAGGCTCGCTTGTTCAAAAGGTGCACGTATACAACTGCAGCTTCTTATAGCTACACCACTGCACTTTCTGAAAAATATGCCTTGAAATATAAACTTCACAGTTTTACACATTGCCATCAATGACAAATTTGTCGTTATTTTTTTCAAGTGGAATGTTCGTATAAAAATGAAACGTCAAGATTGGCTATTGAATTTCCTTGGATGTGTTTGCTCCTTCAGTTCATCTACTAGCTCGAAAGAGTCCTTGGTGGTGTTTATGTTTATGACATTTTTGGGTAGTTCAAGTAGTTTGCAGAGAAACTTAACTGGTTTATGTTGTGATGCGCGGAGGATCTCTTGAGGTTGTTGAAACCTTATCAGTTTGTGTTCCCGTTCAGTCTTGCGGTGTTTGTTCCGGTATGTTTCGCATTTTTGATTTATTCTATGATTCCTAGTCTAATTTCAGAATCAGCCATTGTGGATAAAACGCGTTTTCCATCTTTTTCAGAATAGCATTTAATCTTGGTTCAATATTAGTTGAATCATCTTTCTACTTATTGTTTGGCTTCAATTTCTATCTGTCATACATGATCTCGTTCATGGACACAATTTCAGCATCGGCTTCCACTAAATAGATTCTTGATTTCTTGTCGGGTGTGGCAAGTTGTATAGCTCTGTACGATTGTAGTTTTTTAGTTCGACATTGTGTTTCATTGGAATTATTTGACTGTCAGAGGGCCAAAAACCTATGATTAATATGATACGAAAGACAGATAGACGAGAAAAACAAATTGGTACATGCAAAAGGCATTGAATAAACCTGACCAAAACTCAATTAATCAGTACACAAATAACCAGATCTGAAACATCACACTAATTAAATGAGAATGACTCCTACACGCACACTAACCCCCACACAGACACATGCGTATTTGCACTCACCAATCCACCATCAATAAAACACAAACAAGATACTGTTGTAAAACTGAAAATCAGACTAGTCGGCACCCATTTAATCAACTGAAAACCCAGGATGTACATAAATGAAATATTGCGAAATGTGATTAAATTTTCTCAAAATAAACCGGCAATTATTTAACTAGTTATTAAATGTATTCTATATATATTCGTTAGTAAACTCTTCAGAATAAATGAGATAAAATGGTTATTTATCTTTAATATGGCATATTTTAGTAAACGCCCCACACACATACCAGTAGGCATATACCCACACGCACTAATAAATAAACATGCAATAAAAATCAACATTTGTTTGAATGCTGCAATGAACTACACGTAAAACTCAGAATCAAGCGGGTGCCCAATCACTTAATCCAATGAAGACCCAAAATGGATATAGTTCAAATATCGTAAAATGGAGTTGAATTTTCTCAAAATAAATCAGCCCCTATCCACAATAAATATATGTCTTTTTTATTAAATGTGTTTCTTTTCTTATAAACATAATTATATATATATATACATATATATATATATATATATATATATATATATATATATGAGTAAAATTCAGTTCCCTTTCCATGTGCAAAAAAAGCAAATTTATCAGATACAAGAACCTTTTATCTATCATATTACTCTGAATTATCTACAATTGAACTTAACTTTATGGATATATTTGAAAAGCCAAACAAAACAAAAATTGTAAACTCGGAGAGAGTGAAGTAAAGGAACAACCAATCATTTATGTTCATCACCTTCCGTTCAAACACAATGCTCGAACATTCTTTCGCTACTCGCATAAATCTGGCTGCAGATTGTTTATCTATAAAGCGTCGTATGTGGCTAACTACCTCTGTTATTACATTTAGTAACTATCCTGTATGATACATCTGGAGAACGATAAGTTACGCAATTACAAACGTGTATTCACCCTTTGATTTACAACATGCCTTTAATGTGTAATGTTCTTTCATTTGATTAACTAACCGTCTGGTCAATCGGCCACGTAAGAGGATCGACGAATTGTTCATTCATATTCGTAAATAATATTTAGGATCGACGTTAACGGCTGCTTCTCTTTGATTGCTGGTCAAGGCAAGTGTGTTATCATAAATAACACTTGTGGTTTAGCTGCATTAAATTTTCGTGTTTACGCCCCCTTCAAATTTCTTTTGTGTTGTACGAGAAGCTGCATCCCCCTTAAATGCGATGTTCAGGTAAATTGTTTTCTTTTCTGATCTCAAATACATGTTTCTTTTGATTTTCCTTTTAATAATTGACCTCCGATTTCAGGTCACATTCTGCGCAAGCTTAGTATATTATTATGCACAAAAGCTGTATAGTCTCGTTTTAATGTAGGCATCTATAAACATACTGATGGCGTGGCAGGGGAGAGACCAGTGTCGCCAGTGTTGGCTGAGATTTTATTAGACTATCTCGAGAACGCATTATTTATGAATGACTTAAGTAAATGTGCTCAAAAGATGCATTATGTTGATGGTATTTTCCTGGTCGTTAAAACTAGGTCGCAATCACGAACTTTGGCTGAAAGCTTCAACAAAGCACATAAGAGTATCAATTTCATGTCAGAGCATGAATAAAATGATTGCCTGCTTTTATCAATGTACCACTAAAGGACGATTTTAGTTGTAACTTAAATACAATGGGATTGGTGTTTACTTCAAGCTCACAAACTTTATTTAAAGAATTGTTACCACCACCCGCGCAATTAATTATTGTTTGATTATATTATCAAAAGTTTGCGGCTGTTTTTCGAGAATTGACAGATTGGACAGTCAGAATTCAAAAGTTAACGAATGAACTAAATAAACAAACTATATAAGGTCTAATGGCTATCATAGACAATTTATTGAGTCAATTATTAAAGGGGAAATCAAAAGAAACACGTTTTTGTGACCAGAAAACAAAGCAGTTTACCTGGACATTTCATTTTTTGGGATGTAGGTTCCAGCACAGCACGGAAGATAGTTGTAGCGGCATTAACGACGCGTTTAATACAGCTAAACTATGAGTGTTATTTGAGGTAACACATTTAACTTTACCAACAATTAAATAAAAACGGCCGTTAATATCGAATTCAAATATTATTTATCAATATCCACACGCAAGTTTTCCAACAACTTACGTAGTCCGATTAACCAGACGGTTAATTACTCGAATTGTGAATACACGTCTGCACGTCGGAACCTCACACTTTTTTTCTCCAGACGTAGCGTTTAAACAGAATGGAGTTAGCCACATACGAAGCGTTGTGGGTAAATAAACTAGCCGGATTCATCGAGTCCTAAAGGGCATGATCGGCAATGAGTTTGAACTGGAGGTGATGCACCCAATTAATTGTTTGATCCCTTATTTCGCACTCTCCCTATGTTTATATTTTCTGTTGTTATGACATTCAATATAGATGTGTTAATTTGTAGATATTTTAGAAAAATATGAGAATGAAACGGTTCATGTATCTGATAACATTGATTTTTCCTTTAGCACATGTATAGGATACTATGAGGTTTGTTAATGCTCGCATTCCAAAGAAAATTTTTAAATATCTTTACCCTGATGAATTTGAATTTCACTAAATCTCCTCGTTTCCTATAAGTAAAGATGTTTTTTTCAAGCAATCGACCATACAATTCACGAAAAATTCAGTCGAACCGAAAGTGTGCTATATTAATTAAAATAAATTTATGCGAATAATAAAACAATAGTTTTTTATAAGAAGGAAATGCTTAAAATTGGCCTCTAGGAAAAAAATGCCATTAGCGTTAGAAGTGAGGACTAATCTTAATAAAAGAGTAAATCGATTTTGAAGACTTGGGATAAACTGCATTCAGATTCTTTAAGCAGGATACATAACATAGTAAAACTGACCCCCAGTTAAACTTGTTGTTTGGCTAAATTGTACTCTTAGTGGATGTAATGGTATTGGTGCTTATCTCAATTAATAATAATTGTTTTCAACACTTTTGTAATAACAAATATCCTTTTTTGTTTTCCAATTAGTTTGGCATTTGATTCTACCGTTATAAAGTTATTCTGCTTTTTATTTCTTATCTTATATAATTAAAACAAACAGAACAAAGCTCTAGTTACTTTTATCCAAAGTCAAGTTTCGAATATTGATATAAACACCAGTCCTATTATATACTGACTTACATTTGTTACTATAAATTAAGCATTTTATAATGTAGATAAAGCAATCCATTCGGTAAACCGGGTTCGTCCTTATGTTGAACTCTTCATGTACTGCCCAGATTTAGATCGAACCTCGTTTTCGGTGGTTAGTACGAATTTTGTGGAAGCCTTCGTAGTGAGGGAACGAATCAGTACCCAGCCAACCCGAAAACGAAGACGATACGTACTTGGCTATGCAGATCAATTGGATCTTCGCGAAACTGGTAGTGCAAATCTACCACCCACGAAAGAAACCTGTTGATACTCTAAATACTTAAGAATTAGCAATATAATAGTTCACATTAAGTTAATATGTTAAAATAAAGGAATGACAGGAAAGCAATTAAAAATTGCCTACTGAAAGAAGGATCATAGTAATATTGAAAAGAAAGGGTTCTATTTAAAGTAAAGGTTACACCTCATAAGGAACCTGAGATAAAAGATGTAAAAAAATAATAAAGGCTGAAATTATCAGAAAAATAGTTAAGAGATCGATATTTATTTATCCCCCTCCATCTATTAATTTACAGTGATCCGATGTTCTTATTCTTTTACTTAAGCGCATTCCCGATTCTGATTCGTGCAACCTTCGCAGTTTGCCATTATTATGTGCTGTATTCCAAATCGATCCTAGATAATTATCTACGTCTGTGTCATTCATTATGCCATCGCTTTATTTATTTTTGTTAGATTCTCTAAAGATTCTTGCCGATCTATTACGATCACATATAGATACACGTCTATAACCCTACTAGTTATCTGAATGCCCTGTCTCTACTAAATAGCGTGAAAGATCTGATTTATTAACATGTCCATATTTGAATTCAGTTCCATGTTCCCCTCTTCTCGCCTTAATTGCGCGCATGGTTTCACTCACATACATGAGATTATAATCTTTTAATGAAATGTCATACACTAATGATTTGTCTTGCGGTCCAATTGTACTTTGTTTGGGAAGTTTAGTGTTTAGGGTAATGGATTGTTTTAAAGTGATAAGTATATTGTACTTTGATGCTGACGTTTTTGTTTTCTTTTCTAGTTTTGAGTCATTTATTTCCATGGCGCACCGATCCTCCTTTGTTCCATTTGTCTCCACGTATTTCCAATTATGATTACATCTACATATAATATTCATCATAGTTGCTTTTATTAAATTTAGAGTGTACCTATTAGCACTGAATATTTCTCACAGGACCTTAGTTAATAACTTCAATGAGATAATAGATAATAAAGAACGAAATTATAAGATAGTTCGAAAATTAGTTACTAGTTCGATAATTATTCTTCCATCGCCCTCTATAAGCAGATGTTAATCTAAACTTGTTACTCGTGTACTGATTATAAAATTTTATAAGCAAATTAGAGATGTTCCTGTCAGAAAACACCTGAAAGTTCAGATTGCAACTATCTTCATGCATTACTTGGAGAAACCCTTCTTAGATATAAAACTCCTAAATCGCAAACCGTATGAACGAAACTGATATATTTGTTCGTTGAAATCATTGAGAGAATTACATGATAAGAAATTAATTGAATTGAATAAAATTAAATTTACAATGGAAAAGATGTCACGTGATGTATTACGATTTCTGGATGCCAAATTACTCTGAAACGGTGCCAAATTAGAATAAGATTTTTATAGAAAAAGTACTTACTCGGTTATCCTTCTTAATTACGAGTCAACTAATCCCTATAGAATGAAAATAGTTATTTGAAAATTAATGACAATCAGAAAAAAATTAGCAGATATAAAATCCTTCCCCGAGTTACGATACTTCTGGAGCAAAAGAAAAAAATAGACAGTTGAAAACACCAGAAGTGTATGAAATTCCGTATAAGGACTGTAAACTCATGCATGTGAGTGAAACTATGCGCCAATTAAGTTAGAAGGAGGGGAACATAAAATTGCATGCAAATATTGACGTGTTATTAAATCGGATCTTTCGCGTCATACTGTGGAGACTGGGAATGCAATTAACAGAGATGGTTTTAGACATGTATCAATTTGTGGTCGTAATAGATCAACAAGATTGATTAAACGGCCTTTTGAAATAAAATCGAGAGATTACATAATGATTGAAACAGTGGTAGAGAAAATTACTAGGCCCGATTTGGTACACCGTACTAAATAATGGAGGGAAGCGAAGGATGCACGAATCTGGATGGGAAACTTGATCAAGTAGAAGAATCAGAACGCTTAATTACCATTTACTTACGGATAGGTTCTGAATAATTATCGATCTCTGAGCTTTTTTAGGATTGTCTTATAATTTCAGCCTACATTAGTTGTTATTATATTATATCTATTAACTCAAATGCCTTACGTGGTGTAAAACTTATTAATAAAAATTTATGCTAGTAGGCAATTTTTTAATTTCTTTTCTGGTCCACGTATAATCTTAATTTAAATTATTATTTGACTGACTTTAGGATATTTACCATAAAAATAATTTTCGATCGTTATATACCCATTATTTTAACCCTTACATGGATGTCACTCGCATATATTTAATCTTACAAAGTAAGTGCTAAATGTGAGCCTTACGTGTGCAAGGAGGAATTGATAATAATCACTTTAATTTCGATTACACGAACGCACACGCGCAGTTAATTATGTATAAATGATTACTTATTAGTCTTAACAAAGCACACACACAGACGCATGGCGTAGGCTTATCTATTAAATCATCAGAAGGTGTTATTAGATCACTAATTTCACTTGGATGAATGTGCGCAAACATGACACACTTATCCAGAAGTCAGTTATGATTTTGAGATCTGCCAGCAAGTATCAATGAAGCCGTCTCAATAATATTTACCACTTTGTTTAATTATAAAAATTTTCATTTCATTCCCACTTCCCCATATAGTGTGGTGTCTATTCAGTTATGTCAGATTGGGGATGGTTAGTTGGAACCCTGGGTCGAAATTCATGCCATATAAGCTCCACCTAAAGTAAAAAAGACTAACAGATTTACATTAGTTAGTATATGATTGAAAATTGTGTGTAGTGTGCGGCAGGGTGGCTCAGTGGTTAGAGCACCAGATTCCGAAGCATACGTGCCCAGGTTCGAGCCCAGTACGCGGCCAATTCTGGTTAGTACGTGATGAGTTCTCAATAAGGACGACACCGGTCTACTAAATGAATTGCCTTTTCTGCACTATAAAATTCTTAGTTTATACTGACAAATGTATGTACGTAATGGGTCAGGTGTTTATATCTAGTTTGCAACCTTAATTATGGTAAATGTCATCATCGCCCGCGCAACCAATGTTTATTTAATTATACAAATGTTCATTTCAATACCACTTCCCCATATAGTGTGGTGTCTATTCAGTTATGTCAGGTTTGGTTGGCTATTTGAATCTTTGGGTCTAAATGGATGGCATATAATCTCCACCTAAAGGAAAGAAGACTAATGGAGTTACATTAATTATTATATGATTGAAAATTGTGTGCAGTGTGCGGCAAGGTGGCTCAGTGGTTAGAGCACCAGATTCCGAAGAAGACGTGCCCAGGTTCGAGCCCTGTCCGCGGCAAATTCTGGTCATTACGTGATGAGTTCTCAATAAGGACGACACCGGCTTACTAGATGAATGGCCTTTTCTGCACTATACAATTCTTAGTTTATACTGACAAATGTATGTACGTAATGGGTCAGGTGTTTAAATTTACCAATTAACTTAATAATGGTTGAATTTTAGGTGAGATGAGCGTACCGTTTCAAAAGGTATCAAAAAAAGGAAGCCGAAATTTTAGGAGTAAAAAGGAGGACATTGGACTTAATATCCCTGTTTCGTAAAATAAGGGCGTGGTAATTAATCAGTTCCATGTCACACAAAAAAAGTATTTCCTTCATATTGGTTGTTCGAAATTGAGAACATGTTTTAAGTGTAAAAGTTCGAGTTTACCTCGGAAATATCTCTAATAGGTGTCCGAGGATTTTGGAGTAGGAGCTTTATTAATGTTTCTTGATATTAGTACCGTATATTCTGAGCGTTTGGGTTTACCATGTTGAATTTTGTAGGATAAGTTACTCTGCCTAAATTTATATCTTATCGCTTATTTAATTTTAGAGGGTCATTCAGGCGACTGCTTTGGAAGACCCCACAATTCACAACAAGGCTCAATGGAATGATGCAATCGTTTTCATGGAAGATGCACTGAAGGAAAAACTATCTGAAGGTAGGAAGTTAGACTAACTGGTTTTTCTAGCTCTTCAATTTATCCAATTTTTCGGAGGGGAAATTCTGCTTTCACAGATCCTCAAGTGAACATTCTGTTCGAAAATTCTCTTCACTCATTATTGGCCGTTTCTGCACGAGTTCTGTCTAAACTAAAACTGTTGACATTTCAGAAAACATATTCATACAAATAACGTAAGAGTCCTGATTTGCAGAAATTTAAAATAATTCATGCATAAGCGCGCGATTAGACAGACCACGTCATGCAATTCTTACCTTGCTTATGCATTTTACGACGTGTTCTGCAGATGATAGCGTTAGTAAATGCACGTAGTAATAAATAACCTACATTGTATCTGGACGCACCATGAATGAAGCATTGGTAATGCATAATTAAATATATTGTATTTAATTATTGTATTTAACCAGTCGTCGAACAAAATAACAAAACTACTACCACCAGCCGCAACGCACTTAAGTTGTTCGACGACTGGTTGAATACAATGGGGTTGGTGTTTACTTCAAGCTCGCAAATATAATTTAAAGAATTTTTATCACCATCCGCGCAATCAATTATTGTTAAATTGCATAGAACTCTTGTTCACCAGGTGACGAGAAGCAATTTCTTTCAAACTATTGACGGAAAAGATGCAGCATAGAGGCCTGGCTCGTTCTTTATTAAAGGCGCTGGTTCTGTCCGGATTTAATGATCGTATGAGATTGGTCTTCGTTTGCGTTTATTAATCAGTTATAGATTGGATATAACCTGTAAAATAATCCAACAAAACTAAATTCTGGATATGGAAAATCGTAGGAACTCAAAATGGTTGCACAAAGAAGCCGAGGTGTTGTACGCATGTATATAGAGACCTAAAAGTAACATATGTGTAAATTATATTAGTACCACATAAACTAATGGTGTTTTCGAAGCTACTACGAATGTATGCCTTAGGAACCTAGTAACAAGTTAGTACAGGAAAAGACGAATATGCCAAAGTTAGTGTAGTAGTGCAGCCAGCCAACACTAACTATCTGGTTTAATCAATGATATAAGATAATTTTTTCGCATTTTTATTTTGAATTAAATATTAGCCATAAATAAAGTTTGGAGCTAAAGCTTCAACGTTAAAACGTTATAGCCATACAAATAGAGCATTTTGATTGGAGTAGCGTAGGACAATCAGAATGCAGATTCAAAAAGCGTGCTACTTTTATGACGAGATGTACAATGTTGTATGATAACTATGTTAGATAAAAACATTGCCATGATTAATGGTATAGCGTGTCTGCTGTAATTAACCATCGTTTGTTGAAATGATTTTCTATAAGAGTGATGAACATGGGCCTTATAAACGCGCTTGTTATTTTATTCTTGACTTTAAATCCTAATAACTTTGATCCCTTATTTCGACATTTAAAATGATCATTTGAGTAGAAGTGGCGAAAATTAATGAACTGTACTGTGACCTATAGCAGCCTAGACTCCATTAGGGATACCAAACTGTCAGGAAAAATAGGACTTAGGATGAAGACTAATAAGTGAAGGCTTAAAATGCACTTAAATCTAAAATTAGAATGACTAAATATTGAAGTCCGATTGACACATGTTGTTGTGCTTACTAGCTGTTATTACCTGATTTTCGGATTGCGTACCGAATTGTTTGCTGCCACTGTCATCATGATTTCGCCATATATTTCGGCCTCCGAATATGGAGGCCTTTTTCAATGGAAAGCACATCACACACAAATGACAATCAGCTGTTATTAACTTCATTTTCATGTAATGTGCGATAAGATGAATTAATATTTTGACCAATTCTTATAACTATATTAGTTTCATTTTTGCATAAATTAAGTGTTGACATGTCATTTACTTGGCGCCATCATTACAGACTAGGTATTACCGTTAGTCTGATAGCCTATTTTTCTTTATGACTCATTAGACTATACTGTTATAATCTCATTCCATGAGGACCAGTTGAGAAAGATCAAATTCAAACTGTCTCAATCCTCGACTAAGTACGAGAGACCTATTATTTGACAATATTGACTGTCAAATTGTATATGTTATGTGCTTTCCATTGAAAATGACTTCAGCAACAAGAAGTGGACATATCTTTAATAATCAGGTAGACAGTGGATGCAAACACCTCGTGTCGCAACACAAGAAAAAGGTAATTAATCTCTTCCCTGTCGTGCAATCTGTTTATTTTTATCTAATAGAAGTTACTTTCTTTTTCAGACCATATATGACTACAAACGATAGAAATTGTACTCCAGCTATACCGTATCGGCCGTCGCACAGGATAAGAAGACTCGCCTTATCTGCTGCGCCATGCAGCGTGGATAAGCTAAATTAGAATATTGCGATTTCTTAATTTCCGATTTGGCCTCTTTTCTCTTCTCAATTTAACAGTAACGCTTTTTCAAATTCTATGATTAGTTGGATGTTGATTATGTAACTGAGCCCATTGTCGGATTACCATTTCTCGGAAATGTTAATGAGAAAACTACCATTCACGATACCTAGTTTAGGTTTTAACATCAGCGTACTTAATTTGCGAACATTGAAACAAGTTGGATGTCAAGAGGTATTCGCACAAACGTCGGTATTTTGGAAATTTATATAATTAGCGTATCCGAAAGCAGAACGCAGGATCCATCGAGCATCATTGAATTGGATGCACCATCCTTATCTACACGTCGTTGACTTCAAATCTGTTAGTATTGTCCGAAACTCTCGAGTTGAAGCTTGTTTAAACAGCCGACTTTGTGCAGCACGCTTAAAGACGTCTACTAAAATGAATGCCCGAAAACTTAATCAACGCTGCCATTTCGTTGAATCTGCATATGCTCTAGCTGATTGAAACACAGATTACAGCAAAGGCGCATTTTACACTAACATAAACTCTACTAAGTCAAGCAAGAAATTAATATATACTCTTTGTTATGGCTGACATGAATGCTCAAGTTGGGCGACAGATTTACTTTAATCATAATGAGCAACGATAATGATGAACGACTGTTGGATAGCTACGCGGAACTGATTATACTCAAGTAATTCAAATTTCAGACGTAGTGTAAGGCGTTACGTCACACTGCGTTCTTCAGCCCCCTGTCCAAGGGGGACTGAAATAGATCATGTAACATTTGGCTATAGATGGCGTGACTGCATCTAGCACTGTCGTTTCTTTTAGAACACGTGTGTCGGCTGGAATCATGAACATATTGTAGATTTGTACTCAAAATTTCTGGAAGTAAATAGATAAGAATGAACCTCAAATAGATGTAGGCAAACTCGAACAACCGTCTTTCGTTCACAATATGAAGATATTCTAAAATCTAAGTTAACTGGTCTAGATGATGAAAACGTAAAGGTAAGTTCCACTATGTCACATATTAATATATGTGGCATTGTAGGCTCCTATAGAAATATTCATTGGCCATCTGAAAAATCTTTGGAGATTCTCAAAACTAAGCGCCAAATTCCTGCTAAGTCGGTTTATATTAATACTTTTAGTTTTGTAAGATGCCAAATTAAGCACTGTATAAGAGTCGATCTTAAATCCCTTTGGACGTGAATGCCCGAAGAAATCGAAGAAGCATTCGCATTTGGTAAGAGTCGATGTTTTTATCAAAACATTCGAGAAAATTATAAGTTTGCGAAACAATAGTTGATAGTAATAACCATCTAATAACCGATAAAAGGTGTCGCCTTGATAGGTGGACTGAACACTGTAAAATCAATTTAATCGGGCACCTGTGTTAGTATCGATGCCCGAAGTTATGCCTGTATCAACAGTATGGAACGTTAATCTCGAAGAATCCTCAGAGTTGGAAATACGAAATGCAATCCTATCTCTTAAGCTTGGCAAAGCGTCAGGCCCCGATGATTTTGCTTCCGAGGTTTAAAGGGATTGTGGTAATATAATTTCTGGAGCGTTAACTAACCCTTTTCATATTATATGGAATGGGAAGAACGTGTCACTTGCTTCAAGTAAGCCGTCTTTATAGACTTCAAGGGTGCATTTAACACGGTTAATCGCAATGTTCTATTTGATATTCTTTTGAAAAATGGTGCGCCTATCAAATTAGTAAATATTAGACGCGCTGTCTACACGAAAATTTCTGGTCGCGTTAAGGTCTACAACTAATTAACGCGCAAATTTACTACCATCAGTGGTGTTCGTTAAGTCCTTCCACTTTCCTCCTTTTTGTTTAATTTGGTAATAGATGCTATTAAATAAATCACTCTTTCACATGTTCATGATGCAGGTGTTGAAGCTCTCCCGGGCGGTAGATTAGTCAATCTTAACTATTTTGACGTTATTTTATTATTATTTGACAACCGAGATTGTCCTCAGGATATTCTATGTAGATTAGCAGTCGTCGTTCCGTCTTTCAGTATAAAATTGGAACTCTATAAGTGTAAGTTACTTCTACAAGATCACCCACCACTCAGATCAACTCTGCGGCTGCAACGTGAAGATTTTGAGGTGGTTGAAATGTTTACGTATCTTGATTGCTGTATCCATAGTTCGGGAAATATGTCTGATGCGGTGAGTATGTGAATTGCAAAGCCTAGAGTAATTATCGCCGTTTATGGTGATAGTGGTAGTGGTATTAATTGTGGTATTGGTATTGGTTATGGTGGCGGTTGTGTTTTAGTGGTAGCGATTGTTGTATGGATAGTGGTATTTATTATAGTAGTGGTGGCGATTGTGGTAGTATTTGTAGAGTTATTGTAGTTTTGTTGTACTATTATTATTTATTTTTAATAATATAATTGTATCATTTTTCTTCCTTTCCCCATGTTTAAGTGGCTGTTAAGCATCAGGGTTTTTGGTCTCTTGTATTGTTGTTCTTGATGATAATGTCTGTCCCCAACATTTTCCAGTAGACAGGCCGTCATCATATGCCTGTAGGTTCCACTAGCACTCGTTTTGAGGGAGAGCGATCTACGTTTACGTTTTTCGAAAATTATCTGCTTGGAAACCGGCCTTGTTATTTGCTAATCCAAATGCACCGACCCATTTAAGAAATAGTTCTGCCTTGCCATCACCTTGCTCATTTGATTTTAGTCTATTGTGGTATATCTTTATTGTTGGATAAATGAAGCTGTTAGGACGCAATTCATTTATCTGTATTATAGCATCACATTAAAGCAATTATAATACTTTGTAATAACAAAGAATTATAACCAGAACTTACATATTTTTCCTGGAACTATTGCATTCATTAGTTGAAATGGATGTTAAAATTCTGAAGGGTCCCAATTGGACGCAACGTTGGATGCAGTGGCGGAATCGATCAGCCGAACAGGAACTGAATTTGGCGATTTCAAAAGAGATTGAAAAGCTTCTGGCCAA
The DNA here is from genome assembly GCA_029291075.1 of Eudiplozoon nipponicum. Classification (NCBI taxonomy): domain Eukaryota; kingdom Metazoa; phylum Platyhelminthes; class Monogenea; order Mazocraeidea; family Diplozoidae; genus Eudiplozoon; species Eudiplozoon nipponicum. The sequence goes on from JAQBSW010000340.1 coordinate 63,981, forward strand.
CCAAATCCGTTCAAATATGTCTATTCGCAATGATGAAGAGACTACAATTCGCCGAAATCTGATGTCTAATGACATAATCGCGAATGAGTCGGCTATCAGAAATATATGGACACCGATGGTACGTCGTCAAATGTTGCAAGACGCATTGGTGATTTGCAATGACTGTCGCAAGGGTTACTATTTTTACGAGCAAGGCTTTATTGGATTGACAGCTGATGATACATCCTATCTACAAGAGAGTAGCAGTAAGTGAAATATTATGCATGCGTTCCTAACAATATTGGTAACTAGTTATTGTATTCTAAGTTGGACACTACTACTAGGATCAATACCTCGTGCAGTGAACTTCAGTAGAGCTTGGTGTCATTTAATCGATACATCAGAGCTTTCCATCTAACAATTGTTGTTACAATTAACCAAACCTGTTTAAAACGACTATTCGAATTCCCACGGGGAAGTCCATCTGCAAAGGCGAGTTGGCAATGGAATGATGGAGCAATTTGTGGTGGTTCAAATGGCGTTGACCACTACATCAATCCGGTCCTTAGTTGGCATTTATCCATAGTAACCGAAAATGCCTCTGCTAGGATTTGAACGTTATGGCATTTGGTTTGGGGTGTTGAAATTCATTCCATTCGCCTCCGAGGCCGCGCATTGTGTGTTTTTTCATCTACAGGCCTATGTGTTTCGGTCAATATTTCCTTCATGTTGAAACTTTTAGATATGGATTTTGGCCAACAGCTCGACATGGTCATCCTCGATCTGTCATTAAAAAAGCAATTGTTGCGTGATAATGAATTTAAGGAAAAGAGTAGGATTAGATTATATCTACTTTTTTGGAATAAAAAAGCATTGCAGAACTCTGAACCACTTTATCTCGTGCTCAAATCTTGGACACAGAAATTATGGCCACTACTCAAGAATTACCTAATACGGGCCAAAGTGTTCTTTTAGGTGAACTGTATTTATTATAATACGTAAGCTTAGCTTATATTGACAGTATATTTCTCATCAAATTCTGTCATTATACTTTGATTCGAGATATATATATATATATATATATATATATATATATGGCATATATGTATATATATATATATATGTATATATATATATATATATATATATATATATATACTTTATAATGTTCGTTGCCTTCGAATATTACACAATATATTTCTTTTTAGGTAAAAACAATAAATCAATAGCAAAGTGGATAATTGCCATGTATTTCGAGAATACTAAACATTACTTTACAATATTTCATTTTTATACATCCTGGGTTTTCATTTGATCATGTGGGTAGCAACTAGTCTGACTCGGTTTTACTTCTATTTCTTATTTGGCTGATTGGTAAGTGTATGTGCATATGCGTCTGTCTTCTTATTGTATTGCAAACTGCTACCCGAGATCTGGTCAATTTTGTATTGATGAATTGTGAGTTAACCAACCGCTCGCATTGTTAGCTATTACGCGTACGAATGTTTTCCACAGAGTGTCTTCTTTCATTTCGCCCCATTCCTCAATTCTATTATCCCGTTGGTAACAGCGCATGATGTGCTGGTTGCAGTGTTGAATTCTCATATTGTTTTTAAATTTCTGTCACTGTTAACAATGTATCTGATAACGTATGTTCAGCCGTTTTTTCTTCTTCAGTTTGTTGACAATCTGATCGAATGATTTTTGAGGCCGGTCTATTTGGTATTGTGATTTGCCTGGATGCTGGTAAATTGTTGTTTTGTTTTGTGAATGCTGGATTACAGAAAAGTCTGTGCCAATAAAGCATAACTGACATGATCTCTCCACCGGTCCCAGTTTTTCGCCCATTTAAGTGGCTCTTGGTTAGTTAGGTTACGATGCACTGTGATCGAATGGTCGATATTTCAAATAATAGAGTGCGGTCACGAGATGATGGGCCTACTACTTTTGCGGTACCTGAATCCAAATGGGGTGGCTTTGGCAGTCAGGCGAGCAGGTTAAGTAATTGAACCTCTCAAACATTATACTAACCAACGCAATAAGCATTCCATCACATGTTTGACGGAACTATTACATTAAAGGGCGGCCAACTAGACCTGGTCGGGTGGTAAAATTTTTCATCGTTTAACTGGCCTGAACTTAATACAAACTGAACGAAAACGTCGAATTACGAAGCTACTTCGGCATCTCCAGCTAGTGCCGGTTGTCTCCACTGTCTTTACAAAAATGAGGAGAGAAAGCATACTTGATTCAAAGAACTTGAACATGCTGCCTTGTGTCATAGATCGATGATTCCAAAGTCGTTTGTATATATTTCGAAAGCTTATACCTTTGGAACTCTTCATGGAAGCTGATTCATCTGATGTCACCAGGCAACCTAGATAGACGAATTCGTTGACGGGTATCGGTGCACATCTAAGCAACATAAAAAGGCTTCAATTAGCCTCAAGTCTAGTCTTCCATACGTTTAGTTTAAAATATTATCTGATTAATATTCAATGATGGGAAGTAATGGCTCTCTGTAGATTAAACAATAAATCATTGTGTGGGTGGTTGTGACAATCCTTTACATCAAGTTTGCGAGCTTGAAGTAAATACCCATCCCATTGTCTTTTGCAAGTCGTAGCAAATTACATGTCTCGACCTTCCATGATCCTTATCAGAGTACGAAGGCAAACTGAATAGCGAGGTTCAAACTGCACAATGCATATATATATATATATATATATATATATATATATATATATATATATATATATATATATATATATATATATATATACACAATGAAAAAGATAGCCTCTGTGACGTCAACACCTTTGTCTGTATACAAATTTCAATGTACCTGCAACGCTCAGTACATCGGCAGATCAAAAGAGGCTTGAAAGTAGAATAAATCAGCATTAGAATGGGGTGTAGCTCCTGCACAAAATTACCAATTTGCGAACATGTACTACTGTTAGTAGTAACAATTTTTCAGTTTTGTACAAGGCAAAAACAGAAATAATGCTCCTGGCTTTTAAAGCTATTGCAATTAATAAGCTGAACCCCTGCTTAAACGTGCGGAAAGTAATTCAAAAGGAAATTAAATTGGACTGAAGCAAAGACATAACTAACAGGCCTTAAAAATAGCGTACGGAAAATACAACAACCCATCAATTACGGACGCAATTACTATGAAAACGATGACACACCACATGACGTTACGCAAAAGGAGTTGTCTTAATTGCGCAAAACAAAGACTGACATAGCGAAGAGGGGTTGGTTACGACAAATGTAGTTGGGATTGGATGAACGAATATACTAACGAATCCAGAAAAATGGCTGTAGATACTGGTAGAAATATGATTTATTAATAAATGTATTCCATGGAATAAAGGTTGTGTTTTCATATTTTTAAAATATGGGTGAAACTGGTAACGATATATATATATATATATATATATATATATATATATATATATAATTTTACCTGTGTGTTAAATTTTCTTTTTTTATTCGCGTATCATAGGCTATTAAACGTGCTTATCTTAACTTTTCCTTATTTTTTGTTTACTAAGGCGTAAATGTTAGTCATGATCAGCGGAAGGGGAAACAACATGATGCAGTGAATCCTCGTATAGTCGAGTTTCCCAACTGCCATGAGGTTTTATTATTCTCTCGTATTTTACGAATGATAAATTCGACGAGCAACGCCTTGCGACAACAGATCGTTAACAGCGAAGGTAAGTATTGCCGAAATCGGTGAATTTTACGTGTGTATTCGGTGCATCATCATTTGTTGTTGCTTTCATCTTTTGTAGTTTACATTTTCTTTGAGATAAATTGCAAACAAGCCATCGTGCTTAGTTTCCACATGATTCTGCGAAATTAATCTATATTGAGAATTAGAAATTTCAGGTAAATTGATTTCTACGGTAAAAACTGTGCCTTCTTTAACTCTGGATTATAAATGTGTGAACTTAATAAAGTCCTGCTTGAAAATGACGATATAGTTATGTGGCAATGAAATGTTATTAAACAAATGCGGATTTATTTCTGTGCACGCTATGTGTCTTTCTCAAATGGTTATGCTTACAATTAATAAGTATTACTCGGTTTTTGTTACAATTGCCAAGAAAGGTTCCTGTTCAACCTTGAGGAATTGTTTTTCAATTATGTAGATACTTTAATGCGAGCAGTCAGGCTTTACCCTCTTGAAAATTTTTGGGAGGCATAATTTGCATCGATTTCTAGAGAGGAATACTGTGTTTTGTGCATTATCGGGTTATTATACTGAGCGTAGGCCGTGTTAATTTGCTCGAATACACGAATATACAAATGCGTATATGTATGATTGGTTCTTGTAAACTGTAGCAGCTGTGCCCGGTAGTATTTATGTCGTCCTTGGAACAAATCAGCATAAACGTACACAAGTAGTTATGGCCGTGATAAAAACTATTGAATGTACTTATTGTTTTGCAAAAATAGGCGATTCCAATCAGCTTAGCCTATAGAAGTTATGTGGGTCACTTTTTTAGATTTATCAAGGTATGCAGCGTTAAGTACTTCGCCTATATCCAATTGAACTATTATGTGTAGACTGTGAATTGTTCTATTGTCTGTGTGGCATGTAATAAACAATTATCTTGCTCATCGTAAATAGTGTAATAGTAATTCAAACTCAATATGCAGATGAGTCGCCAGTAAGCACGAAACGAATGTGCATGAGATTATACTTTCCATTCATGCTGCCTTTGGTTTATCCTTCTGGTCACAACTGAACTAATTTGTTACTAGGTTCGAAACATCTAATACATATTTGAATATGCAGATGGCGTAAATAAGGTGTGTATTTTTCTGTAAAGAAGTATGACAGCAAAATTTAATTAAGATGTCAAAATTCATCTTTCTGCAATTATCTAGTTTCCTATGTGGTAAATTACGTTAACGTTAAATGGACATGCTTTTAGCACTTATATGTATCAAGCACGCTAACTTGATGTAAGGAATGGTAATCACCACTCGCGCAATCAATGATTGGTTAATTTTACATCTTGCACACCTATAGCGAAAACTGCAAAATTTTTGTTTTAGTGTCTGAATAGAAATTGTGCATTCGATTTTTTCAATAAAGTACAATATATGCGAGACTTCTTTTGGTGAGAGCCGCATATCTAATTTGGCTTTTCTTGTAAAGGTATTACAGTTTGATCCTCGCTATTAAGTTTGCCATCGTCCTCTGATGATGATCATGGCAGGTCGAAACGTATGACCGACAGTAGTTTTGCTGATTTTCGACGAATGGTTAAATAGATTTGGATAGAAGGTTATTTCAAGCTCATGAACTTGGTTTAAAGGGTTACCATCCTAACCCGTGCGGTCAATGATTGTTTAATTGTATACCATACATACATATGGCGAAATCTGCCGAAAGTTAATATTCGTAACTGCACCTAAATTGGTTAGCCGAAATTACCAGTCAAGTGACTTGCATGCGAGAATATTAGGGGCACGAGCCGCATATATAATTTTGCTTTCGATGCATATGTATTGCGGTTTGATCCGCGCTAGTCAGTTTGCCGTCATACTCTAATGATGATCACTTAAGATAGTAACGCGTCTGTACGTGTAAATAACGGTAGTTTTGCTATGTTGTTCGACTAGTTAAATAAACGCTAGCAAAATTGATTTTAAGAAATGTTATCACCACCCGCGCAATCAATGATTGTTACCATGTCAGATCGGTGATAGCTAGTGGGAACTTTAGCCCAAAGCGATTTAGGATATGATCCATCAGAAAGAAAGAATAGTAAAAGAACCTACGTTAGTATATAACTGCATATTGCAAGCACAAGCCTCTTTGATGGAATAGGAAATACGTTTCTTGAATCTGAACCGAATAATCCCATGTTAAGATTCCGGCTTCGGAAATTCTGACTACAATTGGCCACTGCCCAACAATGATGAAGCCAGTCTATTTGATGCATTTTCTATACTATGCTATGCATAATTTTTACCGTGAAAAAAATCATTTATTAAAATATAAAATTATTATTAAAACTACCCTTTTATATACATACTTCATAGTAAATGTGTGCTTCAATCCACGATTGTATTTAAAACTTTAGAAAGTGAGGAAAAACATGATTTCGTTGCTTAAACGAAATACTTCGCTTTGCTTTAATATATATAAAAAAATCAATTAGATATTAATTTAACTCAATTTTGTGAGCTTGACATATACACTAATTTCATGGTATTTAGCCAGTCACACAACATGGAAAAACCAACGTCCGTCACACGCTCTGACGCGTTTCGACCTTCCATGATCATCATCAGTGTACGACGGCAAGCTGACTGGCGCGAATCAAACCACAATACATTTACATTGAAAGCAAAATTAGATATGCGGCTCTTACCTCTAATAGTCTCGCATGCATGCACTTGACTGGAAATGTCGGCTGCACAATTTCTATGCAGTCACGAACATTAACTGTTAGTAGCTTTCGCTACATATACATATATAGACAATACAATTTAACAATAATTGATTGCGCGGGTGGTGGTAACAATGCTTTAAATCAGGTTTGCGAGCTTGAAGTAAACACCAACCCCATTGTATTTAACCAGTCTTCGAACAACATAACAAAACTACCGCCAGCCGCAACGCACTGACGCGTTTCGACCTTCCATGATCATCATCAGAGTACGACGGCAAACTGACTATCGAGGATCAAACCGCATTGAATATATATGGAAATCAAATTTAGATATGCGGCTCTCACCTCTAGCAGTCTCGCATGCATTGCACTTGACTGGAAATGTTGGCTGCACGCTTCCTATGCTGTCACGACCAATAACTTTTTGCAGTTTTTGCTACATGCATTAAACAATCATTGACTACACGGCTGGTTATAACAGTTCTTTAAAACAAGTTTGCGAGGTTGATATAAACACATCCCATATTGTGTAACTGGTCGTACATCATAGCAACACTACTGTCAGTCCCAAGAACTGACGCGTTGCGACCTGCCATGGTGATCATTCGAACATGACAGTAAGATAACTGTGCGAAGATCAAACCGCAGTGCATTTATAGGTTATAGGAAGCCAGATATGCGGTTCTCATATCTAATAATCTTGCATATATTTTACTTGTCTGGAAATGTCGGCTGAACAATTTCTATGCATTCACGAACATTAATTTTTTGTAGTTTTCGCTATATGCATGTAAGTTACATAGCTAAAAACGTAATGCTTGCCTGAGCAATTCAAAATTTTGTTATTACCATCCGTCTAATTTTCTTTAGCTAATTGGTTGTTGAGTATGCATTTTTTCCAGTCGATCGCATTCCGGTTATTTTGCAAGGTACTAGAAGCTTATTTACACAGAGCATATAGGTTTGTTGAGGCAAAACGTTTACGCTTGCTTCTCGTACGCTTATCATTTGTGGCACTTTAGCCTCACTACCCGAAAGATATTAGAATGAACGAAATCTGATGGAGACAAGCTGCACGTGGAATTTCAATGTAGAGGCCCAGCGTTTGCTATTTTATTGGTACAGGCTCCGTGGAAGCCGTCGTGCGAGAGTTCTAGATCGCCGTTTGTTTATGTATTTATATGCATACTAGAATACCATACAGCAAAGGGCTTCGCAGTAATCTTATTTATTTATTTTATAACTTCGTGTAGCTCGCCGTTTGGAAAAAATGATGAAACAGGTGCTCGCGGATATTTCAGCGGACCCAATTAGGTTGGGTGAGCTTCTGACGGGTAAACGTGTTCAGTTGGCAGAAAATCTGAGTAAGTTTTATCTATATCAAAGGTATTTATCTGTTTATTGACGGTTTGTAAACAATTGGTAGAGTATCGTACGACTGAATCTGAAAAAAATTGAATGAGAAACTAGCCTGGTTTGGGGACAACTATGTCCTTCTTTCTCCGATTTTAATGGTTTTGTAATTTCTGATGGGCAATTTTTCCTTCGTTCGTCGGGACACTATTCTTCTTCAAATTTATTTATTATGTGGTACAATTGAAAAGAATTATCGTCTCTGCGATGTTAGACGAAATAGTTGAGCGAAAATTATCTACGAAAATATGGCATATGAAGACCATCTAAGTTGGCCGGGCGCTCACTGTGCCTATTTTTTGCGTATGTACTGTTACAACACAAAGAAGATAGTGCCGCTAACCACCTTCCTCCTACTCATACCTGGAATTAGCTGCGTGTGAGTAGTGCTTTATATAGTCCCCAGGTTCATAAAGTACTTACTGGCAACTGATTGAAGATTTTTAGTTATCGTAGCGTTAATTTACTCACTTTCGAGTTCGCGACGAAATTGTTTCTTCCTTTTAATCAAATTTAGCGCCGGCTGTGTTAATAACCGTGTTTTATTACACCGAAAATTCCCACTCTATCATTCTTTAGTTGACTAGTCCTTATAGTCGTATAACGTTATTGGAAATTAAGTTCTTGAATATTTCTGTATAGTTCATCTAACTTTGCTAATACAACTGATTGCCAATTTTCATGAAGTCAAGACAAACGAATTAAGGCTTTCCCAAAATCCAGTTCGTAAGTTTGAGATAAACACCAATTACATATTTTCTAACCAGCGACACAACGTATTGAAACCACCAATTGTCACGATTGCTGTCGCTTTATTGGGATTTATAATGCATATCACGAGAAGCGTGTCTGCTTTTACAGTTAACGCGTTTATATCTTGCGAACAATAATTATCATAAAATTGTGTCATTCGAGACAGGAAAGCTTTACTCTTAATAATAATATACTCGTATAAATTAAAGCTGAAATATTCCTGACTGTCTTTTGGCACAAAGGTTGCCAAATTTCTCGTGTAAAAACTGGATTTCTTTTTTCGCAGACACTCCGGTACGTATCACGGCATTGTTTCACCCTCTTTGCGCACCAGTTATTCATCTACCTGTAGGAGCATTCGGTAGTGCCTAGGCACCCTTTCACCGCACAGAAACTGCCACAACAAGCGCTGGCACATGTTTTCCTTCTGCTGTGCTTCGCCATTGCACAACATTAGAGGTGCTCGCACATTAGTAATCCGGATCAGTTTACCCGCCGTCGTATTGTCGTCGTTCCGCTTTTGATGTATTATTAAATAATTATTTATTATAATTGCAAAACAATTATTAACTGATTAAATTATATGTTCATTAATAAATAATTTCCTAATGCCATATCGTGCTTATGATAATTTTCCTTTATTATGTTGAATTTATACGTATTTGCAACACTTTCTAAGTTTCATTATGCCGCCTTTTTCTTGTGCGGGACAATTGGTAGCACTCATAGGTCGGTAAAACCTTGAATCCTTCAAATTTCCAGTTGCACCGAGTATTGACCTTGATCGATGGGTTCTCATTTATCCCATCATCTTGAATCCCTCCGTCAGCTGCTTGTCTGAAAATGTCACTTTAGTAGAATTCACATATGTATATATAAATTGTTGTGTGCTGGGCGGGAGTGACATGGATAAGTTTGTGCATATATTTGAGTAGACGAGATTAGGTATGAAGATCGGATATTAGGGCAGATATTAAAAAATACTTTTGGAATTAAAATAAATATAAATAGATCTATTTTGAATGAGGATAGCATATTTGCCACAAGTTGTTTTTCCTGTGTGTATGGTGTCAACCTTGAAGATGGGACTGGAAATTTGGTAAAAAACGAGTGGAAAATCTTGTTCCAACTTTCTAAGTTTATCGCTAATCTGTCACTACTCGGTTCATCATTTTTGGCGACTGAAATGTTGCAACATATCCACTTCCTTCTATAATGAATCGCACACTTTCTTTAATCTCTGGCGACCAGCCGCACACCCTCAGGTAGTTGGACTAAAATTGAACTTCGCTCAACCTCCGAACTGCCCTACGTATACGGACCGCTTTTAATGGCTCGCAATAATATAGGCTCAACTTTGGACGCATTAATTTATCATTGGACTTCAATCAAGTAAAAACGGGATGCTTGCGATAGGCCTGTCATTGACACACGCTCTTAAAAACTTAGTCAGGTTTTATTTTACATTGTTTGTTCACAGAACCGGTTCGCTGGGCAAGCGAACCTGTGTCTCTTTCACTAACGCAGTCGGAAAACAACACGAATCGCATCGCTCCCTCGCGCTATGTCTCGGGTTCATTGAGACACCACCAGCGTAGAACTTCCTTCAAAGTACGGTGTGTGCGTTTTGTCGTATAGTTTGCCTGCGAAAGTTATGTCACCGGTCCTGCATGGCCCACTAACAGGCTGCAAAGTTATAGTCTGAACTCAGCTAATACAAATTGCTGGCATCGATGCGTGACATGTTTCGCCGATGCATCAAGAGATTCATCTAGCGCTCTTTAAAGTACTGAATGAGCCTAGCCTGCTTAATGTAGGCTAATGACACAGATTCCAACGAGCTTGGATATTTGTCAACAATTTTGAATGTGTGCGTTAAGACCGTGAGCCACTAAATCAGCTTATTGTTAGTGATTCTGCGTAACGTTGAGTGCCATTGATTTTACTTCTTGTGTTGTAGCGACTTTCATTCCGGACAGATGCCGCATTTCTGAAAATACCTATGAATTACCTTAATCGAAGTGTTGCGATCTTGATATAATCACCTCACCCATTATGTAAATACATTTGTCAGCATAAACTAAGTACTGTATAGTGTACAAAAGGCAAATCATTCTGTGCTGTCTTGAATTTGCCGCGAACAGGGCTTAAACCTGGGCACGTCTGCTTCCGAATCTGGTGTTTTAACTACTGAGCCACCCTGCCATCTTATTTTGCTACACATGCCGCTCTAGAACGTCCGGCTATGCAACGATGTAGGTCTCAACAACGCGAGTAGATCAGTGCTATATATAGCTGCACTGCAACATGTTCTACGCTGGGAACCACGACTTTTGGCTCATCTGCAATTGCTTGTTTTCGGTTATACACATTAAAAGGCTCAAAAGACAAAGCGACCATTTTCATATTACATATCAGTCGATAAATTATAAAAAGACTTATTTAATGTATCATTCATGGCTATCTGTGGGTTCAGAAAACACCCGGCTGCCCATTCAGAGTGTGGATGAGTTATCAGAATTCGAAGTTATCCTTTTTTTAGAGGTCTTTTCATCCAAGGCCGATGAACTTTATCTGCTGGCTTTTAAGGCGCCAGTGGCGAATGCTTCTTATTAAATTTGGATTCTGGTTGTTGTCCGTGGTAGGAAAGCTATCTCATCTTATCAATGCCAAATTTTACGTTACCGTCGTAAGACTAGCCTATCGCCTATCAATCGAGTGGTTATATTTCAAAGGTAATACGAGCACGTCCATCAACTACAGCCTTAATCCAAATCATACGGTAAATGGCGTAGTTTACAATGAAGTGTTACCTCGATCTTGTTACGCGATTGGTATCGGTAATTATGAATATGAATAAGTCACATGGGCATCGCAAACCCAACTGAATCGATTGTCACCATTCTAAATTTGTCAATTTCGGCGGAATATTAAAATCAAAAGAATGCTTACGAGCATTTTGCTACAATCCGTAGGGCGAAATTCGTCACAGATTAGTAGGAGAATGCAGGATGGATGGGCGAAAACAGCCTACTGCGGACGTCTCCACTTCCAATTCTGCCACTTTTCCCTCCCTTTCGTATTCTTCGCAATCTAGGAAAAGCTTCGACAGGGAATGGAATGTAGTGACCTAATTCACACACTCCGTTGTACTCTCGATTCGCGGCATCGTCATCTGCGGCCGATCATCGTTGTGTTTTTTCACAAAACATGTTACGGCGGTCTACGCCAACAGATGGCGTCTAGGCCTAAATTTGTGGACTACTTGATACCTGTCTTTATGACTCATCGGCCTATACTCGCACTGACATCACTTCATAAGTTAACTCTAACGTTTAATATTAATTAGTTAATTTTCTCCACATCCGTACCATTTTTCCTTATATTTTTTCAATGCACTATTAGCTGAGGACTCCGTAACGCTGTCCTGGTTGGAGGTCGATGACGGTTACCTTATCTGCGTTTGGACTAGCGCAGTTATTGTTCGAAAATAATTTTTTAAAGAAAGAAAACTGCTGGAATAATAGCTGCGTTAGTCGAAACGCAGATCAGATAATTTCGAGAAATCCAGTTTCGCAAAAAAATTTCACTCATCGATGACGATGCAATGACGATGCAGTCTAGCTGGCAGAAATGGAAGACTATCTGCATAGAGTCACACATTGCTCTCAAGAATTGTCCATCTATTACGATATGAAGCTAAGCAGAACAATTTCGATCCGAAGCCTGTACCGTGCTGAGCGATGCTCTGTTTCAGGTCGTGAACAATTTTTTCTACCTAGGATCTCTAGTGACACGTGATATATCGTCTGTTGCCGATTTCATTGTTTGAGGCATCGTTTGAGAAGACCATGTACACATCCTGCAAGTTGGGACAATCACACAAACACCTTTGTTTATAATTAAACAATAATTGATTGCGCGGGGTGTGGTAACAATACTTTAAATCAAGTTTGCGAGTTTGAAGTAAACACCAATCCCATTGTATTTAACCAATCGACGAACAACATAGCAAAACTACCGCCAGTTTAACAGTTAAATACTGTTTGTTGCGAAGGCCTAATATATATGCAAGTATGTATTAGGTGTTGCGAACCTGGTAACAAATTAGTTCAGTTGTGACCAGAAGGATAAACAAAGAGCAGCATGAACGGAAAGTATAACCTCATGAACATTAGTTTCGTGCTTACTGGCGACTCATCAGTAGGAGCCGGTATTACGCCCTTTAACCACTATATATTCGGTAGAAGAATGTGTAATAATAGGACGGTACAATCTCCTAGACGAATGTGTAAACCTGTAATAGTGAAGCTAACATAATCTGAAGTCAACGACATTACGACTTCAATGCTAACTCACACTATATAATATATATACCGAGTCTGTAAAGGATACTAACACTATGGCCATTGTGTTAGTAACCGATACCAACATTATTGTACCGTAAGGGTACATGGTACTAACACTATGTTTTCCATGTCAGTACATGGTAAAAACATGATGGATATCAATCTATGCTATAGTTCACCGACATTGAGAATTACAACTATTTCTGAACACCTGTTACTCCAGTAAATCCATACACTCTGGCTTTGATCGATAACAGTTATCACATTTCGCGGTAAGCACAACAACTGAACTAATTTGTTATTAGGTCCGCAACACCTAATACATACTTGCATATATATTAGCTCTCCGCAACAAACTGTATTTAACTGTTAAATAGTGAATTGAATGATGTCATGCCAATCTTTCAATTCTTCGTTGTTCTAGTAGTTTGGTCTCTTGCGTTGGAGTTGCATATACCAGCACCTCTACGACAGCTACTTCATTTTTGCTTCGTATTTGCGACGAACTTCCAGCTGCCTTTGCTTATTGTCAAACATTCTAGCGAAGAAACATGGTTTACTAGTCTATATTGTTGTGGTAAACGCCTGTTGAACCACTCCAAATCGCTCCATCACTCTATAGCCGATCTTTGCTTGTAGTGTAGTACCTGTACTGCACGTCCGTTTTCACTACCTAATCTGGCCAGATGAATGACCCAGCCCCAACGAAGAAGACACTCTTCCCCAGCTTTTTTCTTATTATTAGGGTTTAGAGACTGAAAATTAGCAAAACATTGGTGGCTTATATAGCCTCCTCTTATGCTTCTTAACAAATTAATCAAATAAAAGGTGTAATAAAAACAAATATAATTTAACATGTAAGCCAAAAGTTCGCACAAATTTACTAATACTTTCTACGCGACTCTCTCTTTTATTTCTAAAAAAATTATGTTGACAAATAGTAGAAAAATCGCTTAATAAAAGTACACACAATGCATAGCCATAGTGCAATGTTCAAATAGTAGTCTAATTAACACAAAACGCTTATGTCATTAAAGCCAGAATATCGCATAAATGTACATCAATTCAGTATTTCTCCAAATTAGGATCGGAATATTTTACGTTTGCGATCAATCAACAATCACACAAAATATATTCAAGTAGCAATGGCTGAATAGGACAATAACATAAAAATTATAAACCATTCTGTCACTCAAACAGTTCGTATCTGAACTATTAACCATCGATTTAGCCAACCAGTCAGCTACACTACAACACTACTACACTATCTGTAAATTCATCTATTATTCATACTGTTGTTATATAATTGTATGATTTTAAAAATCAAATATACATTTAAAAGATTTGATTGTTTATGTTATCAGTGTAAACTAAATATTACATAAGACGGTAAATACACTTCTAAAGTAGAACGGTTTGGAGCTTATTGGGCACTTATCTAGTAGTCACCAGAATTTCTGCAGTCGAAGTTTAAATCACCATAGTTTGGGTCATTATTCTTTAATTTACTATCACTTCCCCACATAATATGGTGTTTGTTCTGTAAGGACAGATCGTCGTTGGCTGGCACGAATTTTTGGTCAAGATTTATTCCAAAGAAGATCCACATGAGGGACAGACTAGCCAAAACACAAAAGCGATATGCAACTGAGAATTGCTTGCATTGCGCGTCTTCAGTGGCGTACTAGACGAGTTGCAGAACTAAAGCTCTGCCTTATGGTTTGAATCCCGACCGCAGTAATTCTGGCGGTATCTGATGAGTTCCCTGTAAGAACGAAACCGTACTTCGTGTTGAATTCATTTTCTGTCTTTTGCTGTTTCATTGTACTGATTATATATATATATATATATATATATATATATATATATATATATATATTAAAATTCGAGGCTTAATCAAATTCACAGTACCCTTTCCAAGTGCAAAAATAAATAGACATTTTATTAGGTACAAGAACCTCTTCTTTCGCATTTTCTTCTCAAGTATCTACAAATGAACATCTCGTTATATGAAAATTGAAAAGCAAATCAATTAGAAAAATGTAAAACTCGAGAGAGTATGAAATAAAGGAACAACCAATCAATCGCGTGTGTCACCTTCAGTTCAAGCTCATCGTTTGAACATGCTTCTTCTGCTTGCATAAATCAAGATTCAAAACACAGCGAATATAATAAAGCAATTAACGATGTGTGGCAACGGGGAGCCCTCTCTCTCCAGTGTTGGCTGCGATTTTTCTAGGGCATCTAGAGAACACATCATTAATGAGTGACATAAGTAAATGTGCTCAATTTATACGGTACGTGGGTGATATTTTCCTTGTCCTTTAGAACAGGTCGCAATCACGAACACTGCTATAAATTTTCAAAAAAGCACATATGATTATCGGTTTCACGTCAGATCACGTGAGAGATGATCGTCTGCCTTTCGTAGATGTACTATTAATAGATATATTTGTATAATTTAATTCTTAGTTAATGTAATGAGCAAGCGTGTTTAGAAATATTATTTGTGCTTTATTTACTCAAACTTACATAATTAAAAAAAAATTTTTTTTCGTGTGAAAAATCAAACAGAGCGAACACGCTTCATTCAAGAAAAACTTGAAGAATTCATGACTGCACTCAATAAAGGGGAATGAATCATTGAAAGCGCGCTAGAAAAGCACTTTATTAAACAGGATCAAACATGGATATCACGTTTTCTGCAGTCTTTCCTTCACTCCTGACAGTAAAATTAGTTTATATGAACTTAAATTTACAATATTTTTGGAATTATTATGTAGCTAAAAGTATTTTTTTAACTGTTTGTCTTATCATGTCATATTTCATTTTTCTGATGAACGTTTATAGCGGATAAACCGATTATTTAATGTCGCTCAGTAACGCTTGCCTTTTTAATACATTAACCCCATTTTTGTTTAATTTGCCTTACGGTAGACATATAGCTCAGCAATACAAAAAATTATAAAATATTGCTATTCTGCTGATTAACTATGAAACTGGTAGTTAAGTTTATGTGGTAAAATAGGACTTGTTCTGAATGACATTATTAGATACATTTAAAATAATTAAAATTTATGAACTATGGTCTAACGAAGATTGGAATTCGGGTTTTTTCAGTTGAAAAATTTTAAAGATCTACACCTAAATCGGAAACGAATTAGGGTGATAATTGCCTCTTTATATATATATATATATATATATATATATATATATATATATATATATATATATATATATAAAGCAAATTAATAAGTACAGGTAAGAAAGCGAACCGGTCTTATGTATTTATGTATCAATGTATATTCCAAATGACTTTTTATGCAGTTATGAAATTATTGTAAATTTTATTTTATATAATTGTATTTTAGAATGCAGATATAGTATTTTTACTTTTTTCATGGTTTCTCGGGATAAACGTTAAATCGTAGCTTTAAGGAAAATTTCAATTGACATTTCGCAAGTATGATTCACTTGGTGTTTGTTTGCTTTTAAATCTTACTCATTATTTAATGCTGAGTGTTTTTATTGAAGCTGCTATTTTAATTTATGTGGCAATGCTAACCCATATCTGTTGTCTTAGTTGGCTCTATTAATCACGTTTTGCATAGTTCCATTATGTCAAAATTCTTTATATTCGTCCATTTTTGCTAATAAAAGCATGAACAATTGATATATTATTTTAACCAGATACAGGTTTTGTATTTGCTGAGAGATATTTTCGCTCGTTTTTTCATGAATTTCATATGCTTTCCATTCTGAGTAATTGAGGTTTTCTGTACGTGTAGAAAGCGAACCAAAGAAACCATGTGTTGAGTAAATATCTGTTAGTTATGGAATACTCTTAGCACATCTTTGTAGTTATTGATGAGTTCTACTACCAGTGCTTCGCAATATTATTCGTTCTACACATAGTTAATCACAATTTTGATCTTTTTGTACTTCAAATTTACTCAACAATGAGTTAACTAGACTGTGGTTAAGTTCGAATATTCATTTTAGGAAAATGCGTTGATATTAAGCGATTGCTTCGGTTTAAATAATCCTTTAGCGTAACACCTCACGTCAACAATTATCATTGGTTAACGAAATGTAAATTTCTATTGGGTTCATTCTACCCAATCAAAATGCTCCCTATATCAACACAATTCATGCTATTAAGAAGTTCCAAATCAATACTATAATTGCGCCTAATATTTTAATTGTTAATTTATTATTTAATTAATAAATAGAAAAGTTCAAACTGTAGTTTAAAACTCGATAGACATGATGGTCAGTTCTACATCTAGCTGTGCTAATGCGCTGCGACCGTTGGGTCTTAACCAGTCGTAACAGTAGTGTTGTTATAACCCTTATCGATACAATCTTATCCACTTAAAAAATAGCTGTTTTGTATCAATTATATCTATATTTGTCATAATTGATCGTGCCAACACTCACCAGCTGCAGGAGGTGCGAGGAAGAAGCCTATTGACAACGCCAAATTATTAATACCGGAGCAGGTCTTCTCGCTGACACACACACACACAGCTGACTGCCTCATGTCCTTCGTAGTTCTCGCCTAGTCTAGTGAAAATCCTTTTTTTTCTGTCCTCCCGCTCCTGGTTCTGGAGAAACACGTTTCTGGATCCGTGTCTCTTTTTTGTGTTTGATTCTTATTATCATTAGTCCTACAGCTATTTAATCTTGATCAATATATGCATTATTTTATGTATTTTCCATTTTATCTTTCTACCGTTACGTTCTGATGAGAATGAAGGAAAATGAAAGCAAGTATTGCAATTGCTCAATTAAAGGATAATGAATCATTTATAGCCCTTAAATGATATATATATATATATATATATATATTCGCTCATTGTGATTTGATCTCCCCCCAATTACTGTACTGCATCGGTACGTTAATTTGAATGAATCTATATACGGCAATGCAATGGATTTACATTGAAAGGTTTTCGGACATTCACACATCAGGAAAACCTGTTGGTGGTTATGAGATAAAGGACTGGAGTGCTTTCGTCTATACACTGGCCTAATCGTCTGCTTGAATTTGACGGTGACTTCAGATGTTTATATATATATATATATATATATATATATATATATATATATATATATATATATATATATATACATATACGCCACGGCAAGTTCAGCATATTATTTTGAATGAAGTAGTGAAGGAAAATGTTGCATATAAACTTTTTGTATCCGAGACTGATATTTTTATATGAATTAAATGAAATTTAAATCCTTTTATTCGGTTAGATTTCGTTCAATTCCTTTATTGCTATCCTCCGAAGAGCATTTTGGCATTGCCTAAACTCTCGCGGATATAATCAATTTTTAGAAGGTATTTCTGAAACTGTCTGCAGCACTTACATTGAATGAGGCCTTTTTACTCGTACCAAAGAAAATACTTTAAATTTAATTATTGTACTTCCTTGTTTAATTTGTGTAGGAATCAAACAACATTACTGTTGTTTAGTGCACGGTATAATATAATATGTTTAAATGTTTTGCTTAGCGTTTTTTGTGGCACTTGCTGCTTTCTTCTGTTTTTTTTCCTATTTGTGAATTGGTACTTTCTGCGTAGCCTTGAAAAAATATTTCATTTTTCCGTTTTGGGAAAAAATTTCCATTTGTGCTGTCATTACCCAGCTTCTCTAGTTGACTTTATTCTACTGCACATTTGATGTAAATAACATCGTGCTGTTCGAGCTAGGCATCTGTATTTGTCGTTTTTTATTAAACGAATATATGCATGTAATTCTAAAGGCAATTAATTACACACTGCTGTAAAATGCATAATTACTTTTATTTATTAGGCAGATTCTATCGTGATCCGACAGTTTAAACTATTCAGATAAATTGCTCTGGAATATTGAAGGCTCCAATTTCTCATTTTAGATATAACCACTTCCTCATATTGGCTTATGTTTTAATCCCAAACCCGTAAGCATTTTCCGATAAAGAGTGTGTTTAACTTTACTTTTGTTCCTATTATTTAAAAAATTGTATTTATATGTACTGGACTTTACACATTAGATGGGTAGTAGCGTATTTTATGTATCGATTCAAAGTTTGGATGTTTAGTAATCAACGCGTGTTCAATCACCGGAAATGGCTCCATCATCTTATAGCCGACTCGCCCTCCTAGTCTGACTATAATGTAGACTCCTTCTCTTCTATCATCGGTGCAATTCATCAAATCTTGCTTCAATGACCAATTCATAGGTCTTACAAATAAGTCGAGACAGTCTAGCTGACCATTAATAATGGATTTAAAGACAATGACAAAAAATATTGTCCGCTTATGTAGCCCAATTGTATAACAAGTGCAGGCAATAATTCTCAATAAACGATATAGGTTCACAGAAAGCAGTGTATGGCATTATGGCTTAATTTCAATAACTAACTTTGTTAAATGAGAATAACAGTACACATAAAAGCATACCAGATATATATGACCAAGAGCTTCCAACTGAAGAAGCGTAACTGAATAGTATCCCCTCAAACATCTCCCTAAACCATGCTGGCCATCTCTTAATAATTAATTAGAATAAAAGCACATAAAAAACATAACTGATTCAAAAATATAATGATGCTGATGATCATTTAACACGTCATTCAGTGCTATATTCCCTACCAGGTGGTCAGTGCTATGTATCTGCAATACTAGATGATGATGCCGGACAGACATTACTGTCTGTCTTCTTTTCTATAGGGTGCATCACTACGGTAGTTAATGTACAAAATATTGTATATCACTTTTACTGGTATTAAATTGAAGATCATGCTGGAATGAATTTTACCTTTTGCTTATTTCTGAACAGTATGCAAACCAGTGTGGTAGTGTTCAATGCAATGTCTTTTTTAAGTTTTAGCCAATACACTTTTTTGTATTTCTAATAAACGATGCCAGTCTTATCAATATATGTTAACGCTTTTTATTATCTTGCATAATTGGAAATGTCAGTTGGGTGTCTGTAACAGTGAACAATTGCTCAGTGAGCTGCATTATTCAGTTTATCTGAAGTAGGGTTCTTAATTTTCGACTGGCACTACACAGAAAGGTTTCGGACCTCCAGTATGAAAAGGTGAATTAGATTGAGACTTCGGTATACGTTTGATATAACTAAAATAGGCTGAGATCTCGAAAGTATAGCTATGACCACAAAGCGTTGGCCACAGTTGAGCGTTGATTAATTAGGATATATTCGATTGGATGTGCCAGAATTTCAAAGAAATATGCCTTCCTGTGGAATATTAGACGGTCTAAAATAAAAATCGAAAACGGACGTATGTCTGACGAGTGGTGTCGCTGCAACTCTTGCGATATCGCGATAAAAATTAGTCTTTTAATGTGAAGTAAATCCGTTTATAACCATCCCAGTTTATCGGATGACCTGTCTCCATTGAGTGCCTAACTACATCTGGTCTATGACAATACCCATAAAAAGGATGCAATTTTATATTCCCTTCCATGTAACGTTATTAGATGCATGGTTTCACCTATCTTTCTTAGTTTGAAAACTTTACGAGATATAGACAACACAATTTAACAATAATTGATTGCGCGGGTGGTGGTAACAATTCTTTAAATCAAGTATGCGATCTTGAAGTAAACGCCAATCCCATTCTTTTCAACCAATCGTCGAACAACATAACAAAACTACCGCCAGACGCAACGCACTGACGCGTTTTAAACTTCCATGATCATCATCAGAACACGACGGAAAACTGACTAGCGAGGATCAAACGACATTGAATATATATTGAAAGCAAAATTAGGTATGCGGCTCTCACCTCTAGAAGCCTTGCATACATTGAACGTGGCAGGAAATATCGGCTGCACAATTTGTATGCAGTCTCTAACATTAGCTGTTTGTAGCTTTCTGCACACACACACACACATATACATATATATATATATATATATATATGTATATGTGTGTGTGTGTAAGCTACATTTAAACAATAATTGATTGCGCGGGTATTGGTGACAATTCTTTAAACCAAGTTTGTGATCTTGAAGTAAATACCAATCCCATTGTATTTAACCAGTTGTCGAACAATATAACAAAACTACCGCCAGTCACAACGCACTGACGCGTTTCGACCTTCCATAATCATCATCAGAGTACGACGGAAAATTGACTAGCGAGGATCAAACCGCATTGCATATATTTGGAAAGCAAAATTAGGTAGCCTTGCATACATTGTACGCTGTCGGCTGCACAGTTTCTATGCAGTCACGAACATTAGCTGTTTGTAGCTTTCGCCACACACACACACACACACAATATATATATATATATATATATATATAAATAAATTTAAAATAATTTATAGCGCGGGTGGTAGTAACAAATCTTTAAATCAAGTTTATGATATTGAAGTAAACACAAATCCCATTGTATTTAGCCAGTCATCGAACAACATAACAAAACTACCGCCAGTCGCAACGCACTGACGCGTTTCGATCTTCCATGAGTCGCTAGGGTAGCTTTATGGAACCTTCATCATTTATGCAGAAACGTGAATATTTAACTTTGCCTTAAAGGTCGTGTTGACAATATATCTGTGCGCGCAGTCTTACTATACTCTAGTGAAACTTGACCTCTTAGATTTGATTATATTATACGCTTACAGGCATTCGATCATCGTTGTTTGAGAAGTATAGCACATGTTGGTTACCAACAACAAATAACTAACTTTGATATCCGTAGACGTATTTTTGGATCTGCCAATAAGTGCTCCTCGTTAGAAAAACAATTAAGGCTCCATCAACTTCGTTGTCTTGGTCACGTTTTGCGTATGCCCTTATTTCAATTGCCCAGTAGAGCTCTGTTCTCTCATCCTGCACCAGATTGGCGTGAGAAACAAGGTGGGCAGATTTTGACGTGACAGAATTAGTGGAAATCACCTACATCCAAATTGGGTGGTGTAGGACCCACTCGTCTGCCTGGATGGGGTCCTCGTGCGCATCATAATTCTTGGATAGAAACCCTTAGCGATATGGCACTGAATCGAGCTCAGTGGCGATCTTGTTGCAGATATCTAGTAGAATCATTTTCGTAACTTTCTTTTCGTAGTAGGGCAAAGTAAGCTGCAAGGTTTGGTTTGTTTATGACGTGATACAGTGAAATCAGCAAAGAAGCCGTATTGCTGATGTTGCCTTGCCCGAATGCTAACTTGGCCATAATTGTGTTGTGTCGAGGATTAGTTTGCCTTATTTCTGTAAGTTATGCTGATAAACTTACTCATTGTAGATAGTTATTCCTTCTCTCTCGTAAATCTCACTATTTTTTGTCTAAATATTATTTCTGCTTTCATTTATATACTTTTTTCACTTCTAATGGTTATATGGCAGTGAAACATTAGTCACTTTGACTTTTGTATGGCTGGACATGATGATGATGATACATAAAATGGGATGTCTTTACGATATATCTCATAAACCTCTGATGCGTTAGCTCGTTGGTTTTTGTAACTGAATGTCTTAATACTGTTTTTATGTTGTATTTCGTTGCTAATGCCATATTTTTTCTGCTTAATCTGGAATCTGGCTGCACCAGAGTTCTGTGATTATCTTCATTTTGCTTTTCTAAATCGTTTACCTGTTTTTCTTGGTTTATTTTTCCGATAAATCGTCAAGGCGTCTCGTTTATGATTTTATCAGTTAATTTTTTCGGTTAACCATTTTTCCTGAATATTTCTTTCAATTCCCTCAGTTCTTTGTCCCTATTTTTTAAATCCGCTATTTTAAGACCTTATTATCATGGATTTTAGAATGCCTATCTTCATCCCAAAGGGTGATTAGAGAAGTAATTTGGGAGGATGCCAGAATTAATAACTTCCCTAAAAATATCATTTCCCAATATCTGACACAATTTTTTTTTAATTTTACACCCATAAACGATAATTCTTCTTTTCTTCCTCTTTCCAATATTAATTTTAACTCTACTAGATGATTAACTAAATACATAAAATTCTTGGTACCCTCTTCATTTCTCCAATTCTTAGTTTATATTTACAAATGTATGTACGCATTGGTTCATATGTTTATATCAAGATCGCAACCTTGATT
The DNA here is from genome assembly GCA_029291075.1 of Eudiplozoon nipponicum. Lineage (NCBI taxonomy): Eukaryota > Metazoa > Platyhelminthes > Monogenea > Mazocraeidea > Diplozoidae > Eudiplozoon > Eudiplozoon nipponicum. The sequence goes on from JAQBSW010000340.1 coordinate 86,990, forward strand.
ATCGTAATTGTTATCGCCGCCCGCGCAACCAATGTTCGTTTAATTTGCCTCCAGTTGTTATTTCTGTGGGTACTGTAAATGAAACCCCGACAGTTCATAAAATCTGGTTACAAAGTCATTTTCATACAAGCTGCTGATGGGCGGCTTCGAAGAAAAGGGACAAGTGAGAAACCATCAGTCAAGGCTTAACAAAATCTATGCTCATGGAAATGTAAAGGATGTAAGATTTTACCAACCTACGAGTGCTATCAATTGTCCCGCACAGGAAAAAGGAGGAATAAAAGAAAAATAGGCACGAAAATTAATAAAATCATGGTTACGAGATTAAGACAAGCCTCAATCCCATTATATATATATATATATGCATTACTTAGTACATGCTACGATTTTTATAATGTAGCATATCTTATACTGATAAATATGTATGTATCTGAAATGCATCTGATGAAGATCTACGGTAATGTAGATCGAAATATAATGCAAAAAGAAAATAACTGGAACAATGAAAGCTGCGTTAGTCAAAACAATGATCAGGTAATTTCAATTAATCCAAGTTCGCAACTAAGAAGTTCCTTCAAATATGTATGTAATTGGATTGTTTTTTATTGCAAGTTCACAACCTTAACTCAAATAACTGTTGTTAAGTTGTGACATCAGTATGCAAAATAATTTGACGTATCTTTTTGATAAATTGTCATGGATTGCGAGGTTGATGATAACTCTTCTTTAAATTAAGTTTGCGAGCATGTTATAAGCACCAGTCATTGTATTTCGACAGTCGCACAACAGAAAAATTACTGTATATCACACGGAATGACGAGTTTCAGCCTTCCATGCTAATCATCATTACACGACAGTAGTCTGACTAAAGAGGATAAAATCGCAATGCTTGCCTCTGGTGTGGAAAGTTTAACCGTGACGTAACGTGTTGCTCGCGGTAGTTTTGCTGCATCGTGGGATTGGTTGGATTAAATGGGATTTTTGGTCATGTCCAGAGCTCACAAACAGGATTTAAAGAACAGTCTCCTTGACGTTGAAAATTTAAAGTTTATTGGTCTTTCGCAGAGGAAATATAGCAGTAGTTTGAGTTATTTCACGCTGTTGATTATGTTTCTATCGCATAGGTAGAAAAGTAATAAATTGCTAGTGACTAATTTATGCGAAAAAATGTATGGTAAGACTATCCATGTTATATATACTGTCGTTCTACTGCACACTAAATAGAAAATGCTTACACGAACTGCTTGTTTATGTCACAGAGTGAATTCGAGAATTTAAGTAGGATTTCTGTAAACGAAATATCCTTAGTATTTTCCGTTCCTATTTAGTTATAAGTAAAGCGTATAACTAATCGTGCAAATTTCTGGTTTCCTTAATCTTTCTACATATGAGTCATGTCTCATGCAATTCTGGTTACTGCTGATTAGTGGTCAATGTTGACGAAGCTCGTATAGTAGATGAATTGCGTCTATGTCAGATTTCTTTAGACATTTATAGGCAATCAAATTCTGCCATTATTCGTTTTCACTTTACTAGGTAACTTCATGTTTGCTTTATAATGCCAGATTAGAAAAAAGCTATTTGCATATTCTGCTCGATTAAAGTTCTACAATATATGACACTAAGATCAGCTTCTATATATGTATCCCAAGTATATACAATGTATAGATTCAACATTGCATAAATTTGCAAACCCAATTCAGTCAGTAATTATATACTGGTTCTTGCGTAAAACAAATGCGCACCAAGTAAAAAATTATTTCAAATAGAACTATTAGGAAAAACCAAAGTTAGCATGAACGAAAGTTATCTCATGTGCACATACGTTTCGTGGATACTCATTAATAGAAATCGTTATTACGCCCTATACATATTATATATTTGGTTAAGCAATGCGGGATAGTTGGACAGTTCAATCTCAGTATTAGTGATGTTAACTTCAAATAAACTCTCACCGAATGCGACTTTAAAGATAACTCACTATATAAAAGGTATGATGAGCCTGTAAAAGCTACCAAATCTATGATTACCTAGTCGGTACATGTTATCGTATATTGCCTACAAATTTAGCGAGGAAGCCGTTTTTTTAAATATGTAAAATAAGATTGCAATCGCACAAGTCGTGTGCATTATATAGTTTTTGACAGACTTCGGTCGGTGCGGATGTTCATGTCGCTGTCTTATAACCATGATCTATACTATTGTTTTTCTCCACTGACAACCGTAATACACACGAAGCGTTGATACGGCGCAATAACAGAGTAATCATCAAGGCACAACTGTGTAGTTTGATCCACGACTGTTAACGTTAAGTGGTCTATTTTCTAGCTGAAAATTAGTATCAACTCTCACTCAAGCACCGGGCACAGTCTCTTTATTTCATATACTACACAATCGAGTAGTCATTTTGTTCATAATTTCTTTCACGAATGTTATTTAATGATGTTGTTTCCTGAGTTTTTGTAACTATCAAGGGTTAATTTTGGCTTCTGTATTTCTAAATTTGAGGGTAGCCAGAGATTAGTGCTTCATACATTTGATATAGGAAATTCTGTAGATCGGGGCTGATGAATACGCAAAAAAACTCGTTCGTTAATGCGCCTACCCCTTCGATCAGATTGACACGTGTATCGGCTATAAGTTTCGCCACAAGCGTTCAATTCTTCACGAGTAATTTATTTTCTTAGATGTATTGTACATTATATAATACAATAAATTTTGCTGTTATTTGAGTCAAAAGATTATTTCGATCACTTGAACTTTTTGGTCAATAAAGGATCAAGATAGATTCTAAAAATGTGCTTGAATTAGCATCTAACAGATTTTTAAGTATAAGAATAAGTTGAGATAGTAGGAATTTGATGCAGATTTTGAGAATCTCCATATACTGTTCTGAAATCCAAACACGTATTCTCCTGACGCCAATAACACCACATTCGGAGTCATTACGCTGTCCATAGTATGTTTAAATTTTCACCACACAGAACAATCAATTTCAAATTGAGGGAATCTTCATATTACTTTCGCAAGAAAGCCGAAAAAGTTCGCAAACCTCCATAATTGGCGTTTGATTAACTAGTGTTACAGCAAAGGCGAACGCAATTAAACGATCATTGTTTTGTGTAATTATTCAATTGGTGAGTTTATTGTGGTATAAACTTTTGTAGTCAAGTGCATTTAAGAAAACAAAAATTTATAAAGAACATTAAATTGTCGACAAATATTAAAGTTAGGAAATCTAATAAAGGTTACTTATTAAACTTCAAACAAACAACAAATATTACATGTGTATAGGAGGATAAAAAAATATAATTTACAGTAATTAGCTAAATATAAATCTGGCATTAAAACATTGAGAAAAACAGGTTCAAAATGACAAACAATTTGCTTCTTTAAATCAAGTTTGCGAGCTTGAAGTAAACACCAATCCCTTTTTATTTAACCAGTCATCAAACAACATAACAAAACTACCGCCACCCGCAACGCACTGACGCGTTTCGACCTTCCATGATCATCATCAGAGTACGACGGCAAACTGACTATCGAGGATCAAACCGCATTGAATATATATGGAAATCAAATTTAGATATGCGGCTCTCACCTCTAGCAGTCTTGCATACATTGAACTTGACTGGAAATGTCGGCTGCACAATTTCTATGCAGTCACGAACATTAACTGTTTGCAGCTTTCGCCACATATACATATATAGGCAATACAATTTAAACAATAATTGATTGCGCGGGTGGTGGTAACAATTCTTTAAATCAAGTTTGCGTGCTTGAAGTAAACACCAATCTTATTGTATTTAACCAGTCATCGAACAACATAACAAAACTACCGCCAGCTGCAACGCACGGACGCGTTTCGACCTTCCATGATCATCATCAGAGTACGACGGCAAACTGACTATCGAGGATCAAACCGCATTGAATATATATGGAAATTAAATTTAGATATGCGGCTCTCACCTCTAGCAGTCTTGCATACATTGAACTTGACTGGAAATGTCGGCTGCACAATTTCTATGCTGTCACGAACATAGACTGTTTGCAGCTTTCGCCACATATACATATATAGGCAATACAATTTAACAATATTTGATTGCGCGGGTGGTGGTAACAATTCTTTAAATTTGCTTAACCCATAACCAGTCTCTAAAATTTAATACACAGCGTATGGAAGATCAAACAAAATAAAATTTACAGAACGTAGAGTAACGTCACGAAATTGCCAGAACGAAATGCAAAAAAAACTTTAAACTTGAGAAAAATGCTTTTTCTTAAAATTCCAAATCTAATTGAATCCCGATAACATTTCAGCCCATTTTAGATACTGGATTTGGCGGAAAACCAATATAGGTGTTGAGCACCAAGTAAAAAATTAGTTCAAATATGATCAGAAGGATATACCAAAGACATCATGAAGCAAAAGTATAATCCCGTGAACATTCGTTTCTTGCTTACTGGCGACTCATCAGTAGTAGTCGTTATTACGTCCTTCACTCACTATATATTTGTGTGAGTAATTAAGTTAGCCTTACTACTGCGAGTTTACACATTCGTATAAGGGATAGTACCATCATATTTTCCCACATTCCTCACCCATATATATATATATATATATATATATATATATATATATATATATATATATGGTAAAAGGGAGTAATAGCGACTCCTACTGAGGAGTCGCTAGTAAGCTAAGTAACGAATGTGCACGTGATTCGATTTTCACTTCATGCTGTCGTTGGTTTATCCTTATGGTCATATTTGAACTAGTTTTTTACTAGGTGCGCAACGCCTAATACACAAAAACATTTTAGCCAGTCGAAGAACTGCGATACACCACTGTCAGTTACACGTACTGACGTGGTTTTGCCTGACGTAGACATTATCATAGCAGAACGGCTAACTGTGTGACTTTAATATCTAGCTGCTTCACAGCTAGCTGTTGACAGGAAAATTGTTTGCAACATTTCCAGTCGTTGACACACATAAATTTCTTGCAGTGCAATCAAGGATTGCCTTCTTCAACTTTTAGGAATGTGGCGAAAACCACAAGAGGTTATTATTGTGACTGCTCAGGAATTATGTGGCGGTCACCTCTGTCAAACACTGTGTTTACCAGACTAACATCGGTGAGAGTAGCGTGTCTAATTTATTTTTTTCTTATCTCGTTAATCAGGTTTCCATCATGCTCTGATGCTCACCATCGAAGGTCGAAAGCGTCAGCTCGTTCAAGTCGCCGTGAGATTCCTACATTTTACAACTGCTTAATTAATGATTCAGCTTTTATTTCATATACGCAAACCTGATTTAATCCAATATTTATCATCACATTCACAAATAAAGATTGCCTAAATTAATTAGTTTAGAGTACATGATATAATTAAGACAGCCAATTACATTACGAATATATAACAGGCGAGAAAAGAATTGAAAGGAGCAGTATTTGAAGAATTCTTCAGGCGTATCAATCAAAATGTAGACACGCGCACACTTTCGACGGAAAGATAATCATTTCTGGTTAGAAAGATTAAAATCTACTATGAATCGAAATAAAAGCAAAGGAAGTTAGAAAATAAAATTGTCCGTAACTGAAGTAAATAGTTAACAAAACTATTTAAAAAATTATAAAGATGGGTAATCTTCAAAATCTTTAGAAAATCAATTAAAATTCCATCATAGTTATAACAGATGAATTTAGCAGTGACGTAAGCTCAGATTAACACGAAATAATTTTGAGATATATAACTACACACACGCACGTTCATACACGTAAACCATCATAAATTCGAATACACAAATATAACGCTGGACAAGGTTGAAATATTAATTCTAGAATTCAATGGCGAGATCAGGGGAATAAGAAGTTATGCTTTTTAATGGAAAGGCAAGATAAAGTATTTTAACAAACATTCATTTGCAATATTGCTATTCTCCATGTATAGTAATGAGTTTTATTCGGTTACCACATAAGGACGAGAAAAAGATAGTGCGCGAAGTATTGCACACAAAGCATAGTTACAAATTAAAAACACTAAGAACTAGATTGAACTACTTCTAGTAACGAAAGTAAATTTTTAACTAGGTGATTCAAACGTAACATCATTTATAATCTAAATACTCTGCAAGTATTCATGTCTGACAGAGGTCTGGACAGTTATTCTTTCCATTAACAAAAAATATATCTTCAAATAGCTACTCATCACTTTAATCATCATTTAACGATTCATGACCACGATTAAAATAGAAATAATTACGATCATAGTAGTAAGAATTTTAGTTTGCTAACTATAGACTAAAATAGTAGTTTTTGTGTGCAATGGTCTTTTTCTTTCAACGGTATAATTTTATCTCTGGTTAGTTTAAAACGGCATAATTAATTCGCATCAGAACATAAGAGTGTTTTTGGTTTCTTTTCATGAGCTGTAAAACAATTTAATTGAACAATTTTGCCTTAATTGATTAAATTGTAAAGTAATCGATTTTTTTACTTTCGCTTTAATCGATGAGTCTATCTCATTATATTCTAACAAAGGCGAAATTTTCAGCCAGTTTTAAGAAGTGAAGCTCTTCATTTTGCGATAGCAATAAGCGACAGTTCCGTATTTATTATTTATGTCCATCAGAATTAAATCTAATAAGTAGTAAACAAAAACAGAATATTTTCTCATTTAACCAAATCTATGCTACATTTGACTGCATATCTGTTGAAAATTAAGATGTTCAGCGCATTTTTCGATGAATCAACGAAGTCCGGAAAATGACTTTATTGACAATCAAAAAGATTGTACGGTATAACAAAATATTCAGATTCCAGCATGTACAACAAACAATTTTAGACCTTTGGACTGGCTCTAGCCTGTGATTGCATGCGCTTATCTAATGATTATAGTGGCGATGGAAGTGCCCAGTGGGAGTTTCATCTCTTAATACGTGGCCTACGTAATTTCGTGACATTAAATTTGGAACGAAAAAGGTGCTTCCATCCATCCGTTTCGTGAAATTTGCCGTACTTCGGAAGTGTGCATCTTAAAGAAATAATCAGATAGTAGAAATTTTGCGTCTGGTTGATTGCAGTTCAACAGCGCAATTTAGCATCAAACTAAGAAACAGAAAGCAACGACGCGGTAACCGTTCTATGGAAATTTAGCTGGCAGAACGAAAAACTCATTTATGCTGGTTTGTCAGAGAGTTTGCAGTTTGTCTGCCCACTGTAGGCGCTATTCCACCGTGCTGCAATTCTGCACAAACATTAGTTTGGAACCTGAAGCATCCTTAATAGTACGCTACACTTAACACCTCATATGCAGACTATCGTTCCTTAGGAAAAGTCGATTTGTAATAGGTTTGGACAAAATGTATAGGCTAAAATGCCAAATAGGATACATGTTAGCACTGATTCATTTAAATGCACTGCCTTAAATGTAAAACTAATTAATTAAACGCCAAATATACGAATTAAAGTGTTCTTCTTCACCAGAAATCGGTCCATAAATATTTTAATAAATGAATTTGTTATTACATAATTATCGTATTTAATTTAAATTTATTTTAATACATTTAATATGTAAATTTGAACGAATTGTATCTTATACGCTACGCCAACTAATGTTAACAATCTAGGCATATAACAAATATCACCTTTGCATAGGGTAAAAATTGATTTCCCTTCGTGTATCGTCTTTCGAATTAAAGGGTTAAGCTGTTTTTCGCTGTATATTAGTATATTTTGCAACATTTCGAAAAACGTCAGTGCTTGGACGGACAACTGGTTTGCCATTTCGAGCGAATGGTTATACACAATTGGGTGGGAGTTTAGGTGATATTTGCATACTTCATTTAAAGAATAACTTATAACACATTGGACTAAAATAGTTTTCGTTGGTAGTATTTGAACTTCTGAAACATTTACAACTGTCAGTATGTATTTTGAACAAATGCATAAAAATTAAGGAAGTTGTATCCTCATTTGCTGGTGAGACATACTACCATTCCGTACTATTATTAGGAAAATACTCATTATAGAAGAATTTCGTAATCTTATATATTTAATGTAAAGCCTCAATTGGGAAGGTCCGGTTATCACTATGGAGAAGCCAAATAAGCACGAATTCCTTAAACTAACACAAAATAAACATTGCCGACATAATAAAATTAAGCTGATTTAAAAAACGATGACTTAATTCTGTTTTAATACTAAGGACTAGATTAGTACAATGTTTCATTATTAATCTGTTCCTACTGAATCAGTAAGTGCAAAACTTTAAATTAGCAGAATTTGTAGTTCTACTGACGCATGCGTTTCCATCCGTAAGAGTTATCAGCATTCCAAAAACTCACTATATATTTGATTACGTAATGACCAAGCAGTGGCTGTGGTGAATATAGATTGCCTGTCGCCAAGGCACTAACTTTGGCATCTCTCTCAGTCTGTGACTGACTACTGAGCAACCATAACGTACGCAAAACATTCTTTAGTTGTATACTAACCCATGATCGGCAAGGTGTATCAGTGGTTAGTCACGAATTCCAAAGCAGACGTGCTCAGATTCGAGCCCTCTTTGTGGAATAGTTAATACTGGCAAATCATGGAAAAGAAAACGACCCCATAAAGCTAAATTCCAAAATTACACAAAATTTCTTAATTTTGCATTGCTAGCAAAACTGACTCTATAGCTTATCTTTTAATCATACGAATGAATGGCTTTTACCTTCGCGTACTATAAAAAATACAATTTCATCCTAAAGCAGTGCCATGACTCGTTTGGGGGGTTGGGCAAAATATAATTTGTTATATAAAGCCCGTTACATGATGTAAACTAGTTTAAAGATTTGGCAAACTCATGAATAAATAAAACAAAGACAGCATGAACGGAAAGTATAATCTCATGCACATTCGTTTCGTGCTTACTGGCGACTCATCAGTAGGAGCCGGTATTACGCCCTTTAACCACTATATATTTGGTAGAAGAATGTGGAATAATAGGACGGTACAATCCTCCTACCGACGATATAGTGGTTAAACGGCTGTAATACCGAAGCTCACATATCTGAAGTCAACGAGAATCGCCAGTAAGCACGAAACGAATGTGCATGAGATTATACTTTCCGTTCATGCTGCCTTTGGTTTATCCTTCTGGTCACAACTGAACTAATTTGTTACTAGGTTCGCAAAACCTAATACATACTTGCATATATATTAGTTCTTCGCAACAAACAGTATTTAACTATAATATATTGAATTGAATGATGTCATGCTTACCGCGAAATGTGATAACTGATATCGATGAAGGCCAGAGTGTATGGTTTAACTGGAGTAACAGGTGTTCGGAAATTGTTGTAATTCTCAATTTGGGTGAACTTCAGCATAAATTTATATCCATCAGGTTGGTATCATGTACCGACTCGGAAACCATAGTGTTAGTATCCGGTACTCATCGATTTCGAAAAAGGTATCAGTTACTAACACAATAGCCATAGTGTTAGTATCCTTTACAGACTCGGTATATATATTATATAGTGTGAGTTAGCATTGAAGTCGCATTGTCGTTGACTTTAGATTATGTTAGCTTCACTATTACAGGTTTACACATTCGTCTAGGAGATTGTACCGTCCTATTATTCCACATTCTTCTACCAAATATATATTGGTTAAAGGGCGTAATACCGGCTCCTACTGATGAGTCGCCAGTAAGCACGAAATGAATGTGCATGAGATTATACTTTCCGTTCATGCTGCCTTTGGTTTATCCTTCTGGTCATAACCGAACTAATTTGTTACTAGGTTCGCAAAACCTAATACATAAATGCATATATATTAGTTCTTCGCAACAAACGGTATTTATCTGTAATATCATGAATAAATATTCAGGTAGACGTCAACAATTGAACAATGAAGCTTCCAATAAAAAAATAGATGGAAAAGAGAATGAAATCGCTAAACTTTATTAGTCTATAGCTTCAATCTGTGATGTGACTGCTCAATATCGAAGCGAATAACTCATTCCACGTAGAGTCAAATAATCTGGCCAGATTTCAGTTGGTCCTAAAATAGTTTAAAAGAACACATTGCATTCAGAACCCAAAACGTAATATAACATGATTAAATTTTAAAAAAAACAAAACTAACCAATGCAAGCAACTGCAGGACATTGTTCGTAAAAATATTTGTGGCAAACCTCAATAACGCTGTCAGCAGTGATATCCTAAAATTAAAAAAGGTTATTAGCACCAAGAATATACGCCAAAAACACCCTCGAAAACAAACTTACATCAATTCGCTTAAACATTTCTTTTATTGGTATTTTTCTTCCATAGACCAGCATTTGGCGGCCGAGTTCTTCGCAAATAGGTGTCGTACCATCTAACTGTAGAACAAGATGTGTTTTAAGCTGATTTTTAGCACGCTCTACTTCAGCGGTAGTCAATCGACTACTCATTCGGACATACTCCATCATGCAATCACGAACAGCGAGGTACATCGCAAGTTTTTCACCAGCGAGGTAGACACCCCTGAAATCAACAAAAATAAGTTATGAAAAGCAGTCACTATGATGACGCGTAAAGGAAATTTCACGTTATAAACTCACCATAGTGAAGTATTATGATAGCCTGTGAAGAAATGTTGGAAGCTATGCATATTACCGCGCTCGAAAAAGTTAGCTGCTAGGCTGCTAGCTACATGAGAACCACCGCCGTGACTCCGATCCCAACCACCATGCAGACTACTTGCCACCATTAATTCCAGAGTGTCTGGATTAGTCCAACCAGGTCCTTGAAAAGCGATGGCTCCATGACATATAGGCATTTCGTCGTCACGTTCTCGCAATTCTGATCCTGTAAATCTACAATGCTGTTCTACGAAGGGTATTTCGCCGCTAGAATGCGAAGTAGCTATATCACTGAAGTACTGATCGCCAAGCTCTTTTAATTGTGAGTGGTCCACACCACCCGCAGCCGCTAAAACCATTTTCGGCGCTTTGTAATTGTTCTTTACAAAGTCTTTTAACATATCAGGAGTCATAGATTTAACATTTTCCGGTGGTCCCAGGATAGTTCGACCAAGCGGCGTACCTTGATAGGCAGTGGCGTGAAGGTAATCAAAAACAACCTCCTGATAATTACTGTCAATTTCTTCCATTTCACGTAAAATTACACCCTTTTCGCGTTCAACTTGTTGTCGGTCATACTTACTATTCTTTAAAATGTCAGACAGTAATTCAACAGCTAAAATTATCTAAGAAAGAAATACCCCACGGAAGGTCTTTCACAAAACACTTGGCATAATATACCGTAACTTCTCTTGAAGTATACGCATTAAGATGAGCACCTCTATTCTCCACTTCTAGCTCAATATCATGTTGAGTTCGTTTGCCAGTACCCTTGAAAGCCATATGTTCCAAAAAGTGAGCAACGCCGTTGTTCTTTTCATTTTCATATTTACTTCCAACATCAACCCAGACACCAACCTAAATTGTTAAAAAACGAAAGACATTACTGTGCATGTAGGCGTATTCCAGTTCTCTGAGGCAACCCTAAGTTCATTCTTTAAAAGTGAAACCTCTGTCTCGGGAAATAGCTCACTTTTGAATACGCTGCGGTAATCAGTAGCTCGTCCAATGCTGCTCGACTGAACGAGCGACGAATTAAACCGCTTCGTAAACTAAACAATAAAAGATACAATATTTACTAAATTTAGCGATTCCCTAGAATACCGAAATAAATTTCTAGCCGCCATCTGAACCTCCCGCCTAGACTTTATTAATTTAAACAAATTAATATTAGAGGTCGACAATTAAATATCTAAAGAATTTGTCTAATAAAAAATATAAAGTTTAAATGGTTATTCGGCCACATTTCATATAATTAGAGAGAGTGAAGTATAAATAGCCTTAAAAAGAAAATTGTACGAAAATTTTATGTTGTAAAGGCAAATTAAATCCCAGATTAATAATAATAAAAATAATCCATTTATTTAGCATCAAAGGCTTACAAGCCCGACTATTGAAATTAAAAAATCAAAGGTAGGATATGTGGAGGTGAATGAAATTGTGACTTGCCAAGTATTTAATAGCAGGAGGAGGAGGAGTTGAGGAAGGGAAATGTTATCATTAAACTTCATGATAGATTAATCTGGTGAAAAAATAAAAACAAAATTCCATTTGACTAGACAAGACAAATTGGAGTTTAGTCCATGAAGTGTCCGAGCATTAAAGCGAGGTAGGTTGGGTCCTGACATATGAGTTCGAGTGTGAGTTCGAAAATGATAGCGGACCGGAAGCAGACGTCGACCAACGGAGTCCTTTGTCGTGGGGATTGAATTGATGAAGCGTAGTATTGACCAGGATGGAGTCGACTAGATTGAAGCAAGTGCGTCGTGCAGGGATCACTGGTATTCGTTGAACGAGGTTATGACTGATGGAAGACGAAGGGAGTCCATGTCCGAAGCAAACCATTGGTGGACCGGCAGGACTTTTGAATTTCCGTTCTGAAACAAGAAGCAAAAGGATTGGATGAGCAAAACGTAGTAAAGCATCTACTATATGGATATGATAGAGTGAAAAATGAACTGAGAAATGGTATCAGGGAATCGAGAATGCAAGATTTAAAACCAGATGGGAAAAGTGGAAAAGTAAATGACTGCCTGAAGGCTTTCGCCCTCAGAAATCAGTAAGGAGAATAGCCGGGGGTGAAAGAAATTTTATGAATTGAGAAGGAACCAGTTTCGTTTCCAATCGGTCGTTTCACAAAGAAATTTGTTAAAGAAGTATTTAAGAGCCTCCTTTTTATATTCGTGCTGGGGTAGGAGCTTTATGTCCGTGGAAAGAGCGTTGAAGGCACTAGTGGCTTTGGAGAAGAGATAGATTATTTTAATATGGTGGGATTAAGGTTAGATTGGATTGAAGAGTTGCTAGAAAGTGTGGCGTAGTGGTGGCTTGGGTGAGCAAATTTGGACAGTTATAGGCAAGTTGTGACCTTATGGATAAAAGAAATGACTCGAATGTGACGGGTAAACCAAAGCGGTAAAGGGTTTGCCAGGAATAGGCGTTCCCAATAATTTTGGTTGTGGAGGAAGACTCGCTTTAGAAATCTGGAGGAGATCTGTTCGACGGCATACGAGGAGGCGAGAGTGAGAGAAAAGTAGAATTCGCTAGCGTATGAAATGTCGGGTAGGACGTAGACCTTCAAAAGCGTGAGTTGCAGAATGGTGTTGTTAGTCTTGAAACAGATCAGATGGGCCCATTTGAAGAGTTTGGAAATAGTGTGTGTAAGATGTTGAGAGAAGTCTAAGGATTTTGAAAAATGAATAACTAGGTGTTTGGCCGAATCTATTATTTCTATAACGAGGGGATAATTTTCAATCGGGAGAGAGCAGAATGGGTCAGAGTAGAGTTTCATTAGACAAGTCATGGCGGTGTTTAGTTTGAGAACGATTCTGCTGAGCTGCGAGTAGAGCGAGATTAAAAGCACCGATATAAGGGGTAAGGATGGGTTGGATGCTGTAGAGTTACTGAATACTATGATCATGTCATCTGCATATTTGAATAGCTTGAATAAGTTTCCTTCAACCTGCACATGTGCGAAAGTAAGGTTGAAAAGAATAGGACCAAATACGGAGCCCTGGGGAAATCCAGATCGGATAAGGGCTGGCCTAGAGTGGTTATTTGTGACTTTTACAGTAGCGCATCGGTTTCCGAGATAGTAACAGATAAGATTGAGGGCGTTGCCGCGAATACCGCTTCTCAATAAGGCGGAATCAATTGCTGAAAATGACAGCAAATCAAAAGCCTTGGATATATCCAAGAAGAGAAGAGTGCATTTATGACCTTTAGAGAAGGAGGAGTAACAATGATTAAGAACACTCACTAAGTTGGTGGAAGAGGAGCGGCCATTAAAGAAACAATGTTGATCATTGAGGATATAGAATTTTTCCTGAGACTTATAGAAGGTGTAGATTAGGTTGTATAAGACCCTGTCAAAAATTTTGGTGAAAGAAGGGATGATAATAATGGGATGGAGATCTTTAAATGAGGAGATCGACGAAGTGCCATTTTTTGGGACAGGAGAGATCGTCGAGTTAAGCCAGTCCGGGGGAAGATAGGTAGTTTCGAGACAACGGTTGATAGCATCAGCAACCAGTGAGAAAACATTCCAGCCTTGAAGTGCGATCATGCTGACCGAGACACCATATTGATAGAATTGGTGTTTAGATTTAATGTCTTTAATTGCTTGGGCATCGGAAGCCGGTAAGACGTCGAATCAGCGTAGGTTCTCAGTGTCTCCGTTGTCAAACATCACAGCATGCGGAATGAGAGTTCAAAAAGAGTTGAGGAGATAAGTCAAATAGTCGTCGGCGAAGCAGAAGTCGTTTGATGGAGAGAAGTTAATATACGAGGTTTTGGGCTTTTGCAGAAATTGGTGTTTGATGATAGCGAACTTTATCCGGGGTTTAGAAGCTTAACGGATGCTTCTTTCGATGTGTAGCTGTTGTTAGTTGATAACCTGTTTAATGTGCCCATCGATACGTCTCAGTGCGAGGGCACGAGCAAGTGACGATGTGCGTAGTCAAGAGTTGCGTGCGATGTTGTACCGTGCCTCAAACAAGGGTTCAACTTATTCGTCGCGTGTATGTGTTAAGTAGAGGTGGCGGAATTAAAGAGGGAGGATAGGATGTTATGGACTTCGAAAAGGCATAAGGAGAGATTGTTTTGGAGAAAGAGGTCACTCCAGTTAATGGCATCACAAAGTCGGCGAAACTCCTCCCAGTTAGTGAATCGCCTGAATGGTTTGGTGTTTTCCCTAGGGATAGAGGATAAAAGAGGGATGAGGAAGGATACCTGACAGTGATCAAGATTATGGAAGAACTCCCGAGAATGCACATCATTCACCTCTTTGTTTGAGAGGACACAGTCCAGTTGGTTGTTCCCTCGGGTAGGAAAGTGCACGAATTGGTTTAGCAGGTTGTCAACGAAGAGTCAAAGCAGTGGGTGACTTTCAGAAGTTAGATTTCGCCAGTTTATCATGAGGAGGTTGAGGTCACTCACAACGACGTACCGATCGGAGTGCTGAGAGAAAAAAGTGGACAGAAGTTGGACCACGCGAGTGTCGTCGATGATTGAGAGATTAGGGGGTCTGTAGACAACAAAGGTGGATATAATTTGGTTATGGACCTGAAGCTGAAACCAGAAAAATTCAAATCCTAGAGAGTTTGATGTCGACAAACGTTTGGACATGAATGAGGATCGGACATAGGCAGCCAGCCCGCCCCCATGACCGACAGTTCTGTTGCTACGAAGGTAAGTGTAACCATGGATGAGGAAAAGGTCATCACAGTGGCTGGATGGGGACAGCCAAGTTTCAACAAGAAAGCATATGTCTAGCTCGTTAGTGGATAGAAATGCACGCAGTTGTTTGATTTTTGGCGTAAGTGATCTGCAATTGATGAGAATTGCTGAGAGTGCTCTGTGGGAGGGATGGTTAGATCGGGGAGGAGAAGCGTGCGGAGGCTTTCCGCTGGCGGGCGGGGCGAGATCAAGGGCTGGTGAGGGTGATTGACTACTCGTTAACGAGGCTGGAGTGGTCAGCGTCGATTTGGATCTCTTTTGTCCCAATTGTGTCTGGTGGGTGAGGCGATTGGAGGATTTGAAAGCAAGAGGGAGGTGAGATATCCGAGCTCGAGGGAGCGTTCTGAAGCGGCGTTGGTGCGGTGGGCGGGGACAAAAACTGATCAGTGGCTGAGACGCAACAGTCCTGTGCGGGGTCGACAAGGATTTCGGAAGAGGGAGTTGAAGTTGATGGGGCTGGGTCGATATCCAGTTTGGCCTTATGTGCCTTACGTTTATTCGGTTTCTGAGCTACAGCATCCGTCGCAAAAGTGACATGTCGTGGAGATGTGGATCTGGCAGATGAAATTGGAGGAGAGAGTGCGTTATTTGGAGGCTTTGCGCGGTGTGGTCGGCCACGACGACGTGGTAAAGCTTGAGACTGTGTGGGGGACTGGTTGTGGAGTATGGGCTATAAGTGAAGGGAAGCCTTTCAAATCGGGAGGATGTCAGCAGGAGTGGACTGGAGAAAGGGACGTCGCCGAGGATTCCGCCGTAAAGTAAGCGGCTTTTTTTGGATGAGGTGACGAAGCTCACCATCAGACAGTCTTTTGTGCGAGGAGAGAATAAAGGCGCGACCCTTTCCTGAAGAGATCTCTTTAAAATGGCTGAAGTTATCCCCTATTTGACTGATGAGATCTGAGGCCAGATCGTTCTTTGAGAGGGGGGAGCGAGGAGACCATGAAAAGTGGTTTCTCTTGCTGTGATTTTGTAGGGCAACCTCCCCGGCTACACTATTAAAAACACATCTGCCTGACGTAATAGATGGGGCTGTGCAGTGGAGATTGAAAGGTTGCCGTCAGCGCTCCAAGTAGTCCTGTGACATCCGCCATTTGTTGCTGGAGGTAAGCAAGATTGGAGATAAGCTTTTGAGTTAAGAACGGGGAGATGGAGGCTGGCGATGAAATCTGATTCATTCAATCGTTGTGCATTCTCACTCAGACCCTGATCAGATCCTGTTCCCTCCCACCCCACCGACGCCGCTCCAGAGTGCACCCTTGAGTCCAGATATCTCGCCTCTTCCTTGCTTTCAAATCCTCCAATTACCTCACCCACCCGAAAAAAGTGGGACAAAAGAGATCCAGATCGACGCTGACCACACCATCCTCGTTAACGAGCGGTTAGTCACCCTAATCAGTCCTTGATCTCGCCCCGCCGGCTAGTGGAAAGTCCTCGCACGCTTCTCCTCCCCAATCTAACCATCCCTATCCCAGAGCACTCTCAGCAATTCTCCTCAATTGCAGATCACTTACACCCAAAATCAATTAACTGCGAGCATTTCCATCTTCTAACGAGCTAGACATATGCTTTCTTGTCGAAACATGGCTGTCACTATCCATCCACTGTAATGACCTTTTCCTCATCCATGGTTACACTTTCCTTCGTAGTGACAGAACTGTCGGTTGTGGGGGCGGGCTGGCTGCCTATGCTCGATCCTCTCTCATGCCCAAACTTTTTTCGACATCGAACTCTCTACGATTGGAATTTTTCCCGTTTCAGCTACAGATCCAGAACCAATGTATATCTACCTGTGTTGTCTGCAGAACCCCCAACCTCTCAATCATCGATGACACTCGCGTGGCTCAACTTTTATCAACTTTTTTCTCTCAGCACTCCGATCGGAACGTCGTTGTGGGTGACATCAACCTTCCCATGGTAAACTGGCAAAATCTAACTTCTGAAAGTGACCCACTGCTTCGACTCTTCGCGGACAACCTGCTAAATCAATTCGTGCACTTTTCTACCCAAGGGAACAACCAACTAGACTGTGTTTTCTCCAACAAAGAGGTGAATGATGTCCATTCTCGGGAGATCTTCCCTAATATTGATTACTGTCAGGTATCCTTCCTCATCCCTCTTTTATCCTCTATCCCTAGGAAAAATACTCAATCATTCAGGCGATTCACTAACTGGGAGGAGTTTCGCCGATTTTTTGACACCCTTAACTGGAGGGACCTTTTTTCCCCAAACAACCTCTCCTCATGCTTTTTTGAAGTTCATAACATATTCAACAATTAAACGCAAAAATAAGTTGAACACTTTATTTAAGGCACGCAACAACCTCGCACGCAACACTTGACTACGCACATCGTCACTTGCTCGCGCCCTCGCACTGAGACGTATCGATGGGCACATTAAACAGGTTATCAACTAACAAGAGCTCCACATTGAAAGACTCATCTGCTCAGCTCTTAACCCCCGAACAAAGTTCGCTATCATTAAACACCAATTGTTGCAAAAGTCCAAAATCTCGTATATTAACTTCTCTCCGTCAAACGACTCCTGCTTTGCCGACGACTATTTGACTTATCTCCTCGACTCCTTTTCCACTCCCACTCCGCATGCTGTGATGTTAGACAACGGAGACACTGAGAACCTATGCTGGTTCAACGTCTCACCGGCTTCCGTCTCCCAAGCAATTAAAGACATTAAATCTCAACACCAATTCGATCAATATGGTATCTCGGTCAGCATTATTGTACTTCTTGGCTGGAATGTCTCCTCTCTGGTTGCTGATATTATCAACCGTTGCCTCGAATCTACCTATTTTCCCCCGGACTGGCTTAACTCGACGATCTCTCCTATCCCAAAATATGGCACTTCGTCGATCTCGTCATTCAAAGATCTCCGCCCTATTTCTATCGTCATTTCTTTTACCAAAATCTTCGACAGGTTCTTATGCAACCTAATCTACCCCTTCCTTGGGTTAGTGTTTTTAATCATTATTACTCTTCCTTCTCCAAAGATCATAAATGCACTCTCTTCTTCCTGGATATATCCAAGGCTTTTGATTCGCTATCATTTTCATCAATTAAATCCGCCTTATTGAGAAGCGGTATCTTCGGCAATAACTTCAATCTTATCAGTTTCTATCCCCGAAACTATAAAAGTCTGAAATAGTCCCTCGAGGCCAGCCCTTATCCGATCTGGAGTTCCCTAGGGCTCCGTACTTGGTCCTATTCTTTTCAACCATACACTCGCGCAGGTACAGGTTGAAGACAACCTTTTCAAGCTGTTTAAATATGCGGATGACATGGTCATAGTATTCAGTAACCCCACAGCATCCAACCCTTCCTTACCCCTTATATCGGAGCTTTTATCCTCGCTCCACTCGCAGCTCAGCAATATCGGTCTCAAACTAAACCCCGTCAAGACTCGTCAAGACTCGTATAATGAAACTCTCCTCCGACCCATTCTGCTCTCTTTCGATTGCAAATTATCTTCTTGATATTGAAATAATAGATTCGGCCAAACACATTGTTATTTATTTTTCAAAATCCCTAGACTTCTCTCCACATCTTACACACACTATTTCCAAACTCTTCAAATGGGCCCATCTGATCTGTTTCAAGATTAACAACACCATTCTGCAACTCACGCTTTTGAAGGTCTACGTCCTACCCGACATTTCATACGCTAGCGAATTCTACTTTTCTCTCACTCTCGCCTCCTCGTATGCCGTCGAACAGATCTCCTCCAGATTTCTAAAGCGAGTCTTCCTCCACAAACAAAATTATTGGGAACGCCTATTCCTGGCAAACCCTTTACCGCTTTGGTTTACCCGTCACATTCGAGTCATTTCTTTTATCCATAAGGTCACAACTTGCCTATAACTGTCCAAATTTGCTCACCCAAGCCACCACTACGCCACACTTTCTAGCAACTCTTCAATCCAATCTAATTATACCCCTAATACATTTTTTTAAATCTATCTCTTTTCCAAAGCCACTAGTGTCTTCAACGCTCTTCCCAGGGAAATAAAGCTCCTACCCAAGCACAAATTTAAAAAGGTGGCCCACAAGTACTTCTTTAACACATCTCTTTGTGTAACGACCGGTTGGAAGTGAAATTGGTTCCTTTTTAATTCAAAACATATCTTTCACCCCCGGCTATTCTCTTTACTGATTTCGGAGGGCAAAATCCCTCTGGCTGTCATCTAATTTCCACTTTTCCCCTCTGGTTCTAAATCGCTCACAATTGACTCCCACATACCACTTCTATTCTCATTTTTCTTTCTTTCATATCCATATATTGGATACTTTATCACGTTTTGCTCATTCAATCCTTTTCCCTTCTGTGTCAGCGAAAGTCCGGAAACTCAAAAGCCCGCTGGACCACCCAACGGTTTACATCTGACATCGACTCCCCCTCGTCTACCATCAGTCATAACCTCGTTCAACGGACGCCAGTGATCCCTGCACGACACACTCGCTTCAATATAGTCGACTTCATCCTCGTCAATATTACACTTCAGAAATTCCATATCCACGACAAAGGACTCCGTTGGTCGACGTCTGCTTCCGGTTCGCCATCATTTTCGATCTCACACTCGAATTCATTTGTCTGAACCCAACCTACCCCGCTTTGATGCTCGGACATTTCATGGACTGATATCCAATTGATCTTGTCTAGTCAAATTGAATTTTGTTATTATTTTTTCACCAGATTGAACTATCCTACCTTTGATTTTTAATTTCAATGGTCGGGTCTGTTGGCCTTTGATGCCAAATAAATGTATTATTTTTATTAAAATTGGAGTTAGCTGAGAAGAGAAATGATACTCTAAGTGCAAAAATTTGGGAGTTTACCGAAGCGCTAAATGTGAAGATGGATAAATTTAAGATTGATGTTTAGCCATGGGTAGAGCTAGCATATATAGCAGCAAAAGAAAATACATTAAAAAAAAATCAAGTGAAGAAATTCGGAATAGATTAGCAAATGAAATCTTGGCGAGAAATAGTAAACAAGTTTAGTTAATATTATTTAATCTTGATGAAAATGCTGACGTGAAGAAAGTTGAGAAATTAAACGTTTTAGTCAAGGGCACAGCGGAAGCTATTGTAACTAAATGTTATAGGGTGGGCAAACGGTCTGATCGTCTAAGACCTGTCGTGGTGAAATTATCAGAAAGGCCGACAAATAGGGAGTTTTAAGCCATTAATAAAAAGAAAGGTGATCACCCTAATTTTCACAGAATATTTATCGGTCGCGATAAAGCATTTCTCCAACGGAAATTGGCAACAGCGAAAAAGTTGAAGAACGATCAGAAGTAGAACAAATCTAATCCAAAGTACGCTAAAATAAGGAGTTCATCAAGGGATTCAAAAATTACAAAATACGATGTATCATTACTGAATGTTGTGAAGAGCGGAGAGAGGAGAAGTTTAGTCTCAAAACCCAGCAAAAGAATTATTAAGAAACCAACAAAGTTAAACCATTAAAAATCGGAAACGGTTTAGGTAAGTCACATACTGCATATACTTTATTTTATGTCCAATTTAGAAGTGTTACGAACAAAAATATTTTGCTGTGTAAATTTATAGCAAGTAACAATTTTGATTTTATATTATTATCTGAAACTTGGCTCAACAAGAACATAGAAAATCACGAATTTTACATTCCTCATTATTTTTTAGCTGAAATGACAGATCGTTGGATAAAAAGTTTGAAGAGTACTTATTTATAGTAAATCAATGTTAAATGCGAAAGTGTTGCATACTAGTGAATATAGTACTATCATTGATTTTATATCTATACAATTTGATAATTTGATCCTAACAGTGGTTTACAGATCGCCGTATGGTAGTTCAAATGATGAAAATTATTTTACCTATTCTTCTTAAACTATTCTGGACTGCCACGATTATAATGTGATGGTAGGCGATATAAATAAGTTGCATGACATTAAAATAATCAATCTTCTTTCTAATCATTCTCTAAAACAGATTATAAAGGAATCAGCTTAAGGTTCGGAATGCTTAGATCATGCATATTTATAAATTGAATTGGTTAACTGGCACAGTTATGAAGTTGTAAACTGTTTTAAAGAACTGGATCATGAACAAATTATTTTATAATGGAACAACTTGAGTAGAAAAATACAGAAACTTAATTTTGATA
This sequence comes from Eudiplozoon nipponicum, assembly GCA_029291075.1. Lineage (NCBI taxonomy): Eukaryota > Metazoa > Platyhelminthes > Monogenea > Mazocraeidea > Diplozoidae > Eudiplozoon > Eudiplozoon nipponicum. Next base: position 108,499 of record JAQBSW010000340.1, read on the forward strand.
ATGCACACGCGCAACGTTCCAGAGTTAATTGGAATCTTTTCAAAAAGTTAAGCTTAATGATTGATTATGAAAGTTTTTACACTATGAAAGTTATAATTTGATTTATTTCATATATCTACGTTTACGGATATTATACCCAAACGAATCGGAAGGAAATTATGTAAACTAAGAAATAAACGAGATAATATAATGAAATGTAGTCTAATCAAAAGATTCATGAAGTTGGAACTAAACCTGGACATATGGCGATGTCTCCTCCTTTGGCGGGAAATGTTGCAAGGATGTTATTCTTTTTTTCAAAAAATTACAAAATATACAATCAATTGCCAAAGGGCTTAGAGAAACGCCTCCATCTAAGATGTCTTTTAAATTTTTATGTACTGAACTAGAAAAAATCTACAATCCTAGTGATCTTTTAAATTTTGATTATGATAATATTTTCTCGTGGTTGAATAAAATAAAAGGATAATTGTGATCAGCGACATACCTTCTTGAAAATTTTATTTCCACATTCTGCATACACTGCAACTATATGATGTACAAAAATAAATTATGAAAATCATATTTTACATATAAATGAATAAATTCTAGAGGATCCTTAGAACTTATAATAGACGCTACACGGCTTTTAGTTAATAAAGGTTTGTTTTACCACGATAGACATGTAAATATGAGATATTTATTGTGTCATTCGACACGAGTTGATTGTATCACATTTAATTTAACGCAATTGGTGCCCAAATAAGCGAGCATATGATAAATAAAAAATGAAAATTTTATAGAATAAGTTCTATTAGTTACACGTCATGTAAATTATGTTATACCTGAGTTGAGTTTGTTGGAAGGAGGAGCCTGAAACGAATTTAGATCTGCTATTGTGATTAAAGTACTGTGTTTTGTGGCCTGAGGATGGTGCTGGAAAGTAGGCACCGAAACGTCGCCAGTAAACAAAGATGTGATAGAACCGCATTTCCATTGGAACGAATTATAATCCAACCCGATCAAAGACAGTTACACAAAGATCCGATTCTTCACACTTTCCGATTTTGTTTTGTCTTTGATCGGGTTGAATTCTTCTTTTTTCAACTGGAAATACGGTTCTATCACAAGATGTTTCTGGCGGTAGTTTTAGTATGTTGTTCGACGACTGATTAAATCCAGTGGGATTGGTGTTTACTTCAAGCTCGCAAACTTTATTTAAATAATTGTTATCTGATGATGAGCATGGAAGGTCGAAACGCGTCAGTGCGTTGCAGCTGGCGGTAGTTTTGATAAGCTGTTCGACGACTGGTTAAATACAATGGAATTGGTGTTTACTTCAAGCTCGAAAACTTTATTTAAATAATTGTTAAGCTAGCAAACTTGATTTAAAGAATTGTTACCACCACCCGCGCAATCAATTATTGTTAAATTGTATTGCCTATATATATATATATATATATATATATATATATATATATATATATATATATATATATATATAAAAAACTATAAACAGTTAATGTTCGCGATTGCGTAGAAATTGTGCAGCTGACATTCCCAGACAAGTTCAATGTATGCGAGACTGCTAGATGTGAGAACCGCATATCTAACTTTGCTTTCCATAAAAATTCAATGTGGTTTAATCCTTGATAGTCAGTTTGCCGTCGTACTCTGATGATGATCATGGAAGGTTGAAACGCGTTAGAGCGTTGCGGCTGGCGGTAGTTTTGTTATGTTGTTCGACGACTGATTGGATACAATGGGATTTGTGTTTACTTCCAGCTCGTAAATGTGATTTAAAGAATTATTACCATCACACGCGCAATCAATTATGGTTAAATTGTATTGTCTATATATATGTGGCGAAAGCTAAAATCAGTTAATGTTTGTGACTGCATAGAAATTGTGCAGCCGATATTTCCTGTCAAGTTCAATGTATGCGAGACTGCTAGAAGTGAGAGCCGTATATCTAATTTTGATTCCCATATATATTCAATGCGGTTTGATCCGCGATAGTCAGTTTGCCGTCATAATCTGATGATGAACATGGAAGGTCGAAACGCGTTAATACGTTGCGGCTGGCGATAGTTTTGCTTATGTTGTTCAATGACTGGTTAAATCCAATGAGATTGGTGTTTACTTCAAGTACGCAAACTTGATTTATTGAATTGTTACCTCCATCCGGGTAATCAATTATTATTAAATTATATTGCCTATATACTTAGATTATATTGGTGCTACAGTTATATATTTTAGAAAAAGTACTATTCTGCAGCTGTGGAGTTGCTGATGAACGAAGACTGGACAAGGATCATGCCCCAGATCCTAGATTGATATATAATATTAAATGCATTTGAAGGCAGAAAGATTCAAATTCTGGGCCATCAAGTGTGTAACAAACATAATGGCTGATTAGGAAGACGTAATTCCATGCCATGTAGGAGTTGTGAGGCGAATGTTTGGTTAGATTTTCGCATACGAGGACGCATTAAAGGAGTAATAATGTTAATGCAGCTACCCAGTTGCTATCAGTGGACGAGGATGTTATATGCATTCTATTGACTATACAATTAGACGGCGGGTGGTAGCGATGGACTAGCGTAAAGTACTTACCATGAAATGCAGGGTAGTTTTGAAACGATCGATTGAGAAGCATGTACCTATATTTATAATAAACTCGTTAACAACACAATAATGTGTACTCATGCCGAGAAAAAAGTCACTGCAATAAAGTTGCCGAAGGATAACGCCACAGGCTACTGAGTAAATTGCATAATCATGATATGAAGTCAGATAATAGCTTGGACATGAATAAAATGAAATAAATGGACGTAAACCATAGCTAGGCGTGACTCTGTTCCTAACTGTTTCATCTTAGATTGAGTGAGTGGGATCATTTTATTTTTTTGACAAAAAAAAACTAGGATGCACATAGCTTAGCGCACTGACTAATTTTTTGACCTCATAGACGTTCTGTTGTATTTTAGACAATCGCATTAATACCTTAATGAGAAATGAAGTGAATTAAGTCAAAGTATTTCTATAGAAGCAGTAGGTAAAGCTGGCTTTAAATCTGCGTACCCATTAAAGAGACCATAGGTGAATCGTGTTAAAAGTCTGTATAAATACATGGTAGGATGGCGAGCTACTGATGTTTGGCCGTGAGTATCACAGCGTTTTACTGTTTTTAGAATGGTTGGTGCCAATGTAGGCTCACTGGAAGTCATAAATTTAACCGAGAATGGCGAAGGTGTTTGCAATGAGACGTTTTGTATTGAAAGTGCATCTGGAATACAGTTTTTTGCCTTTTAAGTTGTAACTGTCGAATTGCCTTCAACCTAGACGTGAAAGATGTCGTTTTCCTCTGGCTGGGTAATTTGTGACTTTTAAAGTCGCATTTCAAAGTATGCTAACTAGAGAAGCATGAAATGTAAAAACAACAAATCTGCTGCTACTTATGATGCTAATGAAGTGGTGCACCGCGCCGTGGATAACGCGGAGATCTCGTCGGGACATTATGTATTTAGTTTCTACTGGTTGTACAGTAGGCGAATAAAACCAAATTTTGTTTCACGGTTGCCCGGATTGAGAATTCCAAAGCATTAGTGGTGAGTGGAAATTTTCGTTAGAAATCTGGATGTATTAGCATAGTGGCATTTTCTAACGAGTTGATGGCTGATGGAGCAATTCCTGCTTAGTTCCTTCGATTCATCAAGTGCCTTGATAACAAATTTATTTGTTTTGATAGACCAAGAAAGAATGTGTGATAATAGTGGGGAACCCCTAATGTTTTCTGTAAGTGTTTCAATGTCTTTAGTGTCAAAATTCTCATGATCAAATTTGCCTTAAAATGCAGAGTCTTAATACTTTTAGGTAAAATACCATGTCCTAGGACTCAAATGTTATCGTTGAAATTTTCGATTTGTCATAATTGATTTTGAGTCCATGATCTGTTAACTTTGATAAGATATTTTCAAGATGCTCCTCGTAAGTATCTAGGTCAGAACTAAAGGCTATTATTCCATCAAGATATGATATACGGTTGTTGGCATTATTGCGCAGATTGTTGTCCATGAGACTCTGTAATGTTTCAGTGGCACATTTAAGGGAAAATCTCATATAAAGGTATTCACATAGACTGAAAAGAGTGATAACTACTTTAGTTTGTATAATTAATGGTGCTACCGGAATGTATTTGTAGACTTGTTTAAGGTCGATGGCTATGAAATAATTGTTACCACTGAGTTTTTAAGCAATATATTTTTAATGAAATTAGGATTTATATCTGCTTTGCTCACCTAGTTTAACAAGTGTTAATCTCCATCGGTTCTGTACGATCCGTTAGCTTTAGAGGCCAAGGGAAATTAAGATTCCCAAAAATATTTTAATAGCCTTATCATGCCTAATTTCAGTAGTATTGAATAATTTTCTTGGACATCTTTTACTTTGCCTGGAGGTAATGGCATCTCCTTACGTTCAACAGGTTGTACTGTTATGTTAATATGGTGCATCGTGTTATTTGACTGTAGATTCGTTACGATACAATCGAACAATGATTAACTTTCTGTCGAAGAATGCTCCGAGGATGGCTGTGTTATATATATATATCTCCAAACGCTCGGAAGACATTATCCCAAAACTCTACTCAAGTCCGGCGGAGTGTTATTCTGATTTGCAAGATCAGAAACAAGGCGATATTTTAACAGAAAATTAAGGCCAAGAATGTTGTTCAAGACCTTGGCGAGGATAATGTTGTGAGAAACGTTGCGTTGCAAACTTAAACTAAAAGAAGGACGAGAAAAAAACTTAAGTGATAATGGACTCACCATTGGTTGTTTCAAGCAGTACCCTAAAAAACATCTCGGCATTAGTGCCATCCTTGAGAACAGAACTGCTGCATTTGCATGTACGATAAATTTCTCTTCGGTATTGAAATCTATATGTCGCAAAATTTTATTTAGTTGTTTATAGCAAAACTTACCGCAATAAAATGTCATTATGTGCATCATAAGAGTTTTGAAAGCCTATTTAATCCGTGACAAAACTGTTTTAACTATTATGTTATAACCGTTTCGATGCAAGTCGCAGAATTAATTTAATAGCGTTCAGTGGTTCAATCTGTGATAACAGTTTGGTATTTGATAAGACATAGTTCAAGTCTACAATCTTATTCAACAGCAGCAGTTTCCATTAAAAATCAGTCAGTTTAATTTGTGTTAGCCTTTATTGGATATATTTCTAAAGTCAAATCTACAAAATTATTTAAAAGCGGTACTTCAGCTCCAGATTCCGTCAGGTAAATCTGTGGAAGCTATTTTTCGTAAGTACTCAGTTATTAACAATTGAAAATTATACGATTAGGTAAGTTTTTAAATTTTTATTTAAGCCCATTTCATCGTTTTTGTTAATTGCAACCACGAATGTCCTCGTACCTCAGTTAGCTCAGTTTCCATCCGTCAGTCTCTTATCTGATAACGTTAGGCTAACTTATACTAAAAGAAGGACGGGAAAAAACTTAAGTGATAATGGACTCACCCTTGGTTGTTTCAAGCAGTACCCTAAAAAACATCTCGGCATTAGTGCCATCCTTGAGAACAGAACTGCTGCACTTGCATGTACGATAAATTTCTCTTCGGTATTAAAATCTATATGGCGCAAAATTTTATTTAAATGTTTAGTCAAACCGTTATAAAGGGTAGGTTGGTCATTTGGTATAACGTCAACGGCTACACTATCATCGAGGTTAATCCTACGTGGACGAATGTATTCAACATAAACTGCAGTAATAGGCGCTTAAAATATATTTGCATGTTTTGTGGGAAAATAATATGCACTGTTCATATTTTGTAGCTTGTAGAAAGGCATAGCCGGAAACTGACACACGTTTGGTAAATTCTCCGACACATGCAGTTTATTTGAACAAGGATTAAATAATTATGGAGAATAAACACAAAGTCCTTGAAGAATACCGACTAAAGTGTCGATTGCATATCATTTTTACCGATGTTCCATTCGAACGGAAATTTTGATGCGTACATTTAATAGATTGTGCTGTGTCTAGGGCGTATCTTTCGAAGTTAGCCTAACGTTATCAGATAAGAGACTGACGGATGGAAACTGAACTAACTGAGGTACGAGGACATTTGTGGTTGCAATTAACAAAAACGATGAAATGGGCTTAAATAAAAATTTAAAAACTTACCTAATCGTATAATTTTCAATTGTTAATAACTGAGTACTTACAAAAAATAGCTTTCACAGATTTAACTGACGGAATTTGGAGCTGAAGTACCGCTTTTAAATAATTTTTTAGATTTGACTTTAGAAATATATCTAATAAAAGCTACCACAAATTAAACTGACTGATTTTTAATGGAAACTGCTGCTGTTGAATAAGATTGTAGACTTGAACTATGTCTTATCAAATACCAAACTGTTATCACAGATTGAACCACTGAACGCTATTAAATTAATTCTACGACTTGCATCGAAACGGTTATAACATAATAGTTAAAAAAGTTCTGTCACGGATTAAATAGGCTTGCAAAACTCTGATGATGCACATAATGACATTTTATTGCGGTGAGTTTTGCTATAAATACAACGCAGATGATGTTGCCTTGGCAATATTTCATTAATCCTGGCAAAGATTAATATTATACATCGCCCAGATGTACAGTATAAAATTAATTTGTAGAAATTGGCACTTCACTACTAAATTACTCTTTTGCTATACCGTTTACAACAAGTTTTTAAGTAGCCCACGCAGTAAAAATTATAGTAAGAATAGTTCAATGACTTTATATCATAAAAAGAATCTAAGCGAGCAAATTCAAAACAGTTTTTCTGTTCTCTTGGCGCGGATGCCAATTGTAACGCTCCAGCTTGAACGGCGTGCTACATTACGAACTAGTCTTAAGAGTAAGCAGTTATTTGTGTAGCTATTAAAATGGCGAGGGAGAAATTAAACGTCTATAACGGAGATGAATCAAAGTGCCAGAGCAGAGACGAATTACTAGAAGTCTTTCTAAAAATCTGTATTATGATCGTGAGTTAGTGATTTTCTGGGTGAATTCATGTAAACCATTAAAATTAGTAGAAGTATTTCGTGTCATTTGCTGTTCAAATGCATTGATGAGTCTGAATGACGATTTGTGGCAACATCAAGAAGGTTGACAACCTTAAAAATCCATTTGATATATTAAATAATATCGATTTTCTTAATGCGCAGTAACACGAGATTTTTATGACTGATGGATAACTGAGTTTGTGAAACTGCGTAGGTAAAAACGCAAATAAGATGGGAAACGCAGATAACCAACGTAACACAAAGGCGAGAGAAATTGCAGGTAGAGAGCTGGTCAGAGTGTGTTTCACGGTAATTATATTGCGCTTACATTCTCGCAGGTTACACATGAATGGTTTACGATTGCCTGCTTTCTCATAAGTCTATTTAAATAGAATTTTAATAAAATAATTTGCAAGATAACAGTAATAGTATTTGACTCGTTAAAATTGTGTTATTGTGAATTTTGTGTGAAAAAAATAATGTATCAAAAAAATATAAAATTTTGAGCTCTAACAATAAAAAAGCTACGTTTATGTTAATTATAAGACTATTGACTGTATCCCTATTTAACATGTAGGTTTCTTTAATGGTATTTATATTAATTAATTTTTCACCTTGAAGCAGTTTGATTAAGAAGACAAACATTTATTTGTTGATTAGCATATGGTTACCGCATTCCTAGTCATCATAACGCTTTAGGCCTAAATCCTAATTTGAAGAGACTGCTTCAATGAACTCTTCTTTTTATAATAATAGATCCAGATATTATTTTGACGATTTGTTTGTTGGTGATGTTTTGATTACCATCTAAATCTCTGGAAAGGAAGAATATTAGGGGCGCAAGGAATTTCTAAAAAAATGAAATCACACGGTTCTGCTTATATCAATTTTTATTCTGAAAATAGGATTTCAATAGTCTCATTTATGTGACGTTCTCGAGATAGATCTAGTAAATTTTTGTGAAAAACATGTCTAAGACTATTCTGATGTTTGTTACTTCTATTGCTAGGTAATTTGTTATATTGTAGGAGGCTTTGTAGTTAATGTAAGAGGTTCTGCGGTCTAGTTGTCTATTTAGTGCGGTTATGCCCTCCTACCTAATACCTGGTAGCTGTTATTACGATCCGCGTTCATAATTAATCCCTGGCCCTTTCACGAAGTATGATGTGAGAAAGCTCAGACAAATATAAATATTTTATTGAATATAATGTTGCAAAGCAAATATAAAATCGTATAAAAGTAGACACAATAAGCACACAATATAAATCCAAGTTTTGTGTTGTCACAGTAATCCACTGTATGCTAGGTCTTAAGTGTTAAATCACACAAATCCACTGAACTGTAGGGTTTCGGATAAATGATTGAGAAATAAACAAAATATAAATCCATAAAGTCTTAATTGAACTGTTAGTGGTTATTTAAGAAAGGTTAGATCTCACAAAATATATAAATCCTGCCTTTGTGCGTTAAGTCACATAAATCTACTGCATGTTTCCGGCGTATTGCGCGCGGGTGTGTATATTTATTAAACAAAACTCTATTAATTACAAATAAATTTGTAGTACAAAAAATCTCAATTAAAAATGCTTGAAAATAACAGAGACTGTTGCTAAAATCACAGTTAAGAGAAATATTGTGTAAAAACAGAATAAGCCTGTGTGACCTTAAAGAGAACTATATTTATCAAATTTGAACATTGTTGGATTGTAACGCGGAGCCACGTGTTACAATATAGTCTGATTATTTCTGAGAGTAGAAACATGTGCTAAAATAAGTTGTGAAATCAATGAAGATGAAATTCAAAGAGTCTGTGGAACTATTTAGGTATAAAATTTCCTTAATGCTAAAATTCTGGAATGTCGATTGACAATATGTTTCAAATTTCTCAAAACCTTACGAATTTGCTCCGCTTTTTATTAAAAATAAATATTGAATTCTGGTTCAATAATATTTATTATTCTAGAAATAGTTGTCAAGAGGTTGCCTGAATTTAACGAGTAAACCAATGTCAATGATCATAGGATATTTGTAACTATCCCTTTATTTTTAAATATAATTGAACGATATATACTATATCAATCAGACTCTATGTTGCAGACAGACTTTGATTTATGACAACATGGTTTTATGAAAAATCGATCTACAATAACAAACACCCTATCCATGTGGAAGTACTTCATAACATTAGATGAGAAATATATGGATGCGCTAATAGTTTTTATTGATGTCTATTTCATATTCATTGAAGTTATTATGAAGGGAATTAGCTCATTAAATATTATTACAATTATCGTTAGACTACTTGCATTTTTTATATGATGGAAGCATGATTAATCAAGTAAGTAATATGCAATTCAAATAACTACATGTTATAGCTGAAGGATTGCAAGTAAAAAACTTGTGGTAAATTCTATTTATAAGCTTATTGGATAAATTGATTAATGAGGTGCTTTAATGGAAGAATGTGCAATTAATATTATGACCAAAATTCCATTTTCCAAATTGATCCAAAATATAGTGATTTCAGTTAGACTAACTTAACAATAAATATGTATGATCTGATTAGGTATTTTATAATACTAGTGTTGACGATTAATATTTATAAAAAACAAGCGTTAAAAATCGGTACTTTGATTGGATTTAACTATTTTCATTTTCATGATGCTGTTATAAAAGTTGTTTTTGAGGTCAAACCTCACCATGAAATCGATTATTTAGGTACAGTTATTCTATGTGCAGCTTCTGCCAAGAGACATATTGAAAAAATAGTTTGCTGCGTTGGGAAAAGATGGGCGCTAATAGTGATAAACATACTATCGAATGATGTATATATCGATATTTATAATATTTATCTTAGATCAATCTTGGAACATGCAGCCACTAAGCGGAATCCAATGATAAAAAGCTCGGCAAACAGAATATCAGCTATACAATTAAAAGTTGTGTTACATTGCAACTCGTGGCTCCACGTTACAACCCAACGAAGCTCAATTTTGATAAATATGGTTTTCATTAAGGTCACAAATGTTAATTCTGGTTTTACACAATATTTCTCCTAACTGTTATTTTAAAAACAATCTCTGTTAGTTTCAAGCAATTTTAATTGAGATTTCTTGAACTGCAAATTTATTTGTAATTAATAGGATTTTGTTTAATAATAATACACACCCGCGCGAAACTCGCCGATAACATTGACCCCAGACAGGCCCACCATCACATACCAGTAGCAACAAAAGATAGTGAAAATACTTCAGTTATTAATCCATTTGATCTTTTTGAATACCTCTACATGCATTTTAGTCTCATGTGTACTACTCAGACATTTCTAAGATTCATGGACAAAATACTCCCTGACGACACCACTCGAAGACATAATGGTTTTTATTCCAGGTCGAGAATCTCATGCCAAGCATTTACGAAATGTCCTCTCACACTTATCCAACCACGGAATCAAGATCAACTGTGACAAGACGCAGATTTCAACTAAATCCGTGAATTTCCTAGGGCATCGTTTCACGCCACAAGGTATTCAGCCTTTACCGTCGAAGGCAAATTCGATCAAGAATATCCAGTCACTAAAGACTGTAAGTGTGTTACAGAAAATTGTCAGAGTCCATAGCTATTATCGCAAGTGCCTTCCCGGCCTATCAAGACAAATTTATCCGTTGTGTAGGCTTCTACGGAATGGAAAGGGACTTAGCAAGAACTCCATAATTTCTTGGTCACCTGAAAACAGAGAATTACTCTGTCTTGCCATCAACTCGTTAGCAAATGCTACAATGCTAAGGCATCCAGGTTTTAACGACCATTTCTACTCAAAACAGATGCTTCTGAGTTTGCTATTAAGGCCACGTTGGAACAAGAGATCGACGTATTTCGGAAGCCTATCAGTTTTTACTCTCTTCATCTGCAACCAGTAGAAACCAGCTATGAAACTTTTGGTCGAGAACTCCTCGTCATTTACGATGCAGTGCGCCACTACATCAGCATCATTGGCGGCAGCAGCAGATTTGTTGTTTTTTAAAGATCATGCACCATTAGTTAGCGTTCTTGAAATGCGACTTCAACTTTTGCAAAGTACCTGCTGTAGTAGAAAAACAGCCGTTACATCTGTGCGTATGGCAATTCGATATCTTTTGTGTCAAGGACGAACAAAACATCATTGCCGACGCACTTCCCAGGCCAGTCGTCTCGCTACAATCACCTTCGCCTTCGCCATTCACAGTCAACTCCGTGACTCTCAGAGAACCTGCACTAACACCATCCCTGCAAACAGAATGGCGCGGTGACACTCACATTCGAAGATCAGTAACTCATCACACAACGAAATTTGTATGTTGACTCTGGGAAGTTTTACCCATTGTTTACTTCACGGGTACGCAGCCCAACAAGCCAGTTCTACCGACCAGCCTTTATAGAAACGTCTTCGAATCATTTCATTTTATTTCTCATCCAGGAAGCTAAGTGATTGTCAGACTTCCTACAGATCTTTATTTAAATCAATTTTTCAAGATCGTTTCTCTGGTCAAAAGCTTAGGCAGAACGTTAAACCATGGGTCACCGAGTGTGCAATTTTCAAGAAAAACAAGACGACACGGTACACTTGTTCTAAGTTGCAACATTTCCCAACTATATCATGCCTAGCCATCGTCCACATCGACATAGTTCATCTGACAACATTTCAAGGGTTTATTTACTTTTTAACTATGATTGATAGATTTAAACGATGGCCTGCGGCTTTAATTCTTGGCACTATTTCTGTAGATGAAGTCACTAACGATTTTAGCTCTGCATAGATAGCACATTATGGTGTTCTCAACAAAGTTATTATTGATAGAGGCATTTTTTTCATCGGATCTTTTCAAAACTATCCTGCAGTTCATGGGATACACCTTACGCCAGATGACTGCTTACCACCACGAATCTAACAGTATGACAGAAAGAATGCATAGAGAAATCAAAGCAGCTCTAGCATCTTCGTCCATTAATGGCAACTGTCGCGATGCATTACCTTTAGTACTACTTGCAATGGATTCTCGTATACGTGAATCTATTAAAACGCCAGCGTCACAACCCATGTATGGCATAGACCTATGCCTGGCTAGTCAGCTCCCATTTTTAATATCCACAGAGGAAAACCCACAAGTCAATGCTTCTCGCCTCCGACTTCATGAACAGCAGCCGAGACATACTCCACGTCCAGTATTCGTTTACCCGCAGCTCCGCGGCTGCAAGAGAGTACTCATTCGTAACGACGCTGCTGTTGCACCACTATAACCAAATTATCGCGGTGCTTACCCGAATTTGCTTACACAACCGAAATACTTTAATTGTCATGCAAGGTGCGACACTAACGTCAGTAAGTATAGATAGGTTGAAACCATTTATCGAAACGCCTGATCCTGGCGACATACAAACGTCTACACGCTTCTTACGTTCTATTTGTCTACAATCTTAATATATTAATTGATTGCTTTACATAACGCATAACTGATAATTCTTCGTTAATCTACGTGTCAACTGTAAACATTTTGCGTACCACTTGCGCCCAATTTCATGCGACATGATCTTTATGGATCCACATGATTTCTTACTTTACTCGCACTCACTTTTTTCACGTGGTATAAACATCTGTTCTTGGCTAAAATTTGTGTGGCATTTTCGATCGGTTTTTCGTTATTATGCCATCTCTGTGGCAATGTTCGAGTTCAATTTTTGTACTTAACATTTTATTTACATATATATTTTTACATTGTACTGCTGCAAAGTATTGGCCCACACCTGAGCTCACGCTGCCTGTTTTGATTTGACCAGCTACTAATAGGTAACACCTTGTGTGGCAAAACTAAGTAGTCATCGACTTCATATCATAGTACAGGCCACTTTCAATGCATATCTCAACTTCATCAGTTGCACAATGCACATTCTCTACAAATATTATGACCACTACGTCAGGTACACACTATCATCTTTGGTCGTATACGAATTAATTGACGGCGAAACTGCCCGCTCAGGTTTCAACTTAAACCTGGTAAATTCAGTGGCAATCCACCTTGCAATTTTTACGTTGCGACACTGAAAGCCTCTCATATTACTCTATTTTACTTCTCGCAGTGTGAATGACCATTACAGCCAACAATTTGTTTAGCATTTAATAGTGGTTATTTGGAATCATATCATTGTTGAGGCAATCAAAAGGTATGCACCAGCTCAGCATTGCTGCACATTTATTAATAGCTATGGACAGAATAATAACCAGTTACTCAACTGGGTGCAAATTCTGCCCTATATTGGCAATCAAGCCTCGCCAAAAGGAACTTTTCTTGTTACCTTTTTCTAAGAGGGGAAAGTGATGTAACGGCTCAAATTAATTCGCCGACATTGCCTAAATGGAATTCAAACTTTATTACGCGGTACCATATAAAACAAGCAAAATTGCCGTTAACCAATGGCGTGCAACCTTGCGACTGCAAAAGTATACAAGCACTGTGTATTAACCATGCAACGTACTAGGCACTTCCGCTCTGATCACTATGTGTGATTGCTGTTGCTCTCTCTCTACTTGACTGTCTGCCTACGCTGACGTCTGGACTTGTGTTTACCACGCTGTGTCATATCGTCACTTATACTGCTGTCACACCAATCTTCTTGTTGCTGCATAAATAATCATACGTATTCGATTATTTACTGATCGGATTTCTACGTGTGACAGCCACCACGTTGTTGCCGCAGATCTTCAACAAGACAATTCTGAGTCTTTGAATGGCAATTCACGCCTCTGGCTTCGACAACTTTACTTATCCCTGTGCATCCAAACTAAGAAGCACCAGCCAATCAGCCAGAGCATTCAACAAGCCTCTGGAAATACTTCTAGACACTTCAACACTCCTTAATTTTTCGACATTAGGCGGAGAACGCAATTCCGACCCTGATAAGGACAGCTCACAGTAACTGTCTCTCATTATCTACGGCTATGTTTACTACTTGGTATTGTCGTACGGCATTTACTTGCAACCGGGACTTAAACATGGGAAAATACCAACCAAGCATTGATTTATGTTTGTCTGACATCGATTGTAGTAAGGGTATTTAATCAAGATAAGAGAAATATAATTAAAATTAGAATTAGACTACGAATTAGGACATGATTTTGAACTCGTATTTCTTTATTTAGATTTAATCAACACATGTCTTATCAAATAGTTTACAATGGTCTAAAATTTACAATAAATATAATACGTCACATCACAGAACCAACTAGAGGTTCGGAATGCTTAGATCATGTATATTTAGAAGTTGAAGCGTTGAACTCACACAGTTATGATGTAGTAAATTACTTTAAAGAATTGGATCATAAACAAATTATTTTACAATGAAACCTTTTGAGTAGCAAGCACAGAAACCTAATTTTGAAAGTGCACACGTGCAATGTTCCAGAATCAACTGGAATCTTTTTAGAGAATTAAGCTTATCAATTGATTATGAATGTTTTTTTATCATGAACAATGACGAATTTGTTTCTTCTGTTTCATTGTTATTATCTGATATATTTAGGGCATCTACATTTACGGATGTTATACCAAAGCGAATCAATAGGAAGTTATGTAAGCTAAGAATCAAACGAGATAATATAATGAAATGTAGTCTTATCAATAGTATTTAAAAAATGAGGTTAGATTTGATCGATAAAGAAATTAAATCATCACTGCTAATAATCCGTCAAAGATCAGAGAGAATTATTTTGGCTAAACGGAAGAGTAATCCTAGACTAGGATACAAACTCCTCACAGACTATGGTAAATATAAGGAAAAATTAAAACTTATATTACCTGTGGGTAAAACTGATTATGAATTTCTCTGTGAATTGGATGAAGTATTTGGCAACTTGTTATGTAATCCACAGAACGAAAGCAATTTCATTGATCTACCGGATCCTTCGGGAAACCAAGATCTAGGACTTGTTATTGGCAGTGATGCCTTGATAGAATTAATGTTAAAAATAAAATCAAAAAACAAAAAGATCACCTTGGTATATCGATTGATAACCTACTTCAATTACCTTTAAATTTTATGAATGCGCTCTGCAATTTTATAAATAGAATTTTGAACAATGGGAAATTACCAATCGATATACTAACAATAGTAACTAAACTCTTTAAATCAAGTTTGCGAGCTTAAAGTAAACACCAATCCCATTGTATTTAACCAGTCGTCGAACAACATAACAAAACTACAGCCGCAAACTTGATTTAAAGAATTGTTACCACCACCCGCGCAAACAATTATTGTTAAATAGTAGCTAAACCTTTGCCAAAAGTAAGTAAGCCAACGTGTGCCAGTGATTATAGATTAATCTCTATTATCCCTTCGTTTTGAAGATAATAGAACGATTGATACTTGATCATTTAGAACGTATGCTGCCGGCTGATTTCGATATATGCCAACATGGCTTTACGAAAGACAGGTCGACAACTACTAATATGCTCTCTATGTGGAAACATGTAATTACATTAGATGAGAAAAAGTTAGATGCATTAATTGTATTCATAGATATCTCAAAAGCTTTTGACTCTATATCTTTTGATGCTATTTTGAATGCGATTAATTTATTGAATATTGATCCGAATATTTTTAGATTACTTAGATACTATTTATATAATCGAAGAATGAGTATTCAAGTAAACGATTTGATATCTAAATCGAAAAGGGTAACAAGTGGAGTTCCACAGGGATCAAGTTTGGGGCCAATTTTATTTAAAATTGTATTTGCACATTTGGAAACTAAGATCCCTAACGGTCGAGTTTGCAAATTCGCTGATGATTTGAAAATAATCTTTCCAATTGATCCAAATAATGTCGAATTCTCCAAAAATAATGTGACATTAGATTTGTATGATTTAAGTAGATATTTGTTAACACTAGGGCTGAGAATAAACAGTAAAAAGACGAGAGCTTTAAAAATAGGTAACAGAACAGAATTTAATTATGTTTATTTTCATGATGCTGAGATTAATGATGTTTTTGAGATTAAATTTATGCAAGAAATTAAGGATTTAGGCATAACTATTCATTGTACGGCTTCTGCTGAGAGACATATTGAAAGGATAGTAGGCAGTGCCAAGAACAGATGGGCATTAATAAATAGAAATATTATATCGCATGAAATAAAATTTAAAATGTTTATAATATGGATTAGACCGATACTAGAATATGCTGCCGCTACTTGGAATCCCTTAACAAATGGTTTGTCTAATAAGATAGAAGCTGTACAAAGAAAAGTTGTGAAACAAATTAGTCCTATCTCCTGCACTATATACGCCACTAGATTACAGTTTGTATCACTGCATCCTTTATGGTTTCGGAGAATGTGCTATTGCATAAAAGATTTCCATTCGAACCAGTGGTCTGGTGCCTATATGAATCCCATAAGAAAGAGTCATGAAATTGGAACTAGATCTGGTCATTTTGCAATATCTCCACCATTGGTGGGGAATGTTGCGAGCAAGCTATTCTCTTTTTCAAAAATTTACAAAATTTACAATCAATTGCCAAAGGGGCTTAGAGAAACGCCTCCAACTAAAATGTCTTTTAAATTTTTATCTACCGAACTAGAAAAAGTGTTCAATCCTGCTGATATTTTTAATTTTGATTATGATAATACTTTCTCATGGTTAAATAAAAGACAGGATTAATTGTTTTTCAGCAACATAATTTCTCGAGATTCTATCTTCAAATTTTGTATTATTAAAACTGAAATGTTATGCATTATATCATCTTGTTAATCAACAATGCATACAATCAATTATTAGTCATGGTTCCCTTTTTTTCTTACAAAATGTTATACTCAAATTATAACTTAAATTTTCCTAATTTTGATGAAGAATCTATCACTGTTTACAGCTGAACTTTCTGATGCTGATAAATTGTACAGTACAACTAATTGCACATATATATGTGATGTGATATCTTTTTATATTGTACATTTTCTAATTTTATTATTTGATGGAACATCTGTGGTTTGAATCCAAAAAAAGATATTCTATTCTATTCTATTCTAAAATATATGAGGGCAGGATTAATTATTAAATAGAATAGAACAGAATATTTTTTATTTGGATTCAAACCACACATGTTCCATCAAATAGATAATAATATTGGAAAATGTACAATGAAAAAAATATATCACATCACATAAATATGAGCAATTAGTCTTATATACATAAGTAGTTCTCTCTAGATATAATATACAATTTATCAACATCTGAAAATTCGGCTGTAATATATATTATGGTACAGGAAAATGAACGGTCTTATAAATTAATCGAATTTGCACAATTATCAATAATATAAATAGTTATAGATTCATCATCGAAATAGGACAAATAAGGTATAATTCGAGTTTAACATTATGCAAAAAATGAGAACCATGATTAACAATTTATTGTATGTATTGTTGACTAACATAATGATATAACGCATAACATTTCAATTTCAATAATACAAAAATTGGAAAAAAAATCTCAAGAATGTATTTTGCTGATCACAATTATCCTTGTCTTTTATTCAATCATGAGAAAGTATTATACATATATGAGAGTATATATATATATATATATATATATATATATATATATATATATATATATATATATATATATATATATATATATAGGTGTGAATAATATGGGGACTAATCTTAATTTTGAGGTACCTGACAGCATGGTACGAAGAGTCGTAGGCACGAAATTATTAGATATGGACGAGAAAACTGTCCTCTCAGATTTCTATAAGTTCACTAAGACTGATTCAGACTTGGTGTCTATGGGGCTGCCATTGGCTAATAGGACTAAAGCCTTTACAATTTATCTGAAATTATCTATCTGCATCTAAGATTTAGGTGAAAAAGCTGGTATATTTTAGTTATTGTACGAAAATAACGTACTTTTTTAAAAAATAATCATTTCATATTATGTTTTGACAGACAAAAACTGTGTGAAACTGTTTAATATTGCCAAAAATTCTGATCCTTTATCCTTTTGTAATCTGACGAATCAGTTAATATTTCTTGTTTGATATCAGCGATTGTATAGATAGACTTTATTGGTCAACTTCATTTGTTCTGCTTCAAATGTTGCTCAAAGTGGTTTTATTGCATTATATGCAATTCATTTCCATTCTATTTCACGCTGCACTTTTCTATTCTATTATATTCTATAATTATTTGGTTTGGTTCACTCGGTGATAATTTTTCAGGATGTTCATCGTTTTATACCTCGAATAACAATATTCTTTCTCTTAATTTATATTTAACAATTAAGCTTTCCTTCATATATTAATGTAAATATTATGTGATGTGAGGTATTTCATTTATTGTGAATTTCATGACATTGTAAACTATTTGATAGGACATGTGTTAATTAAATTAAAATAAAGGCAATCTAATTCACAATCATGTTCTTATTCAAAGTCTAATTCTAATTTTAATTATATTTCTCATTAAGATGACCGTGTAGCTACATGTAACATCAATACCTTTCCCAGTGGTGTTTTCTCAGTTTAATGTTTTGTTAATGGTTCTATTTAAGACCAGAAATATTTACTTGCTCGTATGACCGTGAAAGAAGATTAATTTTTTCAGCTTATACCAATTTCTTAGAGCTCTTATCTATTTTTAATACCTTTACTACATTTGATATCAGACATATATAAATTATTGTGTGTTTGTTATTTTTTCAGTATGTTATTTGAAAGAATGAATCTCGAATGACTTGTTTATACGCATTTGTGGCTTGGTAAGTATTATAGATCGAGTCTATGTAGCACTTCTTAAACTCGAAGTTACTTTGTATTTCGATGATCAATTGTATTAGGTAATTGTTTAAGTAATTATAGTTGAGGTATTCGTGACTACATTGCATTTGTCGAGTTGTTGTAAGCTATCATTTATTTTAATCAAACCTTGAATTTTACTTCTGAAGAGGAATCGCAAAATAGTAACACGAATGCTTCACATACACAACATCGAAATTTCTCCGTTTTGACTTCTGCTGAATGCCTAGAGCTGGTTCTATTAAATCTATCTTGTGAAAATTTTATGACAATGTGTTGGATAATTGTGTAATATTCTACATTTGTTCCGCTTTATGTCAACAGCGACATCCAATATCTGACATTTTAGTGGTTATTCTCTCATTTAGCACTCTTAAAGTTTTACCGCTTCCTAATCGTCTGAGTTTATGTATACTATTCAGGATTAATATATATGGAATAGTCAACAAAGATTGACAGTCAAAATATTACATTTTCATTTCCTATAAAAACGTCTCTATGAAAATCCACAGCACCTCCACGTCTTCATACTTGAGATCGGCATCCATCTTATTTAAATATTAAATCTTTGTAATATAAAAAAATTAACAGCACTAAATATTTATTTGGTAACTGAAGCAATCTCTTTATAAAATGGAAAGATCATGATACTGGTCAAAAGTAAAATTGTGTATGGGTGAGTAAAATAGTGACGAGCTTTTGAACATAGATAATGATAACGATGTGGCTTAAAGAACTTGGTTAATATCAGGTTCTATCAGCAACGTAGATATATTTTATTGTGAAGGAAAATGAAATTTCAAATAGCTAGGATAATATCGACTTGAATAAAAGCTTGCAAAGAATCTAGATAACAGTTTCCTGTGTAGGATTTTCTCTTAACTTATTCACGACTTAACCATTTTACAAAATAGTAACAATGAACTTATATTTTCAGAAGTATGTCTTTTCATCTAATGTGGGAATCGGAAAGACAATGAGTAAAGACACTCCAATTGGTTTTATCCTTGCAGATATATAATTCCATTATAAGTCGATTGCAGATCCGCATAAGTTTGAGACACATATTCCTTCCGCTTTGCCAATTCTAAAATCGTTTTTAGAAGTGCTTAATATATTGACATGGAACCAAATCTCAAATGAGTAGAGGCTTTGGATCGTGATTTATTTAGTGAGAGGTCTTAAGCTGATCAGTCGGTGTAGGATTCCAAGTACTATAGACATTGATGATTTATATAATACTACGGGTACGGAAATGGTATCAAAGAGGTTTTCGATTTCGTATATGGCATATGAGCCTCTTTAAGATTCAAGAAACTTGACTTTAAATGTGTCGGTTATAATTTACAATTTTACTAACATACGATCAAAGAGAAACGCAGCACTGATCTCCTTTTCAAATAATAAAATTTAAAAAAACTTGCCTTAATTGCTAAAACGGCAAAAGGCAATTTAGAAAAACGTTTCACAAACTATTATAACCACTTTTTTATATATATGATTTGTTAGAAAACCAGCGGATTATTAAAATTTTCAAATAAAATTACGAAATGTATTGCATCTGATGAATTCTCAAATCCCATTTTTACTAACCTTATTTTTGTTGATACGATTTTACCGTTAAAGTAAATTTGATAATATTTTTAAATAATAATTTGCTTGTACGATTGTAAATAGATAATCACTATACGAATAAAAGTATATTTTTCTTTTGCGAAAAAAAATCATCTACCCTTTAACTAAAGTATCGATTTGAATTCCAAAGTTAGAACATATCGATGTAAGTATGGCAGTGCTTAATGAATTTACATCGTTGATAAGACAAAGAAAACAAAAACAGAATATTTTTATATAAAAAAGCAAATAAAACATTGGCGGCATAAATGTCTTTATGAGACGAAAATTACGAAATTATAACGGAAATAAAAAGAGAGTAAATGATGATGGTTTAGATTTAAAATGTACTTAAGATTAATAGTAATAATAATACTAATACTTTTACTAATACTAATATTATTATTGATAATAATTATATTAATAATAATAAGTATTATAATAATAATAAGTATCATAAAATTTATTCAGCAAGAGAAGTCCTCTGTCCTGGAAATTAAAAATTAAATGATAAATTCAAATGTAGGATTATGGATGGGTGAGCAAGATAGTGACTAGCTGTTTTTTATCGATAGTTATAACAGTGGTACTTGTACTAGTTACAAAAAGAAAATTGCTTTCGGCAGCTCCATAACAGTGCCTACTGTTTAATTTTGCAGGTGTCCAAGTTAAGTGCGAAATAGAATCAAATGTTGTTTTACGTATTTTCTTTGGAATAATTTTGAGATTGATTTTAAAACCTTGTTTTGTAATGAAGGTAGAAGTTGCGAAATAGAGGATGCATGAGTATTGGAAATGACCAGACTACCAAATATCTTAGCAATGTCATCACTATCAATAAATAGAATGAATTGGCAATCTACTAACTGTAGTCGTGAAAGTGTAAGTTTTAAAAGTATAGAGCCAAATTTAAAGCTCTACGAATCCGAAGAAGATGTAGAAACTGACATTCCGGATTGGTTACAGAGATATAATCTAATTAAATTAAAATCTGTCACGAATGTCATTATTTAAACAGA
Organism: Eudiplozoon nipponicum; assembly: GCA_029291075.1. Lineage (NCBI taxonomy): Eukaryota > Metazoa > Platyhelminthes > Monogenea > Mazocraeidea > Diplozoidae > Eudiplozoon > Eudiplozoon nipponicum. The sequence continues at coordinate 130,012 of JAQBSW010000340.1, forward strand.
TAGCTCTTATCACCAAAAAAGATGCAGAATAATATTTCTTGAAAATATCTAGGAAAAACGAAGTGCAATAATTTTCTTTGGTAATAGAATAATAGCAATGCTTTATAAAACTGATTAAATTTGTGAGGTAAGTGCGCCCTTTCATAAAACCATGTGGATTAATTGAAATAAAGTAACTATATTTTAAATTTAATAGAAAGATATATTTGTTGTAAAGGAACCCGTCGAGGATTTTAGTGAGTTCCAACAGTTGATGCAGTGGTTTTTAATTGAAATTTTGTAAGGAATCACTAGTGATCTTCCGAAAATTTGATGCACTTTGAGCCAACAAAACTTTCGGCTCTAAACGATGTTGCATTATTGAAGAGATTCAACCAGAAAAACTCATACTTTTAACTTTTCAGCCGTATTTTATAAACTGTCACTTGGTGTAATATGCGTAGAGTCTCAACAAAGATAGAAAAATCATCAGATAAAAGCACTAGCAAACTTCAAATTTCATTCTTTTGATGTTGTATGTATTAAAGACAGGCTCTCAGCGGAGAATGTTCTTGACAAATGGTTAATGAGGCATTTAGAGACTTTAGTTGCAGATTCATTAAGAATAAATATGTTGTGGAAAAAGTAATCAAAAAGAATGATTTCAAGATTTCAAGTCGATAGAAATTATTTTAGCAATTTAAATACCTCCAATAATGAAACAAATACGGTCAATGTAGAAAATTTTACAAATAAAAGATAATTAATTATTTTAATCAAGCGAATAAACACAGGCTGCTTTACATCGGACTTTGAGTTTTGCCAGATACTGCTATTATACAAAAAATTAACCCTTTTGTGTTGTTTGTTCAACAGTTTATTTATATTTACTAATGAAAGTTTACTTCTCCAGGAAATGTGGCACATAAAATGTTGAGTTCTAACAAGCAACATGCAGAAAACAAATATAAATAATGAATAAATTTACCTACATTTTGCTGCGAGGGCAGTTTCACAAATTAAGCTGAAGCCATAGAGTAGTTTTAACCATTTAAATGTATAAGCATGATACTTATTCTATAAACGATTATTATTCCATTGAACTTTATTGTAACATTTCGTTTATTCTGCCATAGCTGATTTCACAGTATCATCTAATAACTCATTAATCATAATAGTTGTTTTTTAATGCATAACCAATTTCAAGATTAGCAGCGTTGCTTATGTGCCAACAGAAAATAACGTGAAAACAAAGTCCAGACAATTTATTCAGTATTAAAAATATTAATTCTCTTTCAATAATATAAGGCAAAAGATTCTGACATATTTTTTCTTAAAAAAATATGTTAGAGGAAAACAACAAAGAAAATGATCTGATCATGTAATTCGGGCATACATTCGAAAGGTTACTGGGTACTCACTTAAAATTAATTATTAAATGGCGCTCCTTGGAATTTGCACGTGTACCAAAAGTTATTGAAACAAAACATGTTCCATCAAAACGAATAATAATATAATTAAAAAGATTACTCATTTTTCCCAAATTAAAATTTTATCAGACACATTATAAACAATCGTAGAAATAAGCAAACACAATATATTTTCATAAAACTAGTGAATAATAGTAAAATTTAGAGCAGTATAACCTGTGTTTTCCTTCATCCTTATATATGCTGCTAGATCTTCTTGTGTTCTTCTCGGTAACTATAATTGCAATCGTGCCAATATCATTTTTGTATCAAATTATTTCAAATCGTTTATTTAAGTTGCGGTCTACTTGCTCAATTGCTTTGATTTACTTTGCTGCAAACTCACTAATCCATACATGCGCAATCTTCTACATAATTAACCAGTATGACTAAAATTTCCCCATTTATTTTCTTATAAATTAATTTAAACGGCGGTCCTTATGTTGTTTTGCTTCATTTAAAACGCCTTCCATGGAGACCTTTTGTTATCGTGAAATGTTCCTCATTTTCCATCTTTGATGTCTCAAAAATTTCTGAGTGCAAGTGTGGAAATAAACCAGCAGAGGCCTTTTTGTCCCTTGCTATTATCTTCTAATGAGTAAAAATATTGCATGGTGAGAAATATTACACGTTCTTAAAAAGGTTTGACCATATAATACACAAAGAAATTATTTTATTCATGGCTTTATTGAGGTATGTGTCACTACATGTAGCTTCTTAATTTATCTTTGTATAAAGCTTTATTTTTAAGTACGATTTTTACGACTTCTTTTATTTCACAGAGCAGCACCGTTCCACCACATATTGAGCGGGAATAATTATTTTCTATTCTATGCAACCATATTCCATTTATTAACAGATAAATTAAGTTTATCCTGTCAGTTACGTTTAAAAAAGACTGGATATCCACGTAAGCTGAATCAAACGAACGAATTTTATTATCGACGTGTATATGATTATCAAACTTAAGGATTATTTTATATGAGTTTTTATGTTTATATCAAGCTTTCAAGCTTGATTTTAACAATTGGTATTATCATGGCTTAATTCTATAAAACTTACGGACTGTTGCTTCCAAAGTATTTAAACTCAGTATTTTGATCCTAGTTTCTGTATCCTTTAAAAACTTTAATTTAATAGACTTTTCTGGTGTAAGTCTTTTCCACATTTCTTTGATACAAATCTCATTAGAGTCATTTTAAAATAGGCAATCAGTAATAAGGGGATTCTACAATAGAATATTATTTAAAAACGCTTGTTTACCTTTTATTCTGTTTTCTATAATCCCACTATTGGCTATTGCAATTGAGTGTTTTTCTCCTTTGTGGTTAAAACATGCATCTTGCTATGTTTTGCGGCTAGGAAATAACAATTGGTCGACTTGACATTCCGCTCGCTTTCTTGACTTAATGTACTCAGAAATTGTAAAATCTGTTGCTTTGGATTTATTTATTTAATTTTGGGTCGAAAATATTTGAATTTCAAACATACGTAATTTCATTTTTAAAATAAATTTATTGTAATTATTATGAAATATGTTGAATAAAAATTTTGGATTTTATCAAATTTGAAGGTCTGAAATTCATTAGTTTATAATTTTTTGACTGTCTGCTCGACATTTGAAATTAACTGGATTCATATTTGAAAGATATATTAAAAGTTTCACTTACACGCTTAGATTTCTGCAAATTTTAGCCTTACAGAATGAAATTATTGTTTGAAATCCTTTGTTTTTACACAAAGAAAAGAAACCGTTTTAGTTCCTTATTTCAACAGAATCCTACGACAAAATATTAAATACAGAAACCTAGGATATAAAATGTCCAAATTTTGATTGCCTGTTACAGGCAAACAACATAAATTCTTCACCTGATTTGGCGCGAGTCAATTCAAAATATTTTTGGTATGATCAATTAATATCAGCAGTATTTTGATGGACAACAATCTGCTTCTTTCTTAGCCAAGTTTAGAAACAAACATTCTTATGTTCGTGACAAATTGATGGTGTAATTTCATAAAGTTGCACCAGATCAACTACACCAACAAAAGTAAGCACATATGTAGTTCAGGAGCTAAATAATATAGATTATCCGTCAATGGAAGCCATAATAACAGTGGCCAATGATTGGCTTGTATGACTAAAAACGGAGAAGAATATGCAATTTTGTGTTAAGATGTGTACTATTCGTCACTTTTTTCCACTAATAAACCCAGTGAAATATTTGTTTGTGGAAATAAACACGCGTGCTAAGTAATGGATTTTAATGCCATAGCTGAAACTTCAGGAGAAACTAGAATGTAGCATAGGTAACTTTGGTAATCATTTTAAAGAAACTAAACGGCATTGCGAACGCTATCGCTAAAGACTGTACAGGGTTAAGAAGAGGACTAAAATTGACGTAGTCTTAAGGGTAAATGTCGGAGATAATAGTTTATACAGGAATCGGAGCATTCCGCAGACAACTAGTCAGACAATTCGTTCACAAACCTAAAATCAGCTTGTAAAAATCTTTTTTCAAGGCTAAAAATTTTTTAAATATACTATTTTTTTCACGAAAAATATTATATCTGGCGATATCTTTTGTAATTTTATTTGCAAATATTTTAAAATTGGCAGTCGTAATACTATTTTAATTTTATTTATCTATGATTTTTTCCGGCTTATATTGTAGGAACATGTTTTAAGATGTGCGATAATTGGAAAGCTTTAAATGAAATAATTATTGATATGGCCTTTTCTGTTCGTACCTGGTAGCCAGTCTTTCTATTTTAAAAGTTCTACTGTTAAATAATTAAGATTTAGTTTAAAAATTTCGTCTTCAATTATTAGAAGAGAAATAGCAGTTGTGTCACTAGAAGTAAGTTGGAAGGTTTCGATTTTTAAATCTGTTTATTATAAACACGTTTTATGCTAACTTTAAGATCATGAAAACACGAAATCAAGATATACATTGAAAATAAATTCTCAGACATGATAGAACAAATTTAGTGAAATTATGCGATGAATTCAGCTGCGTTAGGACGAACTAAGTGTGCCATAACGTTGTGGGATATGAAATTATCATTTTGGCTACAAATCTTACGGCAAGTTAAGGCGAACGCGCCATGTTTATCACCGTCTACTTCTAATGATAAATATTCCTCCTGTATTTAGTGACTGATGAGTTAAATAAAATGATTATTAATTTTTCGTAAATAATGACATGATCGTTAAAATACGCACAAAGACACGACAAGGTTTAACACGCCACATGACTCTTTTCTTTCCAGGCAAACTATAGGATCTGTCAATTCTGACTTGCGCAATTTTTTGCTCTTTTAATCAAAATTACGACAAGTTCGTCATTTCTTTTATCTGAAAATGAATTGAGACTGTGGTCCCTATGTCGTTTTGCTTTATTAAAATACAAAATGCTTTTAAAGTTTAATGGGCTATTCTTTGACATGGGTTATTTCACTTATTGATTTCTATACTTCCATTTATCGTGCATTTGTTGGCTTGTTTTGCGCTGAATTTACCGACAATTTGGTCGTTTTCCTTACTTAGTTTTCCGGAAAACTTCCTTAAGCCATCTAATAAGCTATAAAGAGCATAGGTATTTTAAAAGCACTAGCTTATTGAAAATCTGATGCTTAAAATAATGATTAATACCTCAAGATTGGAATTTTTGGCCGTATTTTAACGTGGATAAAAGGAAATTGTGATTTAGTTTTGATGAATTTGATCAAAGATTAAATTTATTCGTTAATGTTACAGTATATGATTGTATTATACAACTTTCTTATTTTTGAAAATTCTATATTTCTTAACTGCTAGTCAGATTCTTTTATTACGTATCCCAGCGGTCATTTCCAGATGTTACCATTTATCTAAAACAGAATTAAATATATTTCTTACATAGACTACAGACATTATTGTATCAAGGTGATTGAATTATGAGTAATTTGAAATATACCAAAACTTGTTAAAATGCATCCGAGTAACTACCACTATTAATATCCTCATTTTCCAAAATGTAATGCGCTCACATAACCTTGAAGGAACACCTCAATATTATTTAATTTTACTTAAATTCTTTATGAACAGTTTTTATTTCAATATTGAGCTTGTCTACAATTTCCTTTAACGGTTGTGTATTTCATATATTTGATATAGACTTCCGCGAAATAAACGATTCTAATTATAGTAAATTCATTATATGATATTGCAAGTATTGTTTAGGCGACGCAAATTCATTGAACATAATTACGCAAAACTCAGTGTCCTTGTTCTGTTTCTACTATTAAGTAATAACTGGATTTATATGTTCATTGTAATATTGCCAATAATCAGCAGTGATTCTGAAAAATGAATCTACAACATTACAATCAATTTCCTGCAAAGCAGAGTTCGGTCTTTATCTCATTCAACCATTTATTTTTTCAATTACGTGTTTATTTAATTGAAAGTAGAGTTTAGCAGCGAAAAATTTCTTAACACAGCAATCGAGATGCTTATACATTATTAGGATATAATGTTTTCAATATATTTGAATTTTACCTGGGGAGCATTTGTAATAAGGAGACTATGGCCAGAAAGCCTAGTAAGATGACAAGAAAATTATAACAGTATGTCATTTTGGTGAGGATAGGGCGGACAGCATTATAGTTCTTAAAAACTTCAAAATCTCATTTTAGCAAACCGTACAGGAAATATATGTGCATAACACTTGTGAAACTTCCAGAGATACTTTTCTCATATATCGAAGAAGATACTTGCATAAGTTTGATTTCTTCGTTGAGAGGATAGAGATAAAACCATTAACTAGAAAACCATTTCGATTTAAATGTTCCTAATTTAATAATGAAATAGAAAACACAGATGGCATCGAGGCTAAAATGCAACGATTAAATGTTATATATATATATATATATATATATATATATATCTATATGAGAACACAACACTTATTCCATGGAATAACATTTATTAAAAATCTAATTTCTACCGGTATCTACAGACTTTATTCCGGATTCATTAATATATACGATTACCCAATCCCAACTGTACATTTGTCGTAACCAATCCATTCTTCGCTATGTCTGTCTTTGTTTTGCGCAATTTAGACAACTCTTTTTGCGTAACGTCACGTGGTGTGTCATATTTTGCGGAACATAGGCTATTTTTGAAGGGCTTTTAGTTGTGGTTTTGTTCCAGTTCAATTTAATTTCCTTTTGAATTACTTTCTGCACGTTTAAGCAGGGGTTCAGCTTATTAATTGCAATAGCTTCAAAAGCCAGAAGCATTTTTCCGTTTTTGCCTTGTACAGAACTGAAAATTTGTTACTACTAACAGCATGACCTGTGAGTAGTACATGTTCGCAAATTGTTGATTTTGTGCTGGAGCTGCACCACTCTTTAATAGTTTTAGAAGGAGATGCTGATTTATTCTAGTTTCAAGCCTCTTTTTGATCTTCCGATGTACTGAGCCTTGCGGGTACATTGAAATTTGTATATAGACAAAGGTGTTGTTGTGCGCATCAGTTTCGTTGTGCTGAACACCACTCTCATCTGTATTGATGGAAACTGTGCTTTAGTCGCTCGAATTAGTTTTCTTTTGAAGATCTAAGCTGGAAGATCGCCTCCAAAAGGAATACTAAGCGTTAATCTCTGGGGTGTTTTGTTTTCTTCCAAATTGGTTTAGCTTTTTTTGAGTTGCCTGAAGTTGTATTCGATGAACCAGTCCGGATAGCCATTATTTCTCAACGCTTCGCGAAACAATTTTAGCTTTACAAAAAGAACCTGATAATAAATTGGGGCACACGAATACACAGGATTTGTTCACCGAACAACATTGAATTGGAGCTAAATTTCCTTCGCAAAGCGTTGAGAAATAATGGCTGCCCGGACTGGTTCATCGAATACAACTTCAGGCAACGCAACAAAATAGAAACCAATTTGGAGGAAAACAAAACACCCCAGTGATTAACGCTTAGTGTTCCCTTTGGAAGCGATCTTCCAGCTGAGATCTTCAAAATAAAAGTAGTTTGAGCGACTAATGCACAGTTTCCATCAATACAGGTGAGAGTGGTGTTCAACAAAACAAAATTGATGCGCACAAATGGAAAAGATAGCATCTTTGCGACTTAAACACCTTTGTCTGTATACAAATTTGAATGTAACCGCAACGCTCAGTTCATCGGCAGATCAAAAAGAGGCTTGAAACTGGAATATATCAGCAATTCCCTCTAAATCAATTAAAGAGGGGTGCAGCTCCTGCACAAAAATCAGCAATTTGCGAACATGTACTACTCACAGATCATGCTGTTAGTAGTAACAATTTTTCAGTTCTCTACAAGGCAAAAACAGAGAAAATGCTTCTGGCTTTTGAAGCTATTGCAATTAATAAGCTGAAGCCCTGCTTAAACGTGTAGAAAATAATTCAAAAAGAAATTAAATTGGACCAGAACAAAGACATAACCGACATGCCTTTAAAAATAGCCAACGCTTCGCAAAATACGACACATACATCAATAATGGACGCAATTACAATGAAAGCGATGACACACCAAATGACGTTACGCAAAATGAGTGGTCTAAATTGCGCAAAACAAAGGCTAGCATAACGAAGAGGAGATTGGTTACGACAAATGTACAGTGGGATTGGATGAACGAATATACTAACGAATCCAGAACAATGGCTGTAGATACTGTTAGAAATAAGATTTATTAATAAATGCTATTCCACGGAGTACGTTGTTTTGTTCTCATATTATATATATATATATATATATATATATATATATATATATATATATATATATATATATATATATATGATACGTTTACGACGTAAAATTAAAGCCCCAGTTTGGAAAATAAGACGAAATAAGTAATAGGATGATCTATGGTTTTAATTCATAGTGTAGTCACGAAAAGTATAAAACAAATAAACTAAAAACAGCTATTTAATTGGAAAGTAATTTTGTGATAAAACAACACCTTATTATTTTAGGAGAGAATAATTTGACTAAAACTTGTATTTAAGTTGTAAATTTAGTTTGTTGGTACAAACAGTTTCAATGACATAAAAATCTGCGGATTAAAAAATAAAATAGACTATTGGATAGAGAGGTTTGTAGACGTTAACATAAAAAAGCTTTTCATTAATCTTACTCCTTTTTGTATTTAGAAGTCTTGTATTGAATTCAACTATTATTGTAAAAGAATTTGCTATGTTAGCCACATTAAGATTAGGAAAGCAATGTAACAAGCAATCATTCAGGAACAATAAGCTGAATGAGACTGTAAATAAAGAACAACGCCAAAAATATTAGGTTTAATGCAACAAACTATTACAAGCAAAATTTTGATGTAAAATACACGTTATGACCATAGGACTACTAAATACTTCTGAAAATTTTAGTCATGTATATTCAAAAAAATAACCTATAGTCTGAACCACCGCGTAGGATTTAAATGTTTATCAGAATCATGTTACGCATTTAATGAAGAATATATTCAATAAATTTGTTGATGAAGATAATCGAAACTGTATTCTCAAATGAAAGGTTGCAAATTGCTTTAGGTGGATGAATGGAAAGCTAAATTTTACTCTTTGCCAAATAGGTCGGAATGATTGTGAACTGACAAGTAGTCTTAATATTTATATGATCATTAAATGAATATCTTTTGAGCAAAAACGATGATGCAGACATGGCGTCTTAACAACAAAGAGATTAGATGAATAAGATATTTGTACACAAAATTACTCTTGCTTTGTCAAATAACACACTTTATAAATCAGGAGTCGATTCATTTCACCGTGAAGCAAAAATAGAGTGCGTGCGTTCTATTCAACTTACTGTAATCGTAGATTAATGAAAAAATAAAAGATTCAGATAATGTGAGTCTTATAGTTGAACATAACGTAATAGGAACCACAATAACTTAAATTTAGTGTGATGCTACTGCTCTGTGGTGCAGAGAACTGATATAAATATATATATATATATATATATATATATATATATATATATATATATGCATCAGGGAGGGTGTTGTGGTGACTTTAGTAACAATTGTTCAATTATGAATTAGAAGGATAAACAGACAGTATTTAACGGAAAGTATAATCTTGTGCACATTCAGTTCGTGATTCCTGGCGACTCATCAGTAGGAGCTGGTATCACGCCCCTAATCCACTTTTTATTTGGGTGAGGAATGTGGGGAAAATTGGACGGCACAATCCTATTTTCCCACATTTTCACTCAAATATATAGTATGTAAAGTGCGTAATGCCCGCTCCTACTGATGAGTCACTAGTAAGCAAGAAGAGAATGTGCACATGAAGTTATACTTTCCGTTCAAGCCATCTTTGGTTTATCTTTCTGATCATAATTGAACTAATTTGTTACTAGGTGCGCAACACCTAATACATAATTACATACTGTTATATTTTGTTGAATGTTTGTCTCTGTTTATTATAATGGTATAGCGGATTTGAGAAGGTGAAGCCGAGAGATTTGAAAGAGCCAATACATTATTTCTCTCTAAATTTCCCAAGACATGAGAAGTGTTATCTGAGATTTAAACGTTTTCTGTTATCAATGGGCTGGCTTTCTATAACGGACGGTAGTTAAAGAAAATTAGTTAAATAATCATTAATGATGCTGTTGACTGCTTGATTAAGAATGCCATCAGCAGAAGGAATATAAAATTACACAGAGACTTATTAGAAAAAGCACAAATATCAGACTCATTTCCAGAGAATCAAAACACATTATATTTCATAGTTTAGCATCATTACCACGGTAAGAGAGAAAATAATATTATAAGTGTTGCTAAATGACAAGTATGGTAAAGAAGCTTATTACATAGAACAATACCATAGATTACTGCGTGAATTCAGTTTCCAGATTCATTTTTCGACTATCCAACATTCGTGTGTTTACTTAAGCACTAGTAAACAAGATAGAGATTTGTATTTTGGTAGAAATTTCGTCAACCGGAGGTTATATCAGGCAAGAATTTGAGGATAATTTACATTACAAGTTTGAAAAGTTTTTCAGGGAAAATATTATCTAATGACGCGGAGTTTCAAAAAGAGAAATAATTTATAGAATGAACTTTGCCAAACTTCAATATATTTTTTTGTTTAAAAGAACAATAGTGTTTAAGCCTTTGAAAATATCGGACTTTAAAAGTGTATGACCTTTTGAAATAAAGGTATTACCAGTAAACGTAAGCGGAGTATTTCGAGAACGCTTACTTATGAAAATGATAAGATAAATGTTTTCAATTCATTAAACAGTTATCTGAACATGAAGCATGCGTTGAGGCTTAATTAATCATCGAAAACGGTTTAACTGAAAAACAATGCTTTATTACATCTCATTAGTTATATTTGCAATTGGCGAGACAGGATCATTGGTACTTGGGATTCACATTTATTAATGGTCTTCTTTAGCCGTGCTAGTATTTAAATCAGACATACTTGCTTTGTTAACTATATTTACTTTAGTTAATGAATTTAAAACTCAAATAATCCAACGATCATTTTCAGGTATATTTCTAATAAATCTCTACAATCTTCATGAGATTCGGGACTGTTCTATTATAAGTTCCGTATATAGACAAAAACACTACGCTTTCACTTGTAGAGACATTTCCTACAACAGGGATATATGAATAGGTATCAGTCATAATTATACACTTTAGTAACCTGAACCAATCTATGCAAATAGCTGGAACGATTTCAAAATGTGTAAAATTTTTAATTCGGAATGTTTTAAAAAAAAACAATTACGAGCCCAGTGATGGCAAGTATTTCAATTTTCTTAATGACCTTTAAGATGACGAATGAGACATTTACAGTTGATTTACTGCTTGATTCGTTGGAAGGTAGGCAGTTAGTCACAAGCGAACTAAATGTGGTCTTCTGAACGATAATGCTCAGTGGTTAGGACTCCATTCTTTTGCGGTTTGGCATTATAGGAAATCACGATAATTAGGGCCAGACAAATGAATATTATTTAAAAAATAAAGCTTACGTAATAGATTAGGCTGCTTTTAGTTCTGCGATGGGGGGTTAGTTTTATTTTGTTTACCCTACATCGAAATTGATCTTTTCTTTCAGTCAGTGATAAAACGCAATTTTCATTTTTGAGATGAGATTTAATTTTTGATATTGTTAACTTTTAAAGTCATTATTTTTTATTTTGGCAGGATTGATTCTGCTAGTTAAGTGTTTTTAATTCGGTGACACTTTCATAAACAAACTTTGTTAAAATTGTAAATGAAATTGTTGAAGCCAAGGATATTGGCTTGCCAAAAACTTTACTGACAATATGATTTTCTATTTATAGTATTATCGTTAATTGATTAAAACTAATTAGATTTTAAGTATGTATTAGGTTTTCATGAACCTAGTAACAAATTAGTTCAGTTGTGACCAGAAGGATAAACCAAAGGCAGCATGAACGGAAAGTATAATCTCATGCACATTCGTTTCGTGCTTACTGGCGACTCATCAGTAGGAGCCGGTATTACGCCCTTTAACCACTATATATTTGGTAGAAGAATGTGGAATAATAGGACGGTACAATCTCCTAGACGAATGTGTAAACCTGTAATAGTGAAGCTAACATAATCTAAAGTCAACGACAATGCGACTTCAATGCTAACTCACACTATATAATATATATACCGAGTCTGTAAAGGATACTAACACTATGGCTATTGTGTTAGTAACTGATACCTTTTTTGAAATCGATGAGTACCGGATACTAACACTATGGTTTCCGAGTCGGTACATGATACCAACCTGATGGATATAAATTTATGCTAAAGTTCACCCAAATTGAAAATTACAACAATTTCCGAACACCTGTTACTCCAGTTAAACCATACACTCTGGCCTTCATCGATATGCAGTTATCACATTTCGCGGTAAGCATGACATCATTCAATTCAATATATTACATTCACATACTGTTTGTTGCGAAGAGCTAATATATATGCAAGTATGTATTAGGTTTTGCAAACCTAGTAACAATTAGTTCAGTTAGACTAGAAGGATAAACCATAGGCAGCATGAACGGAAAGTATCATGCACATTCTGTTTTGTGCTTACTGGCGATCTCATCAGTAGGAGCCGGTATCACGCCATTCTTCTACCAAATATATAGTGGTTAAAGGGCGTAATACTGGCTCCTACTGATGAGTCACCAGTATGCACGAAACGAATGTGCATGAGACTATACTTTCCGTTCATGCTGCCTTTGGTTTATCCTTCTGGTCACAACTGAACTAATTTGTTACTAGGTTCGCAAAACCTAATACATAATTGCATATATATTAGCTCTTCGCAACAAACAGTATGTAACTGTAATATATTGAATTTTTAAATGGAGTAAGCTATATTGGTCTTTAAAAGGATGTCTCGATAGATATTGTAATATTTAGTGGTCTACGCGGGTTAAGTTAATATTAGGAGTCATGTTAGAATATCAAATATTTTTATGTAAACCGTTCTTGAATATATCGGCATGCATGCTGTAGAATAGGTGGTTTCTTTCAATTTAACTAGTATATCAGGGTGATCTATAACGATAATTTAATGTTTTTATAATCTGTGACTATGTCGAAAGTTTAGTGTTAACGTCAGTATTCATCTTGACTTAAATATTCGGTCACACACTTAAAAAAAGTAAGGAAGCCGACAAAAAATTTAAGTTACATAGCTAATCTACATCGTGCAAAATAAATAAAATAAGTAACTCAAGGGATATTATTGAAAGTGTCCGCGCATACATGTAAACAAAAGCATTTGTGCAGGTACACATATCCATAGATCATGAGTACGTTAGTCTGCGTAAGCATTTATTTGAGCGTCATTGCACATATACTTTACGAGTACTGTCTATAACCTGAATCAGATATAGCATATTCCAGAGAAATAATATATATGCAATTGTGTATAAGGTGTTGCGCACCTAGTAACAAATTTATTCAGATATGATCAAGGTGGATAAAGCATAGACGGCAAGATCGAAACGTATAATCTCGTCGACATTCGTTTCGTACTTAATGGCGACTCATCAGTAGGAACCGGTACTGCGCCCTATACTCATTACATATTTTGGTGAAGAATGTGGAATAATTGGACGTTAAAATCTCCTATACGAATATGTAAATCTGTAGTAGTAGAACTAACTTCATATGAAGTCTTTGACAATGCAATTTCAAAGCCAACTCACTATTATGTATATATATATATATATACATATATATAATATATATATATATATATATATATAACGAGGCTGTAAAGGGTACCAATACTATGTCTGATTCAGTACCTGATATCTACACCATGATTGCCAAGTTGGCACATGGTAACGACACAATGGATTTAAAGGATGTTAAAGTTAAAAATTGAGAACTAAAATTACTATTGAATACTTATTAATACAGATAACCTCCAAATTTTTCGTAATCTACTGGATGAAGACTCTATCATACTGGTGGCAAAGTTTGTTTCTTTTCCTTATATTTGGGAATTCAAAAGTTCATGAGCTAAGCGTCAAAAATAAGTTTTGTTCACTTCGAGTTATTAACGAAAAAGAGAGGTTATTTTGTTTAATGACTACGGAGATGCGGTTAATTTACATTATTTTTAATAACAAATAATTTTTTATAACGTAGTCTAAATTTGGTTACTTGAATTAGCTTTAATACTAAATAAGATTGAAATAAATTTCCTGTTGAAATAAAATTGATGACATTAAGTTTATTTGACCCAAAATAACCTGACCTGGTAATATATATGAAGTAAATCAAGGTCGATTCAGTTTTAATGCTTTGAAGTATTACGGCAAAACTAACTGTCGTTTCCTTGAACAGTTTCAGTTCTAAACAAGATTGGCTCTATTGTTATTTTGAAAATGGCTAACTCCTGTTCTGATTTAAATTTACTTCATAAGAACACATATTTAGAATTAAAATTGGGCTGCATAAAAGAATGATGCAATATTCTATTTCGGCTGTGGGAAATTTAAATATAACTTAGTTAATTCAGCTTGACTTAAAAATGTTTATCTTTCTTCTACCTTTCAGTCGGAATGAGTCGATTAACGGCCATTGGCAAATACGATGTGTAAATAAATTTTAAAATTAATATTTACTTCAGTAGGAAAAAAGGGGCTATGAGTAAACGAGATATAGCTGAAATTATGTTAGTAAATCATTAATAAACTCATTTTTAATGATATAATTTGTGGATAGTTCTTTGTCTTTTATAGATCTTCGTGCTCCTTCTGAATTTATTTCATTTTATTAATTATATTATTTGGTATGTTTGCTTGATTTAATTAGTAAACCTTTCAATTTACCTAAATTTTTCGACACGTGATTTACCATTGTTGATGAATAGAAGTGATTCTACATTTGTAATAGAAAGAAGTTGACGAAAAATTGGCATTTCATACTAAATTATACGATGTAATTTATATGCTTGGATGAAATATTAGTTGAAATATGGACTTTATGTATACAATAATATAGGCATTGTTGGTGTCAAGAGATAATAATTGCGCATTCTTTGTTTTTAGCTGGCAATATTCAATTGAACTAGCAACGTGATTATTTGTGTTATGCAACACATGCTCGCTAAGCATTCATGTTATTAAACTCATTTATTTGGAAAATATGTTTAAATTTTTTAGATGATATGGTCAACCGGCATTCTGGCAAACAGTTAATTACCAATTTTTAGATAGAGTATAAATATATTTTTTTACACAGGATGAAAGTTCATTTTGTTGGTCGAACAAAAATATACTTGCTTGCAACGCATTTGTAGAAAGTATTTCGTGTTTATTATAAATATATTTGTATACCGTGGATGCATACAAAAGTTTTACATGATGAAGAATCTCTTGGCCGTTCTATAATGCTTACAAGTATGCATATAAATCTCGACTGAAAATTTGCATAGGCTTTATAACTTATTCTATCTTTGTGCAAAAATTAACAGTTTAAGCAATGTTACGCCGTCTATCCTCCTTTGCGCAAGCAGATTTATGTTCTCTACATACCGCCTCATATTTCTGTCAATTCAAGTGCATTTACCTTATAGAACATTACAAAATATCAGATAATTTCTCGACTGGTCTGACGACGTTCATAACGTAGTTCTCCTGCGTTAGGAAGTTATATATATTCTAAACAAAAACTCTGAATTTGAGCCTCCTGCGCGGTACGATGGCTAAATGTTGCTTTTACTAAATATATGATAACCAAACCTAATTGAATTATAGTAAATGATATTTTCTAATCTGAATTCAAATCATAGAACTCCCATTCCGTGTAGAGGATGATCATATTAGTTTCAAATTCATTTATCAGAAACAGAATAATTATTCGATTTATAATAAGTTATCAGACATTAATTTTTAGGCTAAAATTTTTTATATTTTGATTATTTGCATGACGTGGATACAACAGGTGCAAAGAATCATAAGTAACAAGTAACTTTATACGGGTTATAAATGACATTTAAAATAATTTTTCTAAAGCTGTCGTATAAAATTAAATTTTGAAACTTGGAAGATAGTTGCGGTGGTTGAATATTGAGAAAATTACCTATGATCCACGCCTTGCAGAGTCTCTTTGTTGGTAAGTCTAGTACTTCAAATGAAATAAAATTTATGGGACTCTACTAGAGATGAGTGTCGCATACCGAGACTTACCTTCTATATATGCATTGCGGTGTAATCCTGGTTAATCAATTTGCCGTCGTGCTCTGGAAACGAATATAGAAGGTCGAAACGTGTCAGAACGCGTGTCTGATATCAAGTTTGCTATGTTGTACGACTGCTTACATAAAACTGGATTTGTGTTTATCTGAAGCTCGTACAAATGATTTAAAAAAGTCTAATAGTTATCAATCAACGTTTTATGATTTATTCACATAGGAAATTACGAAATTATTCTAATATATTGTTGGAGAAATTTAGTTCATATATTCTTCTAATAGTTAATTTCTCGTGGTTTAATAACCATCGTCAAGATTATGTATTAGTTCAGCATACCAAGGGATAGTGAATGAAGATATCTTATGCTTCCTTATTTATAATCTCGCTAGTAAATCACCTGCAGCACTAATGAAAGATGCTTTCATCTAATACCTTAATCTATCTGGCACCAAATTAAAAAATAATCATTTATATTTTACGCTGGGCGTAACTAAGGCCAAGTCATTTCAGCAGGTGGAGTATTTCTCTGAAGCATCAGCTGCTCAAAATGAATGGTTGGTATATACTTTGTGGTTATGATTATTATGGGTTTATTAAAATTTTCAACGCATTACCATATTAGGTATAGAAGGTGTATTATCGACTGCTGCATCTTAAATGTCTTTCTACGAAGTTCCGTAAGATAATGCGTTACTAAGTATGCGTTTTTAAAGACAGCATCATCTATTTGTCCAAAATGTCTTCACTAGAAACTGGAATTGTCGTTTCTATTCTCACTCAAAGGCATCAAGGAAGCATAAAACGCATGCATCGATGAAATTGCACATTTCATTAGTGTTGGCTTTGACATATGATCTAGTGTGTATATTGATCTTATCTTTGACAGATTTACGCAGCGGTCTTATATTTACCAAGGTATTTTAAACAGATCAGTATATCTACATGTTTTCATTTTGCTATTTTGGGCGACCGATTGAAGAGTAGTTGGCGTTTATTTATTGCCCACAAATTCTTTTTTTGATGATTTGGATATAATAGAGTCTCTTTGAGATTTTGAGTTGCGTGGTACGCTTTTCTGCATGGTTCTGGCTTGAGACACTTTGCTAATAAAGTATTGAAGTTTGTAACAAATTATTATTCTTAATTTACGTTTCGGGAAGCATCTAAAATTTGCTTCAGATAATTGACATGGATTAGTTCAGTTGTGACCAGAAGGATAAACCAAAGGCAGCATGAACGGAATGTATAATCTCATGCACATTCGTTTTGTGCTTACTGGCGACTCATCAGTAGGAGCCGGTATTACGCCCTTTAACCACCCTATATTTTGGTCAAGATAGTGGGATAATAGGACGGTAAAATCTCATAGACGAATGTGTAAACCTGCAATAGTGAATCTAACATCATATAGTCTACGACAATGCGACTTCAACGCTAACTCATCACTATATAATACATATATATATATATATATACGAGTCTGTAAAGGATACTAACACTATGGCTATTGTGTTAGTAACCGATACCAACATTATTGTACCGAAAAGTACATGGTACTAACACTATGGTTTCCGAGTCGGAACATGATACCAACATGATGGATATCAATTTATGAGACATGTTTACCAATCAAGATAGAGGTAAATGAAACTTGGTCAGTTAAATATGCCTCTAAAATCTCATCTTTAGCTATGATTTTATTGTTGTTTTACTTTGTTTTTGTGTATCAGCAGCTCTAGGCTGTCATTAATGGTGAAGCCTTAATGCCTGTTTACTATTTATTTATACACAATAGCTATTCGCCAAGTATGTTCTGATGCACCATTCAGAAGAGGTTGCACCCGGGTTCACCGAATACACAATTAATTTTCATCCAGTGAGTTAGTGGATAAGAAGCACACAGGTTGAGTGGTTTTATGAGCTTAAAACAGCAATGAAACACAAATGTTTTGTCGAACTATAAATAAAGCTGAAACATTGCAAAAGTAGCCAATCGGTTAAGGTTTAAATAACTCGTCAAAGTATTGAATCGCAACGTGTCTAGACTCCGAGAATCTCCTCAATTTGTCAAATACTGCAGGCAGTAGGGATAGCGACGAAAGTGCTTGTCAAACGCTTTGCGGGACCAATATGAAAACTTTAATTAATGAGATGGCAAATTACTGTAATTACATGCAGGGCCGCGTAGTTGCTAACAAAGCTCGATATTTTGGTACAACGGCAATCCAAATGGATTACCATGTGCATACAATCACGACTTGAATTAATAGAAATATTTAAACTGAGAGATAGTTATTTGAGTAGTGCTCATTCGCTAAGAAAATGAAATTGCGACTACAACAAACTATCACGAAATCAGTCTCTTCTCTGCTCCATACGCTGTTTGCACTGCAACTGTACACAACAGTGTTTGTGCGAATCAACATAAGGTGTGACAGCTAACTAACTCAATGTTCTAACAAGGGACAGGTTAAATTGACCAAATAAGTGACAACTATCGCACTCCCTGACCAAATCTCATGTTCAGCGGCCCATTGTAATTTCTTTATTGTACTGCATGGTCGCTTTTGGCTAGTTGAGCCAAGGATGCCGTCCACAGCATATGAAATTGCTCTTGATAACTTTGTTTATGGTCTGTCTGAATCGTTCGCATTTGGCTCCAACTTTGGAAATTAATGTGTCATTTCCTCCAAATTGTTCATCATATTCTTAGTGCAGCTAGGTTGATACCACTGAGACGATCCTTGGAGTGAAGTTTGGGTTTGATCTTTGACATTTTTAGCTTTAAAACGCTACGATACCATGTTATTAATGACAAGGGATAGTGAGATCGAATTTTCTAAAAACGAATCCATCATGTACGTGATAATTATAAATATCCCTGATGTAGTTATTATTGCCAATTTTTGTTTAAGGCTAAAGAATAAAAGGAGATAGACAATTTAGACATTCGTAATATATCTCGTCTTCCTTGATTCTCTGCGAATCAACTTTTACCAAATTTTTCATAATATCGGATTCGGTGCTGTTGTATTTAAAAATTTATACAAATATTTGACTGATAATTATTTATAATCATTAAATCCGCAGACCGTTTTTTAAGTTACATAACGTTTTACAGTTTCCTTCCTGTAAAAATCTTTTATTACCGATGCCTTAGCTCATATTTATGGTATCACCGTTTAATTTACGCGAATATATACGTTTAACAGTGAATCAAAATTCATTAGTCGCTTTATGAAGTGTCCTTATGAACACTTCTAGTGAATTAGAGTCGAATTTGTTGGATTGCATGTAGTAGATTTGAATGGCGTTGGCCACTACACTGGGGGCTCAGCCGGGATCCATTCTGATTTACGTTGGTGAACAAAATGTTAATGCTCCGTAGGCCAAGAAATGAGGGGCCATTACGCAGTAACGAAAATCAGACGTGTGTTTAACACCTTCGAAAAAAACGAATTCAGTCATTTATTCGTTACATATGAGCGCGAATTGCAGAAGGGTGTGTGGCATAAGCACAACGTTCTTGAACTGAAACCTTCCTTGTACATGGTTTATAAAAAAACTACTAACCCGACCTGCTTTGAGTTGACGCGTATTTTTAAGTGGTTCTTATATTATTCTCTAGATCCTATAATTAAGGCTGTCACCAGATCTTTGAATCTTCATTGGAATTCCGGAAGTCGTTTAAGCCTGATTTGGTAGACAGGTATAGACATGCAGCGTGGCAGATATACTATGAGGACGAGACCAATATAAGATGATGTAGAAATTTGTGGTGTATTAATTGGCGTTGACTATTATGGGGCATCGTTCTTTAAAATAATATTATTCTTCATGCTATACAATCTACCACTGTAGTTTCAGTGTTTACCTGTATTCGCAGAAGAGAAATATTGGTGGTATCATGAAGGGTCATTTTCATTATCAAATTTGGACAATAAATCACGGAACACCGTAGACCCCCAAAGGACAATAGGATTGGCACAAATTAGCTGGAATCAAACAGTAATCACAATTTAAATTGGAGATCTAGTTAATCTTTTCTTGGAAGCATTAGCCACTCTTTAAAACAAGCTTACCTTAAATTTAGATTTTAGTTTAAATCAGGCATTCGAAGCAAAATTTTATAGCTTCAAATTTGAATATTTCGACAGATCGACAAACATTATACACGAAAGATGAGCATAATCTAAATATATTTTAAACAAATTCCGAGCCATGTATCAAAAGCAAAAAATTGTAAACATTCAGTTCTGTTAAATAAGTATAGCTTTGTTATAATTGGTGACATTCAACAAGCCTAATATCAAAATTAATTTTGCTAACAAAGCATAGACTACTTTTAGAACTGCAAGAAAATAAACCCCAGGACGTCATATTTATGGTTAATAAGTATGCTTCATAGGTTTTACCAGAAGAAGATTTCATTTTATTCATATAGGCATGGTAGAATAATTTTGACGAGTATAATTCATAAGTCACCAATAAAAGTAGGTAATGAAAACACGTTGAAATTTTAAAAGGAAATGAAAAATATTAGCTCTAATAAAGTAAATGAAAAAAAGAATAGTTTATGTAAACAACCAGAAAATGTTGCACAAACTCAGCGATGTAACCATTGTTTTTTATGCAAAGATTTAATTCCACATTTTGTGGAAAGCAATGATGTGCTGAACACCACTGTGATTACCACTCATGTTTCGAATTAAACTGCCGGTCAAACTTGTTTTATTATATTCGCCACAAACAGTGCTACTATGCAAAATTGATTGACAGGCTTCGTCGGGGAATTTCTGATCTTTTTATTGTCGAATTATGTGCCATTTATACATTCAAAATGAACCAATTAAAACTCATATTAAAATACACAGAGATAAAGACGTTATTAAAATAAACGATCCAAGCAAAGTTTAATATAGATTAAACCAGTCTATTCATGTAAGCCTCAATGTTTAAATAAAATTTTTACAATGGATAAATTTTCGATTTTGCCACAGCCCGCAAGGAGGACGTTTTTTTGAAGATTGGTTATGAACTGTAAAATAATTTCTTGTCCAGAGAGCGTTTTTTCTTATTCTTGTTCTAAATTAAGCTCGATATCAATTTATTAAGAGGTTTTCAGAGCACAATACGTTGGCGTATTTGAAAAGGCTACAATTATAGGAAATGTGACCGTTTGTTAAATCGTGCTAGTGGTCTTAATAAATCTCAAGAGTGATAATTCACCTGCTATAAATGTTAAACAAAACGAGCTAAGATATGTTGAATGGATTTTCTGTTACCTATCGTGCGCGTATACACTTGACAATGGTACATAATTTAAATACCTTTGCATTATTAATTCGAAACATTATGCATCATGATAAATCATAGCTCTATATTTCATTGCTTTTTAATGCAAAGGTATATGTTCTGCGATATGTTTAAGTTGGTTTCAACTTTATTACCGAAAATCGAGTTTCTAAAACAACAGGATAATTTAAGAATGTCAGGAAGGATAGATATAGACGTCGTAAATTAAATTATTGTGGTTAGTAGCATTATAGTTTGTGGGTTTAAAAGGCATTATGTTGCTCACAGGTTTTTTTATTCCAACAGATACTTGGAGGAAGCGTAAATCTATCGCATTATCTAGACATTCAAGCGTCAATTTATAGACCTTGAGGTGAGCTATATAAATAACACTAAAATTGTAATAATTTTTTAGGGTTTGCGGTCTATAATGTTGACCAAAAAAAGAATAAAAATAGTAAAATCACAACAATAATTATTTTCAAATATATAATATATATTAAAAGTATTATGAATTTAAAAAAAAAAACATATAATGTAGAGAAGAACTACAGTGTGTGTAGAACTGATATCACGTTGTCAGATTTGTCTTCAAATAAAAACATGGACCGTGCAATATTTCTTTTCGATTAGTTAATGGTACATATAACGAAAAACAATTAATGAAAGACATTGTTTATACGGTTTTGAGTATTTTGTCAAATTACTGCTTGTTGTTTGAGCTTGACTTTGTTGAACTAATTAACGGTTATTCGCAACATTTTAAGGATTAGTACAAAACATGCTATAAAATAAAACTTTTTGTGGATAATTTTTAAGCTGATATGAAACAGGTTATATTTGCATGCATTATAAGGATGAAGAGGCAATGAAACGCATAAAGGATAGATTGTGCTACACTTGGGCATTCATATATTTTTTAGCCGATTCAGTTTTGAACAATTCCACCACCAAACTTCGTCTAATTATTGTTAAATCCAAATAATATTGTCGTCTCCATACAAATCTATCTTTAATGTGAAGTGTTTTTTACGCAAGGCTATTTAGGCAGATGCGGTGTAACATGGAGGTTGAGATTGTTGAGACACATACCGAAATGATCGGTGCTATTCAAGGTTAGTGGAGTGCATATATCTGTTACTAAATATATCTAGTCCCGCGAAAAATCGATAGACCAACACAATGTTGTTCAAACTTAATTAATTAATTATTGAAATATGCTACTTTTTACGGAGGTTATTAGTAAAAATAGACGTCTTCTAGATCTGTGCAAACAAACACAATCTGTTCGTGTACTGGCATTACCATGAAGCTGTTTAAGCTTTACGTGAGAGAGTGCTTAGTATTTTGCATTCTATTCGAACATACTGAATAATTGTATAGTTTTAAAACTAGTTTATGGGAACCGCTTCTTTTGATTTTGATGAAAATAATTTAAGTGTAATATTTTTGTCCGGTAAATCATCATACCTGTGAATAACATTCTTAAGTATTTGAAAATTAATATTATCAATCAACGCCGTTCAATATTATTTACATTTTTAAGCAATATTTATTCCTCTTAATATAAGTAATAGTTTACCGACCGAAATTATTGTGATGCATTACATGCAAGAAAGTCAATATATATTTGAAATTTAATGTTTTTCAGTATATGCAACGTATGACTGAGACAATTGTTAATTTGATTGCGAAATGGATTGTCTTTAGAATCTCAGGGGTGATAATGAGGTTAAAGTACAAATGAGGACACCACTAAAAAAATTGAATAGAAGTTACTGCAATTATTTATAAAAATACAAATTAAATCAAATAATTCCACCAATAATGTCATGTGTTTGATATAAGATTCGTAATCGATTTATTGATTGCATGGAAGAATTGTCTGGGACAATTTGTCTATATACCGCAATTACCGAAATTAATTTCAAGTATTCTTATATCTCTTGTGGTATGCTAAATGCTAAAATATCAAATACAACAGATATATTTTGTACTTATAAAAGTATTTTGAAATAACGAAATATTTTAAATAAATTCGAAATTAAGCAAGACAAAATGGGTTGAATGATTTAAAATAATTAATTTTAAAAGGCAAAAATCTTTTTCCCATATATTTTTGATCGTGACAAACTAGTAAAAAAACTTCCATATTAAACTGACATATATACCTGAGGTGCTTTACTTGCATGAGGTAACGGTTTTCGTGCAATTTGATGGATTGAATAAAGCCAAAAATAAATTAGTAATCTATAATAAAATTTATTGCGATTTCGCCAATTTCGCATTATGCGAAAAGGAAATTGAAATGGTGGTCAAAGGATGACTTATTCAAGCATTCAAAGTATTTTTGTTTTCGCCGAAAATTAACTGCCAATTAATTAAGACACGAAATATTGCATGAAGGATATGGATCTGCATTAATGTTTTTATAAGTTATAAAAATAGCGCTTCGAGGAATAATTTAAGTTTGCAACATTCATTGCACAAATGTCGTCACTAAAGTTACTGAGATACACTATAAATAAATAGATTTTCTATTTGATATTGAGCCCCACGACTCTTGTTTTATTAGCCCAAATTTGAAGATATAAGAAATGTGCATATAAACACGCGTGAACAAGAAAGCTGAAATATCTCCTGAAAGAAAACCATATAACAACATGGATAATAATTTCTTTGTTTCATATACCAATGCCAGGTATTCATGCAGAAATTAGTCCCGGTGTCTTATTTATAAACATGTTTGCAATGAAGAAGAAAATTATTTCGCGTTCCTGTCATCGTTAAATTTTAATACGCAACTTACTGTTGCGGGATAATTGATAGCACTCGTGAGTCAATAAAATCTTATTAAACTTTTAGTTAACCAAATCTTTACGATTTTTTATTGAAATTTCGGGACCTCATTTTTGGTTCTATCGCATGGGTTTATAGCACACTCACAGAAAAAACAACTTGTGTCAAATTTGATATCCTCATTCAAAACAGATCGATTTATATTTATTATACTACCTAAATTATTGTTTTTTTTTGTCTGCACCAATAACCTGTCTTAAAACATTATTTTAATAATCATACTCACTCCATAATTTATTACACACTGGATGAGATTGGGTAAACCGGGAATTTAACATTATTATAATATATACAAAATGAAAATTGTGTTGATTCATTTACTCCTCAGAAAAATCATTAAATAAATGGAGACATTACCGATAGACATATATGTCAATCCATATGGTTTGCTTATACTAATTCCATAAATATCAATTTCGATTAGAGTACATTTATGTGTGTATAGGTTGTTGTGTGTGGGGGGCACGTGGGTATTTTCGTGGATATATATGAGTATAGGAGAATAGGTGTGAAGACTGGAGATTTGGGGAGACAAAAAACAATGCTTGAGAATTCTAAGAAACATAAATAGATCTGTCTTGAATGAGGATATCACATTTGCCAAAAGTTGTTTTTTCTATGAGTATAATATCAACCCTGAACATGGGACCGGAAATGAAGTTCCAGAAATTTGGAAAATATTCGGAAAAGATTGGTTGACTAATTAATAAAAAAAAAGCAATCGTGTACGACTTCAGAGTGACAAGACAGGTGAGAACCCATTAACCAAGTGTCAACAAAATCTGTGCACTTGAAAATGTCAATGAATCAATATTTTACCAACCTTCGAGTGCTATCAGTTATCCCGCAACAGCCAGTTTCGTATTAAAATTCAACTACTAGAATACACATTGCACTCTGCTTATGAAGACATTTGGAATAATTTTTTTCAAGTGTCATCAATGATAGCTATTTTTGCCTTTGATGAAATATTTTCGAAACAAATGCAAATCATATGCGAGATAGAAATTTTTTAACACGACAGACAACGAATATTTAAGCAGTAGTTGCCAATTTTTTAAACTTTAGATGACAAAGGAACACAGCTATCAAAAAGTAAACGCATACTTTTGGAAAGGCAAACACACGCTTCTCGTTATCATATTTTAACTACTAGTTTGCTCTCCGATTCAAATAGCTTTTTCGAAAAACATTCCGAACAAAAATCATCAATTAATTAACAGTAGAAATATATGTCGGAATGTGATATGAAAATGAGCAGATATTTATTATCAAAATGTTTATAGTCAAAACGAAAAATAATCTGTTTGAAGCAAAAAAAATTTGAATTTACTTAAACGCCCATTCGCGCAATTAGTATAAATTTTGAAAATAAATAAACGATATATTTAATACAACTGATTAAAGCGGTTTCCTACTCAATATGATAAAATGAAGTTAAGTGAAATACCAGTCTCCTAAAATCAAAATTATTTGATAAATGTAAACACTAAATTTATGATTTTTAAAAGAAGGCTGGCAACATACAATATGCATTTTAAAATTAATTTAATCTACAAAATCCTATGTATATAATCAATTTCAGAAAATGAATATATATTAGAGTCCGTATCAATTTTTTTTCATCATTCAAATTGTACCCAGATCGAACTTTTAACAAGTTTTAATACAGAAAATGTTTACTGTAATGCATATTGTCACAATTATTTCATTATTTATCGGCGAAGATATATTTTATTATGTGGATTTTGTTATGTCTTGTAATATTATTTAATATTTATTATATTACATAAATAAACATAATATTATATTATTAAATACAATAAAATATAACGAAATGATACATTATGTGATATTATAAAGTAAGATAAAATATATTCAAAAATAATATAAATCTTCATAATACCCTTTTCATCTGCAAAAAAGAAAATAAATTTTATCAGATGCAAGAACTGATTTTTTCTCATTTTCTTTTAAATTGTCTACAAATGAAAATATATACTTGGAAAGAATATGAAAAAAAATTTTGTCTATTAAAATTTCATTTTATTTTTTCACATGAAAAGAAGATCATGAATTTTATTATGGCTCGCATTCCAAAAAAATATATATCAATTTATAATATCACACAGAACTACCCTGGGTTAAACTGCCTGGCAAAAAAACAATAAACAATTGGATATTAAAAAGTGGAATAAATTTGGGCCTTGTTTCTCTCATCTAGGAGGAATTCGAAACGTTAATGTTAATATTGCACGGTCAACATAATATAATATTACTGTTCTATTGTTTAAATAAATCTGGTATATGAGTGCACAGATGATACATCAAATAAAATTTCATTGTATGGAAAATAAGTACATTGATAACATTCTTGCACTGCTCGCAATATATATATATATATATATATATATATATATATATATATTGTCAATGAAATGAGCCTTTAATAACAATATTTAATGAATATGTGCCTATATGAATGATAAACTAGTAATACGCAACGTACACTAAAAATAATGATTAAATTTTAAATTAAGCAATACTAAAAGAAAGCGAAAATGGTGAAAAGTTTTAAAAAAACACGCGAAACTTTGTACTTCATCTACAAAAAAATTTCAAATCTTACCCACAGAAATATAAAAAAAGGAATATTAAATTAATTCAAAAAAATTTATAAATACTCGATAAATAAACATTCACAATAATAAGACTGATTAAAGCAGTGCTAAAAGTGGGAAAATATAATTCTCGATAAGAAATTAAAGTGTTGACCTTGAAGAGAATTTACAGCACATTACTACATTAGATAATCATATAAATATATAAATTATAAAATATAATAATAATTTTATTACTATTTGATATTGTGAGCTGCATTACATTATATAAAATTATATTATTTTACAATAAATTCTATTGTTCTATTATATATTAGAACATATTATATTGTAATATACTATATTATATTTTATTACATTTTGTTACGTTATATTATATTACATTATTTATATTATATTATATTATATTATATTATATTATATTATATTATATTATATTATATTATATTATATTATATTATAATAATATTATATTATATTTTATTATATTATATTATATTATATTATATTATATTATATTAATATTATATTATATTATATTATATTATATTATATTATATTATATTATATATTATATTATATATTATTATATTATATTATATTATATTATATTATATTATATTATATTATATTATATTATATTATATTATATTATATTATATTATATTATATTATTCTATATTATATTATATTATATTATATTATATTATATTATATTATATTATATTATATTATATTATATTATTTATATTATATTATATTATATTATATTATATTATATTATATTATATTATATTATTATATTATATTATATTATATTATATTATATTAAATATATTATATTATATTATATTATTATATTATATTATATTATATTATATTATATTATATTATATTATATTATATTATATTATATTATATTATATTATATTATATTATATTATATTATATTATATTATATTATATTATATTATATTATATTATATTATATTATATTATATTATATTATATTATATTATATTATAGTATATTATATTATATTATATTATATTATATATTATATTATATTATATTATATTTTATTATATTATATTATATTATATTATATTATATTATATTATATTATATTATATTATACCATATTATATTATACTATGTTATACTATATTATATTGAATTTTATTACATTTTATTATTTTATATTTCAATACATTATGTATTATAATATTTTATTATGTTTCTTTAGAGTGCATGATATTATAAAAAAATATTATTTTATTTAATATTGTGCTATTTTTTTAAAATTAGATTTTGTATTATGCTATAGTTTATGGTACTTTGATGAGTTTTAATCTATTTTTATATATTTGCTTATATAAGTTTCGTAATATTGTGTAATTTTTATTTTTATGTGCACTTTTATAAGAGTAAGAGAACCTGTTCCAAGTTTTCCAATTACAATAATCATTTCTTTCTAATTTATTTTATTACTTTAAAAAAATCAGAACGTTTTGACATTTGTAATTTTGCACCTAGGCAACACTGACTTCCTGGTTCACTCAGTACTAGGAAAAAGTTATTTATATTTAACTTATATATTAAATAAGTAATTAATAAATAGTAGGTTAATAATAGATACAAGAGTAGCAGGGATCCTTGATGTTGCACTAAATGTCGTATTTAATAAGTGCTATAAAATTTATTTTTTAAAATTAATTTCTTAATTAAATTTTAGGCCCAAATGATTTTATAAAAACATTGGGTACATCATAAAGAGCGAAATGTATCAGCTAGTTGGAATTCAGTTTACAAGAATTAGATATCATTAACCAATCAGAAATAGAGACTTCAAAATTTGTACGAAATAGTGACATAAACGGGTGGTGTTTAGTTGTTGTTCCCACTGAATTTTAATATAGAGTACTGTTTAATATTAAATATATTTTTATGTGTAAGATTTCATAATTGTCTCCTTAGAGGAGTTGTTTGCTGGAACAAAGAAAATGGAGAGTGACATGCAAAAATTTATAAATATGCTTGTCTATAAATACTTAATGAGAAAATGATAAAGAAACATTTCTTATTTCTAACAATACGTTTGTATATCTTTGCACATTGCAAAGTTACTACGAAAGTTGTTAGGGCTCTTATACCCAAATGATATTTAAAGATTTATAAAAATTTCTTCAATTTTTTTGTGATTTATTAAAAAATACAGATTGCATGCTGCATAACATGCTTGTTTAAACGAGCCAATTCTTCTCTTTCTTACCTTGATGAATTCTTCCATATATATTTAAAATAATGTTATTCAAACTACGCATGAATCAAAATGTTTAATTGCATAACATACGTATCTTATTCATAAGTAATTTTTTTCACGTGGGAAAGAGTGTCTCGACAAACAGAGTGCTCAAATAAATTGACGTTATTTTTGGTCTTACACAAATCTATTTCTTTTTAATTTTGAACTAACAAGACTGAAACACTTTCCCAAAATAGCCTTTCAGCATTAAATACTTTTGTTATTTTTAATCAAATTATTTATTGAATATGGAATATTCACTTTGTCAATTCTTAAAAGAGACAACCGTGAGTCATTGTGTTTTGATAATGAACGACAGAAAACTTCTATAATGATAATACCATTCAAAAATAGATTTGTTTGATAAATTATTTCTTCAGTTTACCATAAACAATATTGCAGTAGCAAATCTGAAAGAAGTATTCAATTGTCCTTCTTATGCCTGACTTGGATCTGATATGGATTTGTGCTTCGTTAAATTTTTTCAACGCTATTTTTGACAACGACCTACTTCTAAAGTCATTCAAATTGCGTTAATTTTGCAACACTTGCAAATCACCTTCATTATTTAACTTTTTTTGAAGATGCTACTGGAAATTCTCCGCTGCCGCTGAGCATAAGAGATTCGCATTGTCACACCATCTATTTATATATGAAACATTCTATTATATCGGCAGTTGATATCTTGCGTCAAAAACAAAATATGTATGTGGGGACATAGCGAAAGACAAATAATGTGACATGGCAGGTATTTTACCGAGAATACATTCGTATGCACTATAGCCAAAAAGGCCCGTCTAGACAGAACACCATCGATCGATAAAAGAATTACCAAATCTCAAGCATCACGTGGTTTCTAAGTGAGAATGACACTTAGCCGCATACGGACACACACATACGCACTCATATGAAAACAGCCAATTAACTAGAAACGCACATTTGACTTAAGTGAATAAATAAAAATCAAACTTTAAATCTAGCTTGTTCACGTTCATCCAATAAAATGGAAACCAATAAAATTTATGACAGATTCAACGAAATAAAAAGGCAATTTTTCTCAAACTTCTTACTCTTTATTATTCAAATATTTTCACAGAAATGAACAGCTGCAAGATGCTGGAGGCAATGATCATTGTATATATATATATATATATATATAAACTGACGTGTGGTTTAATTATGGCTGATATGTTTTCAGTACAAACCAAACATTACATTAGTTAGAAAGGCAGAACGTCAAATAGAACGGTTTCGTAGGTATAGTGTACACGTCAAGTACTGTCCAGAATTTAAATAATATATCACTCAAGACTATTACATTTTACTCATTAGACATGATTTTAAATCGACATCTTTTGTAGTATGCGCATTATATGACAAATGCTTAAATTATCACCATTAAACGAATTAATATATGCTGATTTTCATTCCCGAATTTCAATCTAATCTTGATGTTTAATTTCCAAATTTTTACTGAATTTTTTCGTGGAGACCTTTTTATCCCGTTACCATTACAGATCTTCCTTAGGCCCTTTGCATATATTTAATTTATTCGTAAATTCAGAATCTCTAATCTTTTTGCCCACATAAAATGTGTTCCCTTGAAAGCCCAATATTCAAAGCAATTTATTTCAGATCTTTCCACGGAAATTTTAATAAAAGTAATAAGAAAAAACTTGACTAAATTTTTTATTCCAGATTCGAAATTATGCCAGTAAAAATGTTACTCTGTTTAAAATTTAAAAGACTGTCCAATCTGACGATTTATGAAACACAAAAAAGTGCTGCTAAACGTATGAAATATGTTGTGTTCCCGCACAATTAATGAAACCGTTACTTTATAATGGTTCAAATTTATGAATTTAATTTTATACGAATCCGGATAATTTTTTCTGCTCATTATGTATTAAGAAAAGTAAATATTTTCTGTTCGGTTAGCGAAATCAATATATCATTGCACTTTACTTTTATTAATCCATAAAATCAAAGGCAACATTTATCCCGTAATTAATTGTAAATCTGAGAAAAAATAATCGTACCGCAATATTCATATGTTCGTTAGTGCTAACTTTCAGTTTGAGGAGAAAAATTCTTCCTCGCATTATAACTCCTGCTATTTCAAGGATTCTTCAATAAGTGAAAGCCCCGGTTTTTTATTCGCCTTCCCATTAACGGCGAAGAAGATTTTCTCTGTCTATCTAAGTTGTTCTGTGCTTATCATATCAGTTAAGTTCCATTGCTTCTATGATATAAAATTAAATTAATTAAGTTTATCAAATTTCTATGGGGAAAATATTTCCATATTGTGTTAATGATTCCCTCATTCCTTTAATTTTATTTTTATTGTTATTTTCATCCACACTGAAACAAGAAAAATTTCCACTTAGCTACTATGAGCTATGAAATTTCATTGAAGTCCATCGCAACATAACAGAGCCAACTAGAAGATTGAATAATTCTATTTAACTTGAAAATATATCTTCAGTTTCAATTATACTAAGCGTTAATAGGAATTGGTCAGCAAATTTTGAATATAATAACTAAAAAAACATTTTCTAGTCAAATAAAAAGAAGATTTATCATCGGAGTGCTTTTTAACTTACCGCAGGAATGTGTGCAAACATTTGAGTCAGTGTGCAGTAAACAAATATAATGACAGCGAGTGTTTTCAAGATAAATTTTTGCTGCAACTTATATGTTTATTGGATTCTCTTTTCAAGAAAACCAAAATCAAAAGTTTAAAAAGTTTATATTTGTTCTATATGAAAAACAACGTACTCCCGTATAAGTGTTACCTGTTTTGCGGTGTTAAAAATTTTAAAGAACATTACTCACTAATTGTTTCGCTTTTGCACCGTTGTTAAAATTCAATATTATCGTAGTTATTGCATGTTTCAGACTAAAAATAATATATTGATTACGTTTCAGATAAAATTGACGTTAAATTATTAGAAATAACTTTCATTGATCATCAGAAAAGGAATGGAATCAACAAACAACGGCCAATTCCTGGCGCAAGAATCATCGGCATTCGATAGAGCTAATATATTTTCGAAATACTGCTACACATGGATGAATCCTATTTTCTACGCTAGAAAAGAAGCTGATATACCTCAGTCTGGCCCACTTTACAACGTTTCCAAAGATGACGAAAGCCGAAAGCTCACTGGCGATTTAAAATGGTAAGGTTAGGCACTTTGTCTATTTTAATTAGCGAATGGGATAAGCAACACATGCGAAAAAATGGTAAATTTCTGTATGCCGTGTTGTACTGGTGCAAACTGGAATTATTTATCAGTGGCATTGCTCTTCTATTAGACGTAAATTTTCCAATTACCTTTTACTGTGTTTAGAATATCTTCATGATACTTAGACCAATTATCATGGGGAAAATTTTAGACTGTTTTGTTGAGCAACAGTTTGACATGAAAACTGTCTCTTTGTACATATTTTTGTTCGCGTGCACTACCCTGGGAACTGTATTTGCTGGCCACCTAGCCTATTTGACCAATTCATCTGTGGGGGTCCAACTGAGAGTTGCCGCGTCAGGGTTGATTTTTGACAAAGTACGTTCTGATTAACGTTTTTACGCTTATTTTAAGATGATGAAATTCAATCAAAAGGCGTTAGCATGTACTACAACTGGGCAAATCGTAACTTTGGTTTCGTCTGATGTTCAACGCTTTGAAATGGTGAGATTGCATTTTGCCTAATGTTACCTGTATATGTTTTGATTTGATAATGAACACAATCAATCGCTGTAGTCTAGAAAGTGAAGTATGTGGTTTTCTAAATTTAGTTGGTATTCATGTTTTTATACGTTAAATTATCGAAAAATTTAAAACAGTTTCAAACAATTCATCCAACTTAATATCGCCACATTTTGGCGACAAATTTTGAGGAAAAATAGACGATAATACGCGACTAGTGTTGAATCTTAGCCTTGTAAATATGCTGATCATTGCGTAATTTGACAGAGCCATACTTTCGTTTAATGGTGGGACAAGACACCAATTTGAGATTTCCTTTGTGACGCCGATTGCTTTATACAATCCTAAAGTATATTTTATAGCTTACCTACGATAAGAAACTATAGAGTAAAAAATAACCGTAAAATGCATTTGACTTTGATATGAATATAAGTTCAGAAATTTGTAAGCAATCCCCGATCGACTAGTAACGATATTTTCGGAAAGTATGTTTCTATTTATCTGTTTTTTATTGCGATAGAACATATGAGTATTTTAGTCATGTGAAAAACACATTGCGTTTTCCCCACTAGATGATCTGTTTTGCATAAAAAATGGCCATGTAGAACATGATTGAGACTAAGGCGTGTTTGAATCTCTGCCGTTTAGAAAAATAAACTTAGTATGCTAAACATTGGCTAATCTTATATATCTACATATAATATCTGGAATGATCGGGTTTACAATTTTATACAATAAATCGTTAAATATAAATAAAAATATATTAAATTGGATTAGTTAGTGACAAAATGCTTGGTAAAACCGTCAACAGGCACATTTAATTTAGTGATAATACTGCAGTTGCATTTTTAGTAGCGTGACTTTAACGGAAAGGATCTACATCAAACAAGAGCTGCTTTGGTATAACAGTAAGTTTGATTTGAATCTTGATTAAATTTATAATATAATTATCATTCATTTCTAAGATACTGTCTAATTATATAGCCAAGTTTCCGCCATCAACGATAAATCTTTATAATTAACTTACTATATTATTTATTGTAACTATTATATTTAATATCAACAAAACGCTATTCCATACAATTTCATGGAACTTGCATTTTTTTGTAAATTTAGTAAAAAGTATGAAGATATATTCCCGATAGAAAACTATTGTTCAAATAAAATTTTATTATAACTCGAATAACGCACATGAAACAGATTGGATATTATTTAATTGAATTAGCTTTAATCATGTCACTGTCATGTAGCATAGCGATTTATTTAAATTCAAACCAGTGGGCTCATTACATTTGGAAACTTTCAAAACAGCATAAACTTAAAATTGGCTGATGTCCCGAATATATTTGCGCTTTTCTATATAACAACAACAAAAACAACATTTTTTCGTCTGACAGATGTGATTTGAATGATTCGTGCGCACTGCAAGCTTCCTATGTTGAGTATCCGCGAGTTGTGTTCACGGGTTATTGCTTTGCATGATGAGTTTTTCAAAAATATGCTTGATTACCATTTCCAAGCACGCATCGATTTTGTCTCAGTTTTGGCTGGGTGTGGATTCATCCCTTTCTTTCGAAGGCTTCAACATCGTTCATACTGACCACTTTAAATGCGGTACGGTCTAATTTGCGTGGAGTGGCAACGTTTCGGCACAGAAATTCCCGTACCTTCACCGGGCCTATAATCACATATATACACAGCACAATACACACACAATAGCAGATTTCATCAAATGTTGCCTTAAATCTGCTTTTGTGAGTAATGTGCTGTGTATATATGTGGTTATTGGCCTGGTGATGGAACGGGAAATTCTCTTCCGAAACGTTGACAGTCGACGAAGATTAGATCTTAACTCATTTCCGGCCTTTGGAAGAACGGGACGAATCCGCACCCAGCCAAAACTAAGATTAAATCGATGCGCGCGTGGAAATAGGGATTAATCGGACCTTTGCCAAGGTGATAGTGCAAAACAAAATCCCGCGAACGCAACTCTCGGAGAGTCAACAGTTTAATTCCCCGTAACTTTTACATTATTTAATGATTTAACATAGAAACTAACCACAAAATAGAGTTAATTTTGTTCTGTTTTGGGCACCAAAGTCGTTGATACTAAAAGAATCTGTCTTCAATTCTAAATGATTCGGAGTATAAACTGAAGTAATATTAACGCACGGTGTATTGCAGCTCATTTTTTGTTAGTATTCTCGTTCATGTCGAAACCTGGGTTTATTTAAAATTGTTGTTAAATTTGCGATCGACCAATTACGTAGGGTGCATCTATGCAATTGGATTAAAGCATACGTTGTATGTCTAGGACGAATAATTCCTAACAATCATATTAAGTCTTTTGTTAAAAATGGCATAATGATCGCTCAAAAGCAAAATCGCGCAAAGAAGCATAAAAAAGGTATTTTCGAACATGAAATATTTTTTGGAAAAAAACAGCATTGAGAAAAATACAAATGCGATCCTTATTTGTGCACATCAAAATTTCAGCAGATAAAACATCAAATACCTTCTGAATTCAAGTTAAATTTATAACAAATGTGGAAGTACGGGACAAACGTCTTCCGCACAAGGTTTCGGATTTAGAGACACCAGTTCCCGTTGTTTAATTTGGCAGATGATAATTTCTATTCACGTTCAACATCCTAGCTATTATACCTTCAACTAATATTTAATACGAAGTGTTTACTGAGCAGTAGAACCAAACGTGAGGTTTTAAGTGAGATAATTTGTCTTTATTCAACTAATGAGAGCGAGGTTCTGTTACCGTCATCATTACAACAAGCTATGGTTCATCGGTCAGCAGGCCGCATCTTTTAATTATAATGCACCATGGTGTCAACATGTAAGTGCGGAATATATAGAGCAGCATTTCTTGCCAAATAACAAACACCATTTGCAATAAATGGCATTATTCGTATTATAAATTTACTCTCAATTCTTGCGATTCCGGTAGAAACTGACTAATTAATAGATAAAATCCTCGAGGTTAGTAAGCTTTACTAGAGGAATCAAGGAATTATACATACGTCGCACAAATCATTAATATCTATTCTGCCTAAAAAATGTCAATAAATGGAAAATTTGAATTTTGCCTCCGTATTTGATTGTAAACTAACTTATTGTAATCTGATTATGCATAGCTTGGAATATTGACTTGTGAAAAAACCAATTCCTTTCTCTGCATATCTACATTGTTTGTCGATAAATGTTTTTTTGTTTTAACGCCATGACACTTCATCTTTGTAATGTGTAGATTTTTTTAAACTTGATCTCTATGCCTGATTTACATCGTTGGTATAATTTTGACGAAACTACTCTTTTAAACATTAAATTTTTGTCTATGCAGAGCTTTTTGTTTCTTCATTACGGATGGATTGGACCATTACAGGCTACCATTATTACATTTATATTGGTAAAAGAAGTCGGCTATGGGGGTCTCTTGGGCATGGCGATCACAATTATCTTGGTGCCAATTCAAGGGCTAGCCGGTCGCCTATATGCTAAAATGAAGTATGTTGGTTATGGTGGCCTGAAATTTTATATTATTTTAGCCTCATCTTATTAATTTCTTTCAAATTTTACTGCTGGTATGCAGTTGTAGGAACTGGTAGAAACGTTATGCAACTGATTACTTGCACTGCTATTAAAATAAACTGAGGCTAAGCGAATAGTTTTGACGTCTATCGCAACCATTATGATATTGGATTTGCTGTGCTAATAAATAATCTATTCACGAAATTTCGACGTCTGTAGTCACGCGCTAAAATTGAGACTCACTCCTTTTCATTAGCCAGTTCAGGCTTTGAAGCCTTCAGAGTGACAGGCGAATTCAAAACTTATCAATCAATGTAGCATACACGTCATGCAACTAGAAATATAATAGAACCAGTGGTTGGCAGACCGACAAGTGTTAATCTACGATCTGCCAACGTCAATGGCGGAAATGAAGCATACGATGATAGCACTGCGAAATAGGCACTTATTGACGAATTAAAAATTATTATTTCAGCATGTTCACTGTTCAATATTGTTCAAATACTTACTTTTTCTTTCAAAGCAAATGATAATAATTAAACTTTCTTGAAAAATAGTTGAAAGACTGTATTATGCCACCTCCCATTGCATTCATTTTCAAAGGTTCTCTTTATTCGGAAACTCCTTTTAAATAAAAATATCAATAAAACATGCTGGAAATAATAAAACAGTACTATATGACCTTCTTATATATCCACGTAACACACCTATAATGATAAAAATTCACGGCTTGCAAACTTGATTTATATAATTAATATCACCACCCACGCAATCAATGATTGTTTAATTGTTTTACCCATATATATGTTGCGAAATCTGGAAATAGTTAATGTTCATGACTGCATGGAAATTTCCAAGCCTGAACAATATGTTTCAAATTACTAGGGGTGAGAGCCGCATATCCAATTTTGCTTTTCTTATATATGCATTGCGGTTTGATCCATGCTAGTCAGTTTTCCGTTGTACTCTGTTGATGACCATTGGAGGTTAAAATGCGTCAGTACATGTGACTAACATTAGTGTTGTTATATTGTTCGGCGATTAATTAAATAAAATGGGAGTGGTGTTTATATAAAAGTCGCAAATTTTATTTAAATAAATAAAATTCATAGCGGTTTGTGCTCTAGATTTAAGCATTAACTAATTCAGATTAAAATTGGTCAAAAAATTTACAACTTGACCCTTTTTAAATTAACAAATATTTTAGTGATACAGATTATGCCATATTCTCAATTAACGCGCAAATTGTAAAACAATAACAGATATGCATATGTTTGAAAAAAATTGAAGTTGTTATTTGCATATTAAAGATGGTGTATAAAGTATATGTTTACTTCACATAAGACAATGAGTGTATATCGAAAGCAGCCAATGAGAAAGGCCTAAGTACATTGACACGTTGCCTTAGGGCGTACACACGGTAGTAATTTCTAGATCTTATGCTTTATTGCTCAATTAATGTGTGACTAGTCGACAGTCGCGAAGGTCTATTGCATCTGCGATTTTTATTTCTACCGAATTTCCAGACCAAACGTACAGTGGACTACGGGTGTAGTTTCGTTGTCTTCTAAGCAATTGCCAGTTGGCACAAAATGCGTGTACTAATATGATTGTACATTTGGTTCACGTTAACTACGTCAACCCCGCTAATCCTGCTTGAACAAACTTTAAAATGACAATAAAATCCGAACATACAAATGCGTATGTATTTAGGGATTTATTTATGAAGGAAAATATTTTTATAATTGTGAGAATTTATTTACTTTTATAACGGTTAAATCATTTTCAGAATGAAGGCTATGCATTTCACTGACATGCGAATTAAAATAATTAGTGAAATTATACAAGGAATACGAGTGATTAAATTATTTGATTGGGGCTCAATGTTCATGAACCGTGTCAACGATATAAGAAAGTAAGTTAAATACCGTTGCGTAATTTTCAGTTAAATCTAATTTATACCGTCTAGAAACAATAAATTTAGTTGTCATTGAATATTTTTGTTTATTTCCTCATAAGAATCAATTTTATGGTCTCAACTATGCATACATGTTGAAAATATAAATTCAATTAAAAAAGAAATGTCTAATGCTTTTGATAGATTGTTGATATATTGTTTAATTGCTTTTAGCATAATACTAAGCTATTCCGCTGAATTTATATTTTGCGAAAACTTTAGTGTTTTCAGTTTTAATTAATTCAATAAATAATAATTGTTACAAACATCATTCGAAAATCATTGTGATCCGATTTATTACGATAAGCCTAATTTTTAAAATTTATAAATGAATAAACATTTTTTGGAAAAGTGTTTGCTGCTCAACGGCATTAATCGTTTTTTATATTAATATACGAAAATTCATGAATTTATTATTTAAGATAAGTTGTAATGTTAAATATATGCATTTCTACAATTTTAAAAATGATTGGTTACACCAGATGGCGATTACTTGAAATCTTACTTTACACCGGTCGCACTTCTTAGCAAAACTATCGCTAGTTGTCCTTCTATTTAAAAATGGGACAGGTGTCTATCTTGGAAACATAACTTGGTTTAAATAATTTGAATATAACCAGATAAATCAGTGATTGCTTATTGGACTTACCTGTTCTACATTAGTGGAAATGGGAAAACGGTTGCATAAATGAATTCATTCAAAATGTCCAGCCTAATTTTTACTCACGCATAATTAATGTGAGCCCACTAGTTGATTCAGCTACGTTAGTTATTCATTACAGTTACACTCCTGTTCATGCCTTGGTTTAATGATGACCAAATGACGGCCGAAACATGCAGCAACGGAAGCATCAATATAATTACAATTATGCATAGTTACGGTATTTATACCATGAATCTGATGTTAATTTCGAAAACTCTCCGAAAAGTAAGCAAATACAAGACAGCTTATCAACTACCGCATGGCAATCCTAATTAGATTGCAAATAAATCGCCTAATTTCCAGAGGAATTTCAATGTTAATGCCAAATTATATTATCAATTGATTACGCAGAACGATTCGTTTAGCAAAAATCGTTAGACCCTGACAGAAATGTAATGAAAGCGCATCCCACCAGCTCTTTCAGAATACTCATATTTATCCTTTTCTGAATAAAACTCATCGTGGTCAAGATATAACACAGATCTACAAACCATTGAATATGTTTTATATTAAATAATAATTTGCGCACGAATGAATGGTGGAAATTTGTTGATTAATCTTAAAAAGCAATGATTGCTTAATTTTAAGAGAAGGGAATATTTCTAGAATTTACAAAAATGCAGCTTAATTAATTTTAAATAAATTTGTTTTCGAACAATAAAAAGGCTGAAATTGTAACAAGTACAATTATTTTAATTACACAATATTTAATTAATAGTGATTAACTTTGGAACGTATAAATTACATTTAGAATCTAAATTTCATATAAGAAATTTATGGTTTCAAAATTAACTATCATATTGCAAACTCTTTATTTTAAAATACCGAATTTTGGAATAGATCGCTTAAATTTCAATCAGCAATTGCACAAAACATTCTCTGGGTCTTCAAACGTGATACAATATTCACATCAAAACGCAGAAGCGTATTTCTTACAAATTGTTTCTTACGAAAAAGAGACAAATTTGTGGAGACGCTAGATACTGAAGATGTTTTAAGCGGGGTTGATATGTTGCACGACGTGGCAAATAAAATGAACTAATTGTTTTAGTTTGAGTAATACCAATATTTGTCTTTCAACCAAAGTTAGAGCACATTTTGACAAAATAAGGTAGGTAGTCCTGAGTCTAGGAGTCCTCCTTCATGTACGGGCTTTTGTTTACAGGAATATAAATATCGTTCACAACAACAACAACTACTGTACAATCGAGAGCTTCGGAATATACGTCGCTTAATATAAACCTATTTTGACTAGATTCTGGCCATCTGCGGACATAACTTTTCACATTGTAATCATTCGTTTAAAATATATTTCCAGGTACATTCCTTTATATCGCAAAGATGCTGTTTAATATAAATACAATGTCCAATTGATTACATAATATTCCACACAGCATCTGTATTTCTGCTATGTGTTGAATAAATTTGTCAGTCCGACGGTCAACATGAATTGCCTGAGTACACAAATATCAAGCACTGATTATCTATGATATATTTTATTAGAAAAATTGCTTTAATTTGCAAAAATGCATCTCACATCCTTTTTATTATCACTATTTTCTTTACTAATATAGGAAGGAAATAAACTACATAATGAAATCGAGATATTTTCAAGCTTTCTACTTTTCTCAGTTGACGTATCAAAACAAGATCGCTTTTATGGGCATTGTATTGGGCATCGTATATTTAAACCCGTATGATCCAGGACATATGTTGGCTGGTAGACTCTACACTGTGTTCGGCTTGTACTACTCACTGTTTATTTCAATGACGTTGTTTCTACCCATGTGTGTGCAGTGCACTTTTGAAACAATTGTAACCTGTCGACGAATTCAAGTAAGTCAGTCGTATTGCTCTTCAGTTTGTGAGTTATATCAGGATAGTGTTCATTAATCTTTTGAAATTTCTTTCGATATATAATTATTCGTTATTTACTAATCAAGAACAACGTAATACACCGATGCGATTTTAGAAAATTTAAATCTTTAGATTTGATTGAAGAAAAAGATTAGTTTCAAATTTATTAACGCTATTTCAAAACTCGTTAAATTAATTCTCTACTAAATACACTCAATGGTGGTCTTGAACACCGTTTATTTTTTGGTTTGATTCGACTAAAATATGTTTCGTTAAAACAAATGAACACCATATCTCACTTTTTTCAAGTTATTG
This sequence comes from Eudiplozoon nipponicum, assembly GCA_029291075.1. Taxonomy (NCBI): domain Eukaryota; kingdom Metazoa; phylum Platyhelminthes; class Monogenea; order Mazocraeidea; family Diplozoidae; genus Eudiplozoon; species Eudiplozoon nipponicum. Next base: position 171,363 of record JAQBSW010000340.1, read on the forward strand.
TATAAAGCAAAAGTTAAATTGTACAGTCGCTAATTTAAAAAAAACTTTATTAATATAAAGGCCGCAATTATGTTATTTTTTATGTGAAAAATATCTTTACAATGCAATGAAATAAAAATTTGCAACTGTGCAATATTCTTCCCGCTTGGAGCAATTCAAATAAAGTTAATATATTTCTCAATTTTGCACACATGGACGTCAATTAACACCCGATTTTTGAAAATTTCAAAGAAACACGAATAAGAAGATTAGTGTACATTCTAACATAAATGGATAAACAGAGTTCAGTGTAATTTTTACAAACAGCTTCAGTGGTGCCAGACGCCATATGGCCGACAAAGTTCGGCTTTTAAAGTATTCTGCTTTTGAATAGAGAAATGTAGCTGGAGGTCTCGAGTATGTACATCGGCGTTAATTGAATTGAGTTACATATGAGGTTGTGCAAATAGTAGCATACCTATCTGCTACGTTTAAATAAAGTTTGCAAGCTTGAGATAGACACCGATTTCATTGAATCACACCGGTCCTACAACACAACAAAACGTAATTGCCAAGGATAACCATTACAAGCACTATGACAACCAGTTTGAATATCGTAACCGAGAGTTTATATATATATATATATATATATATATACAGTATCATTAAAATATGAAGCATGCTCTCCTAGTATACTTGTCGAACATTCTGACGCGGAAGGTGGTACGTATGAGCAAGGCAAATCGCAGATGCAATCGGCTGAAATGACTGGAGCAGCATTACGAATTGAAAAGGACGAAAGTGAGTCGACCTCTTTATTACTGGCAAGTTTCATGGTTGCGCTCTTCTTAAAATCGCTATATGCCGATGGAGGCTAGGCCAGACATGTTTCTAGCTATTTTCTATGAAGCAAGTAATCAACTCCTCCAGTCTTCTCAATTGAAGACAATTGCCTTGTTTGAAAATATCTCTTTAGATTTCATTCACGTTCACCAGAAAGGTGTTTTTTAGATAATGAATTATGGCTATGCATAAATCGTAATGCAAAAGTGAAAATATTGGCATAAAAAAATTAAACAATGTTTTTTTATTATTTAGGATTTCCTCGAACTAGATCTATGCAGTGATGAAACAGTCCCACTTATGCTAGAAAACACAGAACCGCATGTAAAGATGTCTGATGTTTATTCAAAATGGATGCAGGTAAGCTGTTATGGTGATGTACAAAATTAAATTGAACTAAAAACCCTTCCTAAAACAATAACTATTAAAGTTAATTTTAGAATTTCGAACTATGCATAAACTTGAACTAAAATTTCATGTAATTAGAAAATTGACTATTTTAATTAAAAAAACAAAATTTTTGTTCTAAGCATTGCGTACCTAGTCGGTATTACGCCTTACACCCACATTAAACTTGGTCAAAAAAATGAAAGACAAATGGACATTAAAATCTCCCGAACTAATGTATATTAGAGCAGTAATGGTGTTAACTTCGTGCAAGGTCTTCAATAATAGGACTCCAAAGCAAAATCAGCATATAAACTCAGTACCGAGCTTGTAAACAGTACAAAATATATGGATTACTCGATAGGTTAAACTTCACCAAAATAGATAGTTGCTATATAAGAATATCTAATCTTTCAGCAGATCCATACACTGAGACCTTGATGGACATCAGTGATTACATTTAGCATTAATGGTGACGTCGTTCAATCATATGAATAATAGTTATATATTATTTTTTACGATAAATAATATATATATATATATATACATATATATATAAGAATTTATATTAGGTTTTAACCACTATTAACAAATTATTTACAATTGGACCAGAAAGATATACCATCTAGGTTAGTTGCTGTCATATTTGAACTAATTTGTTACTAGGTGCGCAATACTTCATGCGCAATTGCATATATTACAGTTCCCCGATTAAGTGAAAACACAGCATTTGACATTCCAGTTTTACGGTGTTGGCATTTCTAATTTTGATTACCGTGACATCGCAACAGTACAGTTATTTTCGATACTTTCTCTTTTCCCTACAAAATTCTACACATGAGATGAGATTATTTCTCCTGAGAATTGGAGATAGCTGCAATTATAAATAATGATTGGTCGGCTAATTGCAGGTAGATGCGGATATATATATATATATATATATATATATATAAATAACAAGAAGCACCTAACCTTAATTTTCAAAAGTTTCATCAACATGATATTCTTATCGACTGGCCAAGAATAACAAAAATCAACAACAATCTACTAGTATCCAATCAAGAACAAACAGAGCCTCGACTAGAATCAACAAACATACAATCGGATTGGCAACAAACTGAAGTGGAAATAACAGAGGCGCATACGGTGAAAGAAGTTTCCAAACAACATGAGCGTTCAACACTTCAATCCACACTGGCGCTGTTACCATGTGCAAAATACGAATTTGCGTAACAAGGTGAAACGATCAACTACACTGGGAAAAATAGCACTTGTATATGTAACAGTGAACAATGAGCACAAATGGTTAATTCTCAAGCCATCAAAACAATAATGACCAGATCTCAGACATCACTTTTCAATACTGCGAGAATGACCTTTACATGCAAACATGCACACACACTAATAAGTTATCAACATATATATATATATATATATATATATAGTATATATATATATATATATATATATATATATATATATATATATAGATTTAATTGTTGAATGAGGGTTATCATGTGCGCTCGGCATATGCATTTATTAAGTTTAATTACTGATACAAATTTGGAGTTTAAAACAATTTGTGAGTCAAAAAAACTTAAATATAAATAGGACGGTTTCGTGAACGAGGTCACCACATTTGTTTAAATCTGCTACTGTGATTTTTTGCCGTGCATATATGTGACTTTGGCCTGATGATGGAATGGGAAATCGCGTTCCGAAACGTATCCAGTAAACAAAGATTGGATAGAACCACATTTCCAATGGTTAGTATGTACGATGTTAAAGCCTTCGGAAGAAAGGTAGTAATACACACTCAGCCCGATCGATCTTTGTGAAACTGCTGGTGCAAAGTTACAACCCGCGTACGCAAAACCCGGCATTGCAGAAGATATACCAGTGTCATCATTAACGAAAGATATAATTCTATTTACGCATGCGCTTCATGCTTACTGACGATTTCTCATTACTATGCTCTATGTAAACTTTATACTTCGTCAAGAAATGCGGGACGGGTGGACAGGCTCTTTATATATGTATATAGTGAGTTGACTTTTAAGTCGCATTGTCGAAGACTTAAGATGAAAGTAGCTCCACTACTGCAGGTCTATACATTCGTAAAAGAGATTGTACCGTTCAACTTTCTTACAACAATCCCCAACCAAATATAAAGTGGGTATAGGTAGTAATACCGGCTCAATCTGATGAGTCAGCATTAAACACAAAGCACATGTGTATTTGGGGTTAGATCTTTTGGTCCTACTGACTTTAGTTAATATTTCTGGTCCTATTTAAAATAATTTGTTACTAATTGCGCAATATCTAAAACAAACTTGCATATATATTAGTTCTAGGCAACAAATACTATATAATTATTGTATATATTATTGAATGACGTCATGATTTACGCGAAATCTGATAACTCATCTTGATCAAGACCAGGGTGTATGGATCTGCAGAAGAAACAACTATTCACAAACAATATCTCTCAATATTGGTGAAGTTTAGTCTATCCAGATATCCGTTGCTCTGTTACCTTTACACGGCCGTTATATATGATATATATTCTGTTGGCTTCGAAATTGCATTTCCTAAGAATTTATATAAAGTTAACTTCATTACTGCTTGAATACACATTTGTTCAGGATTTCTAATATAAATTTGCACATATTAGTTCTCGGCAACAAATAACATATTTATTTGTGTTTGTTCTTTTGCGGTTTTGTTTAACTATTAATAAAATAATCCGATCTTAAATAGTTTTTTTAAATATTCGAAAACATTTTTTTAAACAAAAAATGACCAATTCGCTTTTGAAATTTTTGTGTAATTAATAAAGAAATATATTCATTGGAAGAGCATGCAATTTCAATCTTTTCATCGAATCGAATACGTATTATTAATATTTTGTAAATAGAAACAAAATTTTACTATGAAAACAAAGTTTTAGAAAACAAATTTATATGTATCAGATACTGTTTGTTTCGGAGAACTAATAAATAAATGCAATTTTGTGTTAGGCGTTGTGCACCCAGAAACAAATTAGTTCAAATAGGACCAGAATGATAAACAAAAGTCAGCATGAAATGAAGGTATAATCTCATGCGCACATTCGTTTCGTGCTTACTGTCGACTTATCAGTAGGAATCGGTATTACGCCCTATGGTAGCAATGTATTTTTGTGAGGAATGTGTAAAAATTGGACGGTATAGGTCGTAATACCGACAAGAGATTTTACCGTCCTATTTTCCCACATTTCTCACCCAAATATATAGTGGGTAAAGGGCGTAATACCGGCTCCTACTAATGAATCGCCAGTAAGCACGAAACGAATGTGCACATGAGATTATACCTTCTGTTCATGCTGAATTTCTTTTATCCGTCAGGTCATAATTTTAACTAATTTGTTACTAGGTGCGCAACACCTAATGCCTGATCTGAACTAGGTTGATAAACCAATTCAATGTAGGGTGAATTGAGAAAAGCAAAGGATTTTACATGAGATTACAAGTATACATTAAAAGACCACAACATGGAATCAGTAAACGGGCATTCAGTGGCACACATACAATTCACTAATCTATAACTGCACAGACGATGTGCTGCGTATTACTACTTCCAAAATACGGAAATATATTTAAGATTTTTCTCTGAAAACCGCTCAAAATCCGCCTGTTTTAGAGTTTGACTGTGTGCAAAATGGATTTGTAAATTGTGGATAAGTTTCTCATTTTTTCCAGTTTTGTCTAGATTAAACTTTCCTTGGGTTTGCTTCGTTGTTAATCGGCATTTGGACTACATTACGTTAAAAATCTGTTTCATATTTAGAAATAAATAAAAATGGATTTATATATTGTAAATAATGAAATGTTAGTTCAGGCGTATTTATAATTGCAATTCTGCTGTAATAAATAATTCTTTTTACATTATTTAAAAATAAAATTTATTTTTGTTGAAAAGAACACGGAGTTTCTCCTTTTTCTAAAAGATATTTCTATAAAACGCATAGTTCTTAGGCTTAGAGTCTAGGCAATTTTTTAAGAAATAACCGGAAAAACTCTAATTAAAATTTTTATCATTTATTTGAAAATTTTTTATCTGGCTTTTTGTACTCATTTCAAATCTAAATAGAAAAGTGGTATATTATCGAATGTACTTATCAGAAGGATAGGTAGCTGTACTTTATTCGAATTAGCCCTGCTACAGACATTTACGCAGCAAGCCTGGCTTGTTTCGTTAGTTCGTTTTTAGAAACTATAGATGAAAGTTGAACTGAAAGAGATGGTCGCCAGTGGCCACTGAATTATTTTATGTAACTGAAGAACTATAATTCAACCTGATTTAGTCAAAACGCAGATCAGGTGATTCTGATTAATCCATTTTAGAACTTCTATCGTTCTTTTAAAACTACAGTCCGTCACACATACTGACACTTTTCGATCTTTTAAAGTCACTATCAGGACATGACGGCAAACTGACCAAAGAAGATGAAACAACAATCCATATAGATGAAAAGAAATATATCTATGTCATGTTTGCGTGAAAACCCCAACTTTGACTCTTCGGAATTTGGTTTCGGGTATCTACATGAAAAGCAACAATTTAAAGACTCAATATATGTGATTGACGGTAATTTGCAAAAATTTTATTTAATGGGTTAATGTAGCCATCGGCGTAATTTTTGATGTTTTAAATGTTTAATTTATTTCGCGTTGCAAAATCTGCAAAGATTTCATGTTCTGACTGTATGTACTTGTGAATGAGCATTTAGCCTATTTACAAGGTATGCCAAATTACTAGATATAAGAGCCGCAATTTTTCTTTCTATCTGTATACATTTATATTATTTATTTGTGAATTGAAAGTTTCTTGCAAATACTTAATCGACTTACTTTCTAGTAAGTCATACATAAAATCTTTGCTATGCTTCACTTAATTTTACTTGTAGAACTCTGGAGTCATATACTCTACAGAAACTCAATTTGGATAGTTTGTGGTCAAAAATTGATTGCCGTTGTTGGAGATGTTGGCAGTGGAAAGGTAATCCTTAACAAAAATTTTAGACAACTTAAATTCCTAATGCGTGCTTAAAGTTTCAAAGTTTACGACTTAGTAATTTGATAAACAACCACTGATCAGCAATTTTTCCCGCGGTGGAGAACTCTAGAGAATGGCGAAGAAAATGTCTTAAAAGCCATGCTTCAAACCAGAAATCTCTTGCAGATTGCCCAAGTGGTACATCACGAGAAGCCAGTTATGGGACTAAGGGTGTAGCGTCAACATTTTTCAAATAACTGATTATCATTATAAAGTTAATTGTACATGCGAACCTTTAAAGTCTCAAATTGGCGCAATGGAAGATAGATAATAACCTCTTAAAAATGTTTGCAATATATGAATAGTAAGTTACCTCTGTATTTGGAAAACAGTTCAATTTTTTTCATATTGGACTGCCCGAGGAAAATATTTATTAAAATTACAATTTGTGCTTTGGAATCGGTACCAATGAAACTGAATTTATTGCTTTCAAGGAACATTTTAGATTTCATTTTATTTTTCGATGAATCATAAATCAAAAATGCTATAGAAGTTAGCAAAAATATCATATTTTAGAAATATTTTGGCGGATGACTTAACCACAAATTATGGTATCATACATGAAAATAATTTTCAGCTAACGCCATATAACAACGCTTGAACTCCATTAAATTGTGGATAACTGATCCGTATAAACTTAAATCATATAGGTAGGGTGAAAAATGATTACAAATTTGATGAAAACGACAAATTAAACAGAAATTTTATACTTTATCCTTTGGACAAGAAATTAGTTTTAAAAATTAACTACATATATTTAATTATTTTTGTCACAACGTTCCTATGTGACTCAATTATGAAAATAAAGTATGATATATTTATTAGGTTGTACATATTAGAATGTTTGGGTATTCGTTGCAAATGGTATAGAATTTACGAATATAGAAATTTAGGTCTCACAGCCATTAATAAATCAGATATTTTAGATAGTTCTAGATTTGCCATATTTCACGATTTGATTTTTAAGTCAAAAGCAATTTGTTATTAATAATAAAGTTACTAGCGAAAATATTTTTGCGACATATACATTGTATTTGGAGCATTGTAACCTCATTATTCTATGATCGATAATATTCTGAAAAGCAGATAGTAATGTCCTCTGCTTAGAACTCAAGGTCGTACCACAGATGCTCAGCCTGTTCAGCCACGAGTATAAATGTTTTATTTTTTGCGCTTGAATCTTATCTCTATTTGGCTTAAAATGACCACTCGTATTTAGTCTTTGCATCTGTTCATTAAAACGGGATTCATATGAGCGAAATAATAACATACGCCTGTTTCCTTCTGCTTGGACATTTGAAACTACGGCTGGTAGCCTGATAAAAAAATCTGAAATACAATTAAAAAAGATTAGGCAACACTCGGATTGTCCATCCACCATAGGACATTAGAGATCGTCTATTATTTGTACTGATACCAAAGATATTCAACCTATGGTATAATATGAGAATGATCACACCTTGGTTAGAATGCTTCGAAAGGAGTTTTCTACCCGACACAGGGTGGCAGAAGATAAAATTTTTTTCCATATTTTGGATAATGGGTTGGAAACATAGTACAAGCTAAACAACACTTTTTGGTATGCATGGATCCGATGTATTAACAGTGGCCATTTTGCTAAAGAAATGTGTAACTTCAAACTCTAATGCGTATATCTCCAAGTACTTTCAACATAGTTTCATCCTCTATATAATGAAAACTACATCAAGTAACTAGTTCATCTTGTTACTGAAATTATAATCAAAACAATTTTTTTGTACCGGTAGCAAATTGTTTAGTTTCATGAGTGCTTAGTATCCGCTAGAATCGATACACTGCCATGAAAGGTTTTAGGTTAAAAAAATAAATTTTCAGAAAGATGAATACCATAAAACTGCCGCAATTTGTAAAAAGGAATTGTTTCCGTTGTGTTGTTATCAACCAAAGGGTGACATTATCGCTCCTGGACACTATCAAAATACAGTTCAATGTGTATTACATTAGTTGTTGTTTATTCTCTCATCTTTAAAAGGGTTCATGAAGAGCGAAAAGAACTATTTTTACCAATCCGTCAGAGTTCATACTAGAAATGTAAAGCGCGAAATAAATGCATGCAATTCACCTAATATAGCAAGTTGCGCCATTTGCATTAGAAACTCTATCAAAAATATTCAGCTATACTAGATTTTGTTTGGAAAAAAATTATGAATTTTTATGCCAAATGTGGACATCTTATAGTGAATAATGGGCGTTTGTTCGCTTTATCCTTGTATCATGCATTTTGTTTATGTAACATTTTCAGCGGTTCTGCTACACTTTACGAAACAAAGATGAATGATGGAAACAGGCTTGCTAATGTAGATTACGTTTATGATGCTGTTTTGATTCTAGAACCTAAGATACGCTTAATGGTGCCCCGGTACCCACCTCTAACTAACTCTTCAACCTGGAGTCTATAGTAGAACTGTGGTTGATCGGATTTTACAAAGATTATCAGATGTATATTCGTTGATGAAACGTTTTCGGAAAAAGTACGCAAAACATTCTGGTACTTTATATGTAGTTACCTAGACAGCAAATTTGAAAATACTAAAATCATGTCTATTGCCGGTTTGTTTTGATGTCGCTGGCACATCAAAGATGACAGAAAAATTTGCCAGCATTTGGGCAGCAAAGTATAGTTTTCAGAAAAATTTCTAGCTTCAACCAGTTCTTTTCAGCCCTTTTTTAAATTAACATTAGCATTCAACCGTTTCATTGCATGCGGTTTTCATTAAGGAAATATTTTTTGAGATTTCGTAATAAACGTCCTACACTTCAGACCTCCAAGGCATCTCCGATGGATCAGTATAAGCAAATGAAGAATATAATTTCAGTTTCTTATATAGATTTTATTATTCATGATATCAAGCACCTAATAATGCTGCCTCGAATTCACTCTATCAAGGAGAAATTTAAATGGGAAGCCGGCAGAAGGCAAGCAGAAAGCAGAGTTCAGTGATGAGTCTTTGCTAATTCTGCCATATTGATAAAAGCTTTCATTGAATCCACTGTGCGAGAGCAAGAGATCTCTGTTCATATTTTCTTCTTGTATATTATCCTCCGAGTAAAATTTTAGCTACATTATCATATTATTACGTGTAAAAGGAACATAGATGGATTTTCTTGTACTATGCGTGCCTGGTAGTCATTACGATAGTATGATCAGTCTGATGAGTCTGATTAATACCTTCGTTCGTTTGATGTCTCAGATACATATGAATAAGATTTTAAATTTTTAAAGCTAAATCGGCTATTAACGCTTTCTCATATTTAATGATGTTTATTCTACTTCTGAATTTCAGTCAATATTTTTATTTCAACTCTTGAACACTTTAGATTTTAATCTTATTGACAAAATATTTCCAGTCAGATTTATGCTAAACCTATTGCCAGGTTTCTAATTCACCAGGTTTGGTGAATCTAAATATGTTCACGTCAAATTTATCAATAATATAAGAGTTTCCTCGTAGCAAGCGAATTTGTTACGAGTCAAATCGGAAATTATGTAGAGGCATGTCTTCCTATAGATGTTTGAGAAATCGACAATGCCAATTTATTTCTAGAAAAATTAAAAGTAAGGAGTGTGGTATGATTGGATCTAAAGAAATTGTAGCTCTATCAAAATGTTATTGAACATCAATAATATTTAATTGAACTTATTCTGAAGCCACATTATAATATAACTTGCATAATTAATTTTGATATCATATAGTTTCCTTTTAATTTGGAATTCTTTTTTTTAATTTTAACTTTTTCAAATTTTTTTAAAAAGTTTACACGTCTAATTAAAACAAAATTTCTGCTAATTTATAACTTGTATTTAAATTTTTTAAATGCAACTTCACTGTTTGTAATAGTCGTCGAAAAATACAATTAATGGCTGTTTGAAATTAAATGTGATATAAACACTTCCAGTGATTGAACAACGTTTCCAATGCATTTTATCCAAAAAATGCAATGATTTTTATGCTTCATCTGTATAGAATATCCATATAAAAATGCATAAAACATGCAATTAAGTCATATAATATCTATTTTAAAAATATTGGCAATAATCATAATATACACAACTACAAAGTAGATTGGTATAATAATTATGCACAATAATTCATAATTTTTGAAGACCTATTAAAAATGTAGCGATTCAATTTTTCAAAAAGACAGAAAATACGTTACGAGCGGTCTGTTGATTTTATTTATGACGAAACTATAAATGAATAGTTGGTTGTAAATGGAAGTCCAATTCCTGGTTGTAATTGATTTTACTGTAAAATCCAATTCGAGAACATAATCTAATGCCTGAAGATAATGCGTTTAACTTTAATTAGTATTAAAGTAAATTTGTTATGGAAGAAAAGTTTTGCCTTTAAACAAATTAAAAAAGCACAATTGCATGATTCTTGTATTTCCGAGAAAATTAAAAGAAAGAAGATATTGCCAATTGTATATACAGGCTTTTGATGTATTTAACTACAGATGGTTTAGCTTTGTATTATCGCGACAGGTAATGCGACTAGAGTTGGAATTTGGAATATGGTAAAATTAACACATAGAACAAACTTCGATTTCTGATTCACTTCACTCACTACAAAAACTATCTTCAAGCAGCAGTTTCAATAGAATGAGGTTAATAAGGTCGATTGTTGCTTAAAGTTCAGGTCGTGAAAGTATGTAATATATTAATTAACATTTCACAATCGATTATTTTATAAAAATGAAAATTTGAACGCATTTTTTTCAAACCATCACTTTTAACCCAGGAAACGTAAAGTTTATTGTAATTTAGCCACGCACAAAGAATATTTTCGAGGGAGAATAAGTGATTAAATGTTAATAATTAATTGTACAATGGAGTGTTAGGAAATGCGTGTCATTTGAATTATTAATCGTTTATTATATTTTATAATAAAGTAATAAACATTTTTCTAATAATAATATGCTTATTAATCAAACACCACTATGAATACACTCGTTTTCTACCAGGCACTAATTTCATTAGAATTTAATTTCTAACATTTTCTGCCATGTCTAAAAATATTCTATAGGCATTACTCAGTGGAATCTAGCACATGTTTTACAATTGATTACGTAAATTGTAAAATAACGTTTTAACTATAAATATGGCTCGGAAACACCAAAATTATTTTATACCAATAAGGATGTTTCTTGGTGTTCTGTAATCGAATTCCTTAGCTTTTGCACATCTTTAAACTAAATTATATCTTAATGTAACTTTGAGCCAATCCAAATCTCCAAGTAAACGCAAATCGAGGTTGTTTGTACGAGTATCTTTTAAATTATTGACGAGTTTCCTCGTTTTTCGAAAAGTTTATTAAAATATTTTATTGAAATATATTATAAATAAAAAGCGCTATTTCCTATTTTTTAACTCAGTATACGTTATAGAACGTTGCGTATTAGATACCACAGTTATTCTTCGTGGTTTGTAGACTCAAGCAGTGCTACAACTTTGTAAATGTTTTACAACATCGTGATAAAACGTACGCCAATTTCTACTCGCGCATTCGTTTCCGCTCACTTTGTCTTAGGAGTGTGTACCATTCAATTTTCCTTTATTCTTCATTAAAATAAATAGTGAGTATAGGGCGTAATACCGGCTCCTACGGATGAGTCGCTAGTGTTAACGAAACGAATTTGCACATGAGATTATATCTTCAGTTCATGCTGACCTTCGTTTATCCTTCTGGTCCTATTTAAAATAATTTTTTACTCGGTGCGCAACACATAATAAACTATTGCATATATATTAGTTCTCCTCAAGAAATAAAGTTTATAACTACTAAATATATTAGTCTTTAAATTGGGCATAACCAATATATACACGTTTTCATGAATAACTGTGGTCTATCATTGTTCAATATTTTAGAGAGAATCAAATAAGAGCCAAATATACGCTATAAAGTATTTTACAAGTTTACATTACTGCTGAACAGAAAATTAATTTAATCTTAATAGCCATCTAATGAGTTAAATTATAGTGAACAAATTTAACCTAATGAAAAGTAAAACTCAACGTTATGCATGGTGTCGGAAAATCAAAATTTCCATTTTATACTACAGAATTTGAAAAAAAGCAGTCGCCCTCACGAATTGAGATTACATTGATTATCATTGCCTATGCTGAAAGTTAATTAAATACTTTGTTAACTTTCCTAATATTGTTATTTCGAATAATTTATGATTTAAAAAAATTCTTATTTAAAAGTTCTCACATTACTTTTTCGTTTATTCAGTTTGATTTTGTCAAAGAAGTAAATATATTTGGCTAGTCACTTTTTCGTCGTACTTTGATGATGATCATGGAAAGTCGAAACACGTCAATGCGTGCGACTGGCAGTAGTTTTGCTACGTTGTTCGACGACTGGTTAAATACAATGGGATTGGTGTTTACTTCAAGCTCACAAACTATATTTAAAGAATTGATACCACCACCCGCGCAATCAATTATGGTTTATTTGTATTACCTTTATATGTGTGTGCGGTGAAAGCTGCAAACTGTTAATTTTCGTGACTGCATAGAAATTGTGCAGCTTAAATTTCCAGTCAAGTACAATGTATGCAAGACTACTAGATGTGAGAGCCGCACATCTAATTTTGCTTTCCATGTATATGCAATGCGGTTTGATCCTCGCTAGTCAGTTTACCGTCTTGCTCTGATTATGATCATGGAAGGTCGAAACATGTCAGTTCGTGCGACTGACGGTAGTTTTGCTATGTCGTTCGACGACTGGTTAAATGCACTGAGATTGATGTTTACTTCAAGCTTATAAAATTGATTTAAAAAATACATATATTTATGTCTTTCGTAAAATAGACAATAATCAATATTTTTTAAATTCTGTTTTTTTCATTGGAAAGAGAACTAGTTAAATCATGGTTGCAAAGAACACTAATTAGTTAAGCGTTCTTTTACTGGTGTATCTAATATGTATGCTATCAGGATTTTGCCATATCTAACAGAATAAAGTTTTAGCAGTTAAATGTTCCGAAATATAGTACATATAAATGTTCCAAGGTGAGCACTCTGACAAAGATATATTAATTTATTTTAATAAATTGTACAACAGAGTATTACATATATTTATACTTGGATTCTTGCAGACTGATTATAATGCTATGTGTAATATCCATATGGCGTACAGTTCACTCCACATTTAAAAGATAAGCATAAACCTAGTGGTGTAAATAATTACGCAGTTGATACCTGTACAGCATAAAATACTGTTGAAGAGTACCTTAGATAATTAAAAGAGAGGTTTCGTTCTACATTTGCTTTCCAAAATGTTGCCTCTGGCTAAGTTTTAATATCATTAACTATTAAATTTGTCCTTACCTGCGCGTTAATAAAATCCCACAGCCATCCGAATATTACATTATCTATAATTGTAATTATACCTATGGTCAATCTTGTTTAAACGGATGCATCGAAATATTGAATTCATGCTTTTCGAAACACGTACGGTCTTGGTGTGTAAAAAATGCTGGGTATTTACCGTAAAGCCATAACTGAACGTACATTTTTACGTGAAAAGTGCGATGGACACAGATAACGATTTTCAAATGAAATTAAAACAAGTTGTGCGAACGTGAATTCCTTTTTGAGGGTCATCGCTATAAATTGACATTATCTTGAACTGTTCAAACGAAAAATATTTCATCCCCAGCATTCATAGCACTCTGCGAAATGTAAAAATATTTTCGTTTAACATTTTAAAAATTATTTTATATGTTTTATCTCTCAAGTCTATTAGTTGATAATGTCTAACAAAAGCGCTTCTGTACAATACGTAGTGTTTAAAAAATTATAGGCCATGAATAATTTTTTTAGTCATTTGATAACTCAAATTGCTGGGCTTTTCAAGCTAATTTGAGAAACAAAATAAATTTCAGCATTTTTATTTATATAAAACTAATCTAATTGAAGCAATTTTCTCGTTTTAAAATTGTCCAGTCTTCATTACTACAAACAATACTTGGGGAACTTCCGATTTTGCACGGGACAGCGTCGAGAAACCGAGATGTGTCGTATATGTCACAGACGCCTTGGGTTTATCCAGGAACTGTCCGTGAAAATGTGCTCTTTGGCGAGGCATTTGATCAAAAGCGTTATGAAGCAGTGCTTAGGGCAACGACACTCAATATTGTAAGTAAGATTAAAAAGTTATTCTTTAAAATAGGTAAAACATACATCATTCTTATTTAAAATTTGCGTGTTTAACAGTAAACACACATACACGCATGAAAGTGTTTTATTACATATATGTATACATAGATACATGCGTTAAGATAGATAGTGAAAACTGAAAATTTACGAAAATATTTACACACGTCTATAAATTACCACATACATACGTACAAATATACATGCATAAATGTATACGTGACTACCCCACGAATACATACACACGCACATGCATGCCTACTCGACCAAGTGAAAGCAATTCGCAGTATACTATATATATGAAGACGAAAATACGGCTTTAGACGTAAGGCAGAAGCGCCTCTATTTTCGTTTATTCTTGCTTTCCCTGGAGTACTTAAATTTCCTTACTGACAGTGTTTGTGGTGATTTACGAAATTAGACCGAAAAATATAATAAATTATACTTCATTGTAGAGTAGTTGGTGTTTGATAACGAATAGGGATGGACTGAGACTATACGCTAATACGAATCAATTTGCGTCAACAAATGTTCCCTTTAAATAATTTTTATGATTTGCATAGTACCTTTCCAAAGCTTAAAAATAACAAATTTTTATTTACTGATGGAAACGGTACCACGATGTTTAAGTAAATTTTATTTTTCTAAATTATATCTGAATTTCACATCCTATATTGGCACCTTACTAATGACGTATGATTCTGTCTTGAAAAATATATTTTGTCCGATTGTAGATGTGACATATTGTCATTCTATTTCATGTGTTCAAGTGCTATTGAGCGACCGCCATTTCCGCGAGATATGGCTTATAGAAATGCATCAAGCCTATATACCAGATTAGGATTTTCGTTTTGTAGGCATCGTATAATCTTTCAAAGGTTGTACATTATAATCAAATAACAAATCAATTTATTGAAACTGAATAAACCTATAAAACGCACTTGTCGACCAATATGGCCTTTTAAGGAACAAAATATTTTTTCTGTTCTATGGCTTTGGGTAGTTTTCTCGGTAACCAAAACCGCAATTGCAGCTCGGTTATTTTCCAAAAAATAACATCGTCAACGTATGCTGAATTACATGGTAAATCAGTTATTCATGTCTCCATCATTCTTTGGAACAACTTAAAAGCGCTCGTTAAGCTAAAATTTAACCGAATAAATTTAAAATGGCCTTGGGGTAACTGAAGCGCCAATTTCAACAGGTCTTCGAGCCGGACGTAAATTTTCCAAAAGCATTGCTTTCGATCAAGTGTAGCAAGCTGCGATAAAAAATCCGTATATGTAGCATAGTTTACGTGCCAGGTTTAGTCTCAGTGTTTAATTGACGAAAATCAGCTCTGGGTCTGAGCGAAACGCTCTTTTTTGTAACTCAATTTTTAAGATCTTTGAGACAAATGAGGATAGCGCTAGAACGCCGGCATTCACCATTTCTTGCGTTTCTTGCATATCTGCCGAAACTTTCTTAGTAGGATCACTGAATATTCTTAGTGGTTCTTAACCGACTTTTAAATATAACCACAGTTTACAGCGATCGAAATTTAGCCGAGGCATATGGTGCAATCAGTGGCCTACGAAATATTGATGTAGTAGATTCAAAACTCATTTCATGAAGTAGACTTGCCTTACACTGTGCCGGAATGCGGCTTACACCACTGTATTGGATTCGGGATTTTTGGCCTAGAGAGGCCAAAGCGATTATTATTAAAGCTGATAAACCTTAAATAATTTCTAATATAGTTTAGGCCAAACAAGTGCTTCAAAGGGTTTGCCGACATTAAAAGAATAGGGTAGATATCGTCATGTATTAATCAGTTGGTCATTCATTTTCCCACGTCCATCATCGCTGCGCCAGAAGCCTTATAAAATTCTGAATTCTTAGGTTGTTACCTTTTTCGTCGGCCAAGGCATTGGAAACACCGAAGCGTTGGGTCCATTCGCCAAATAAATTGACATAGGCCTCCCGGTAAATAGTTCGAAATTTTAACCATTAATAGAAATCGTTATTTGTGGCAACGTTTCTCAGACTTATTTTCCCATGTGGGCCATCGACATCTGAGAAAACTATTTAAAAATTTAGGGATTCTCTTTCAACTACCCATAATTCGGAGCACTAGCAGTTCTTTTATTCTCGGCAGTACATCGTGTATCAATATTTGCAAAGGGATGTAACCTGTTTTTACCTGAAAATTTCCACTTTCCTGTCTTTAGTCTATCATTAATAATAACCAATGCATTAGAAATGCATGGAAAGAGGCTGCACAATGCGCAGTGTACTTTGACAGATCGCAGTGATTTTTTGTCCTCTACTAAGAATATCTATGGCAATCAGTTATCTAGCTAGTGTGGAAAAAATCAACTAACTAATTTACCTCTATGTCAGATTGATATTTCTTTTTGCTTATTTCACGGCTGTACCTTTAATTAAAATAAAATGCAAAGAAAATACTGACAATAGAAGCAAGAAATGTGCTTTTATTAGTGAAACAATAATAGGGAAATGCAAAGAAAATAACCAACTAAATTCAATAAATTCTAAACCCGAAAAGCCATTCTTTGTTTCAAAAGGTAGCATTTATAACACAATAGCCATAGTGTTAGTATCCTTTACAGACTCGGTATATCTATTATATAGTGTGAGTTAGCATTGAAGTCACATTGTAGTTGACTTTAGATTATGTTAGCTTCACTATTACAGGTTTACACATTCGTCTAGGAGATTGTACTGTCCTATTATTCCACATTCTTCTACCAAATATATAGTGGTTAAAGGGCGTAATACCGGCTCCTACTGATGAGTCGCCAGTAAGCACGAAACGAATGTGCATGAGATTATACTTTCCGTTCATGCTGCCTTTGGTTTATCCTTCTGGTCACAACTGAACTAATTTGTTATTAGGTTTGCAAAACCTAATACAGACTTGCATATATATTAGCTCTTCGCAACAAACAGTATTTAACTATACAATGCTTAGTTTATATTGAAAAATATATGTACATAATGGGTCAGGTGTTTATATCAAGATCAAAAAATAGCCAGAAAATCTGGATTTGTACTTGGGACCATTGGCTTCGGTCTTGTAATTCGTTCACCACGCAACGAAAGTCGGGCATTTCATGAAATTTAAAGTTATACAACAACTAATAGAATTTGCCGCGGACAGGACTCGAACCTGGGCACGTCTGCTTCGGAATCTGGTGCTCTAACCACTGAACCATCCTGTGGTTAGAGCACCAGGTTCTGAAGCACACGTGCCCAGGTTCGAGTCCTGTCCGCGGAAAATTCTGGTCGGTACATGATGAGTTCCTAATAAGGACAAAACCGGTTTACTGGATGAATTGCCTTTTCTAAACTAAAGAATTTTTAGTTTATTCTGACATAAGTAATTAATGGGTCAGGTGTTTATATCAAGACCGCAACCTTGATTATAATAATTGTTATCACTACCCGCGCAACCAATGTTGGTTTAACAACTAAGAGATTTTAGTTAGTCTATTCAATACATTGGTATGATTTCGTATTCCTTACCAACTAAATTTCAAACTTTCCACACCAAGGCTGACATTCTATTGCACACACCACACTACCTGTAGACGTTGCATTGTTCTAAAGAGTAATGGCTCTCTTTATAACCCTACCACTGGTCACGATAGCAAATACAATTCTTCAATTAGGCCAGTTTCAGTTTGAATTTTATAACGTTAAATCGACCCTCGAAACAGATCTATCTAATGGTTAATTTAGCCTCGGATAAAATATGCGGTATACACTATAAAGTTCTGTTGCGAACTTATTTCTTCTCGTAAGTTATGTAGCAATAATTTATTTTTCGTGCTTACTCTTTGAAATCCAAAAACATAGTTTACTTTTAAGGCTAGATTACTATTCTTTAATTTATAATATATATATATATATATATATATTTATGATTCAGATCGTTCAATATTTTCTGGATAGTATTTCACACTTTTACGTTGAATATCTATTATTAAAACTTCAATTCAATTTGTTTTAAATATAAACCCTATTATTCACGATTAATTTTTCATTTTCAAAAAAGGCTTTTAAATTAATTACCTAAGAGTGAGTATTTACGACAGAATATATTCGACTTAAACAATCTGATCTTCCCACGTAAAGCTTCTACTATCATTCACGTCCGGCCTTCCAATTTTTCGTCAGTACTTTAGAATTTAACATTTTAAATTGAATTCAATGTGCAAATATAAAATAATGAATAGCCTAATTATTTAGAAAATAGTAATTTGTAAAAAGTTATGAATTTTGTCTAGTTTTATACCCTTTCAATTAATTAGAAAAGCTTTTTGAAACATGCGATTATCGATGTTGAAACTGGAATGTTCAAATAGAAATATTGAACAATCTGAGCTTTGCCTTCACAGCTAATATGGAGTTGTTTTGTTTTATTTTATATTATGTTAACTAAACTGTTTCCATGCATTCACGATATTTTTTTTCACTTTTTAATACCATTAATAAATCTTAGGAAAATAGGACGGTACAATCTCCTATAAGAATGTGTAAACCTGCAGTAGTGAAGCTAACATTATAACAAAAACAATAACAATGCGACTTCAACGCTAACTCACTCTATATAATATATACGCGCTTATGTAAATGATACCAAAACAATGGCTATTGTGACAGTACCCGGTATCAATATTGTAATATTGAACATGTATATGGTATTAAAACTATGGTTGCCGAGTTGGTACATGGTACCAACACGATGGATTTCAATGTATGCTTTAGTTTACCCAAAATTGAGAATCACATCTATTTCTGGACACGTGTTACTCCAGTAAATCCATACACTCTGGATTTGATTGACATCAGTTATCACATTTCACGCTTATCATGATATCAATCATTTCAATATATATCAGTGAGATACTGTTTGTGGCGGAGAACTAATATATATGCAAGTATGTATTAGATGTTGTGCACCTAGTAACAAATTAGTTCAATTTTGATTGTTCTTATTTATAAAATATTTTTGTATGATTCGTTTATATATATATATCTTTATTATGTCCATTTCCCTCAAATATTACATAGTATATTTCTAATTAGGAAGAAAAAGCACCTTAATAACAAAGTGGATAAAGGCCATTTATTTCGAGGTTACTAAATATCGCTCTACAATCTTTCATTTATATACATTCTGGGTTTTAAATTGATTATACTGGTGGCAACAAATCTGACTCGATTTTATTTCTATTTCTTGTTATGGCTGTTTGGTAAGTTTGTATGCGTTTGTGTTTTTGTGTATGCCTGTTTACATGTAAAAGTCATTATCGCTGTGTTGCAAAGCGATGTCTGAGATCTAGTCATTATTGTATTGGTGGCTTGAGAATTAACCATCTGTGCGCATTGTTCGGTGTAACGTGTACGAGTGCTATTTATCCGAGTGTAGTTTTTCGTTTCACCTTGTTGAGCAAATTCGTATTCTTCACTTGATAACAGGTCAAATGCGGATTGCAGTGTTTAACGCTCATATTGTTTAGAAACTTCTGTCACCATGTGTGCATCTTTTTTTTCCTCATCAATTTGTTGCCAATCCGATTGAATGTTTGTTGAGTCTAGTCGAGGGCGTGTTCGGTCTTGCCTGGATACTAGTAAATTGTTGTTGAAATTTGTTATTCGTAGCCAGTCGATTAGAATATCACGTTGATGAAACTTTTGAATATTTAGGCCAGGTGATTGTTGTTTTATATAAAGGGCTTCATAAATAAATAATATATATATATATATATATATATATATATATATATATATATATATATATATATATATATATATATGTGTGTGTGTGTGTGTGTGTTCATTTTTTTATACTGGAGTAGAAATTAAATTAGATACGTCTTATGTATCTCCTGAAATTTCTCTTCATCATTGCGCATGGAAAGGATTCTTGTTATTGTGTTTATATATTTGTTGCTCACATTTAATAAACATTTGAATAACCTATACTTGCTTGCGGTTGCGACAATCCTGAATGACATTTGTATGCTTCTTAATTGTTCGTCATCACGAATATACAATATTTTACCAAATGAGCAGAAAGGGTGATAAATTTAAATATTTTTTCTTTTAAACATTGTGAGTTTCATGCGCTATTTGAACATTATGAAATAGACAAACATGCAACATGTTTATATCAGAATTTATGACAGCAAATATATGGCATAAATAGGCTACGTTTGGCGAAATTATTCAGGTTGTTCTTAAAGTGAACTGTACTTTAGGCCGAGGATTATGCTTTAAACCTGTTTAAAAAATAAACGAAGAAAACTGCAGTTTTCCACCATTTTTATGGTCCACCACGATTTCTGTTTTGCGCAGCTTTTTTATACTTCTCTCTCTCTCTTTCTATCTCTGATATTCATTCTTATTCATAATAAATGTAAGTTTCGAAAAATGTCCTTTAGCAGCTGACTAAACGGTGACCTGAATTCATATATATATATATATATATATATATATATATATATATATATATATATATATATAATCTGGACCAATTGCAGCAATCTACAAGAAAAAAATGTTTGAATAATTAATTAAATAATCTCAGCTGTATAGCAGTGCTCAGGAATTTTTTGAATTTTGAATATTTTTGCGGAAATGAAAATATTTTTTCTGGCATTTAAATGCTATTTACTTGAAAAGTTATGAATAAGTGAAAAATCATTTTTGTGAGAAAACCGTGAGTTATCAAACTCGTACTTAAAATAACTAAACAGTCTGTAAAATTGATCACCAAATCCCGTAATATTTTTAAGTTTTTTTATAGTTGAGCTCAAAAGATTGTATGCTGGGCGATTTATAAGCAATGTTGTCATTATTAATTCGATTATCTTTGTTTTTTTGACCATCTATTAGTTTATCATTTTAATTCGATTTTGATAAACGTGATGTGTTTGCATACCACCGACTGGAATCTTGTCGATATCTGTGTTTGCGAAATAGGACAGAAAGTATGGTCACGAGACAAATTGATCGTCGTGTGCAAACAATGCCAATTCAGCAAAACCAGATAATTTTTTACAAAATTTAAAGAATACTTAATGAACAACAGTGTCGTTTTGACTAGCTCCAACAGTGGTATGCCTTCAAAGTTTATTTAAGCCTTATTTAAAAAGCGCGCACAATGTCAAGAGAACACCTTTCTATAGCTTCTATCAAATTTAAATGACTGTGCCATTGACACTGCCAAAATGAATTATCAATATCTGAATAAATCTAAAAATGAGGTTTAAGCTTTATTTCTGCTATTTATGTACGCTTGTTATATCAATTTAGAAATAAATCGTTTATTGAAGAATAAATTTATTACAAAGCAAGTATAGCATACAAAGTTAAAGGAGGCCAATTTCATTTCGTCAGAAATCAACTCAATTGTAATATTCTGCAATTTAAACAATCACCTATGAACAGCAATGGGGAATAAGCTGAATTAAATATATATAAAATATGGAAGAACAAACGGGAAGCCGGAAATACACATGCTAAGGCTTACAAACAAACAAAATAATTCACCTGTTTATATTTAAATTAAGTTCGATCTTCTGCTTATTTAGCTAAGGTTTTAGGATTTTACACCAACAGCTTTCGCAGTGTGCAATTCGTTTTTATTTGTTGCTTTGAAAAATATCTGGAAACCTGACTGACTTGAAGTGCGATTTTCATTGAATATGTGTTCAATTGTTGTGTATTAGGCATAAAAAATCAAGTTTTTTAAATTAATCGAGTAAATATTTAAAATGTCGCGTCCCTGTTAAAGGTATTCTGTCATATATCGTCTCTTAAATTCTTTTCGCTACTGTTTATAATTCTTATGTGCTTCGACAAAACCTTCGGGATACCCGTTTTCTAATACAGTTGTTTCAAGCAGCATTAATTCTTGGCTTTGTGTTTCTTCGGACCAAACACTTTATTCTATAGAATTAATCGCGTATCAAATTTGCGTTTTTTGGAAATTTGCATAGCGGTCTGTTAATGTGTTTACTATCCAGTCCATGTTTGCTTTTAGTCTTTTTTCCTTTTTAGACTGCCATTTTATCGTCCCAATAGAAATACGTTAGGGAAAGGCAGTGCTTTAGACTGATGTTTTTCAAGCTTGAAAATAAACCGAATATGATGGTTTATGTGTTTATGTGTCTTTATTTATGAGTATGACTGTGTCATAACAATACCTTAAATAATCATTGCAGTATTATTTTATTAATAAATTTAGTTTTGATGTTCGCAAATAGAACATTCAGAAATCAGCTAGTAGACTAACCATGGGCTGTTCAGTGCCACTCCATCCACTTTCGTGAAATATTGACCATTGAAAACGAATAGACCGTCTTTGGCGCACATATTCAAGGGAATTTTTTAATTGTGTGTATTTAAGAAGAAGAGTAATTGGTTACTATCGATGAAACTACTCTGAAAATCTACTTTTTTGTTGATAGGGCTGATTGAAATAGATTTCTGATGTCGAACGTATTTACTTTTTAAATTATTGACAATATACGATTTAAGTTCATTTTAGAAATCAAAAGTGTCGCAAACACAATTCTTGGATATTTCAAATTCTACTGGCTGTAGGTTTGTTTCTAATTCTCTCGCTGATTAACTTACGCTGTGTGACGAGGTCCGAAATAATTAAATGGCCCATGAGAGCTTTCTGTCATGCCCCTAAAATAACCATTTTGATACATATAAGTATGGTGGATCAAAAACATTGGAATAGTCTTATTCTTTGAATTTGTTAATCTGCTGAAATGCTGCTTTGCTGTTTACATGACGAGCTACACCATTAAACCATCTGTTTTGTAATTGGCATGCCTTTTAGAACACTTCTTTTAAAGTATCTTTTATAACCACATATATGGACAAATCCAGTTTTCACTTGTAGCCACCTAGCTCAAAGTTATAATGAGCACCTTCACAAAGAAACGATGCCACAAACTAAAACTGTAGTTTCAAATTCTCTAAGTTTTGAAAATGGTTTAATTTATCCTTCCGTATGCTAATTGTGTAAATCTTGGGATCTTGTCCCCTTTGTCAATATTCCATCTAGCTTTCATAATAGTATCAGACTATCAAAACGTTTCAACACGTGTGAATCTGCAGTAATTTTATTCAGTTCTGCAATGGGTAAAACGTAAACGGTGATTAAACGAACATTGGTTGCAATGGTAGTGATAACAATTATAATACTCAAGTTGCGATCTTGATTATATATATATATATATATATATATATATATATATATATATATATATAGATCATGATGAGTTCCCTATAAGAAAGAAAGCGATTTACTGAATGTATTGCTTTTCAATTCAATACAATTCTTAGTTTATACTGACATATGTAAGTAATGAATGGGTCAGGTGCTTATATCAAGATCGCAACCTTGATTATAATAATAAACGGTGATTGTTTAAAGTTCGTAAACATAATTTCACTTTTTTGTATTTATTTCTATCAAAATGAAGTTAAATTAGAATAAAGGCAAATTTTTTTGTGATAGAATAGACTAGTTGTAAACTGTTTAGTGAATCTGAA
Source organism: Eudiplozoon nipponicum (assembly GCA_029291075.1). NCBI lineage: Eukaryota > Metazoa > Platyhelminthes > Monogenea > Mazocraeidea > Diplozoidae > Eudiplozoon > Eudiplozoon nipponicum. The sequence goes on from JAQBSW010000340.1 coordinate 195,457, forward strand.
TATAAATACTCAGTGAATATTAAAGTTGCATATTTTATTATATCATTATTAATTAAATGTAGCAAACAGTACCTAATAAATATGGAAACAGCGAAAAACTGCAATAAATCATAGTGACCCATATATATTAGGTACGTCAATTCTAATTATTTTTAATAACTATAGGTCAGATGACTGTAAACATATATCTCAATAAAAAATCATTAATTTCGCGGATGGTATAATGAATTCCTTAAATCAATTTTAAGATTGAAATAAACACCAATCCAATTGTATCAAATCAGTTGTAGAAAATCGCAGCCCTACCCTGAACCACACATAATGACCTGTTCTCACGTCCAATTTTTATTATTAGAGATCGGTGGAAAATTGACTATCAAGGATAATTGTAATTCATAGCAAAATGTACAGCCGATATTTCCATCTAAGTGCAATGTATGTATATTGTCTTATAGAATACCGTTGCTGTTTTAATCTTTTTAATCCTCTGCTGAATATGGAATGCCAAACCGCATCATTACCTGTGACTGACAGTTTTTGCTTTACTGCGTGACTTATTAGATATAATGGAAGTGGTAGTTATTTCGAACTCGAATATATCATTTTAATATTAGTAATACCTCTGCGTAATCGTTGCTTCTTTAATAGAATAAACGTTAATTTAATTCTGATTAATAATATTTAAGTTGGATAAAAATTGACGCGTCTCCACGAGATCGCTTTCTTTAAGTTATAACTTTTTCTTCTCTGTTTACGTTTTCATTAGGTACTGCTTGATAAATTCCAATAATATTGAGACAAAATATATCTCGTACAGTCAGGATACATGACATAGGAAAAATTGTAAAAAAGGAGGGGAATACTAAATCGTAAAGATGAGATCGAATGGAACAAAATTTAAACTACTTCTCGTTGTAAAACAGTCTTCTTTTAAAAATTCCATTTGGCACCAAAATAAATAAATAGTTTAATCGTGTGTATATTTACTTAATAAAAGTATAATAAAAAGAAATATCCATGGGAAGTTGAAATTATCTTAACATTGCATAAGATCGCCAGCGCAATTTATACAGAAGACCCATTTCGTCCTTGTTTTTGTAAATATGACGCGTTTAGAATTGCAGCAGCTGGGATTTGAAACCGGGAGCATCTGGTTTAGTCACGATAGTCATCCAGTATGCCGGTGCGATAGCACTTTGCATGCTTTGTTTTACTTTTATACAGTTTTTTATTTTACTAGTCTTTTCGACCGGTTTAAACTCTTGGATATCATTTGCGACATAAAGTTCAAGATCTTTGACATGAAAATTCTGGCTGCTACTGATTAGTGTCTAATAAGGATTAGGTCATTTAAGTAGAAGAGCAACGTCTGTTGTTATAATTTATCCTTAATACAAATTTTTAATCAAAACCCTTTTTTATACCTTAATTCGATATCAGTTCACCTGCGAAATTGGCGCCTATTCGATTATGACAAATTTTGAATGGGTATATAATACATTTTGGTCAAAAGCGATGCTGATGGATAGCTACATTAGAAGACGTGGCACCGAAAAACAATAATTGATATATGACAAAATTCTATAAATCGGTGGCTTAGAGGATAACTTGCTTGACTCTGAACCAATTTTTCTAACGTTCAAATCTTGACCACGACATTTCTACTATTGGTGAGTGACCAATAACGGAAGATCCAGTCGAGAATGAACTGCGCTGTTTGATGCTGCGCTTTTTTCCTTTTTTCACTGTCTTGCACGACGAGGAAAAGATTAATACCTTATTTTTCTTTGACCAAACAAGGTTTTTTCATCCACTTTCTACAATTTAATTCCGAATATTTCAACGTCCGGTTTCGAATGTCATTTTCAACGAAAAACACATCTTATAAACAATAGGGCAATCAATGTGTCATGTGGAAAATTTAGTTTAAACTTTCTTATTTATACTTATTGATAGATCTCTTAAGCATAACTGTCTTATATTTTGGTGTATGTGTCTGCATGTGTTTATTTATAGAATAGATCATGGAAGGTTGAAACGCGTCAGTACGTGCGACTGGCGGTAGTTTTGTTATGTCATTCGACGACTGGTTAAATACAATGGGATTGGTGTTTACTACAAGCTTGCGAACTTGATTTAAAGAATTTTTACCATCCCCCGCGCATTCAATTATTGTTTAATTGTATTGTCTACATATATGTGTGTGTGGAAAAAGCTATAAACAGTTAATGTTCGTTACTACATAGAACTTGTGCAGCCGACATTTCCATTCACGTACAATGTATGTAAGACTACTAGAGATGAGAGCCACATATCTAATTTTGCTTTTCACGTATATGCAATGCGGTTTGATCCTCGCTAATCAGTTTGCCGTCTTACTCTGATTATGATCCTAGAAGGTTGAAACGCGTCAGTGCGTGCGACGGCTGGTAGTTTTGTTTTGTTGTTCGACAACTGGTTAAATACAATGGAATTGGTGTTTACATCAAGCTCGCAAACTTGATTTAAATAATGCTCATATTGTTTTGAAATTTCTGTCGCTGTTAACAATGGTTGTGATACCGTATGTGCAGATGTTTTTTCTTCTTTATTTTTTTGTCAAACAAAATGAATGTTTGTTGAGTCTGGTCCAGTGGGTGTTTTAACTTGCCTGGATTTTGTAATTCGTGGTCAGTCGACCAAAATATCATGCTGATAAAACTTTTGAATGTTTAGGCCTGTCGCTTGTTGTTTTATAATATATTTATATATATACATATATATATATATATATATCGTTTTCCTCATATATATACATATATATATATATATCATTCATATATATATATATATATATATATATATATATATATATATATATATATATTACATTGACATCTCATTTGCGTTTAGATCGGAGACCTTAAAGATTTAATTATTAGTTTTCGTGTTATTCTACCCGCTCATTGCTGAGTCAAAGTTTTTAGTTGTTTTAACGAAATACGTACATACAATAAACTAATGACAAGTTGTGTAATTTAAAAAAATATATATATATCTTTTTAAGAAACGAACTAATGAGTTGCTGATATGTGAAAGCTACATGAATTTTATAATTCAGTTGTTGTTTTTGGTTTTACAGAAAGAGAAAAACATTGCACCCGCATAACTAGATTGCCATTTATACGAATTTGGCGTTATGTTTACATAGCAAATTTGCATATTTGTGAACAAGAGTTAGTAAAAATATCAATTTCAATAAAACTGTTTAGATATTAAACTCATCGCTAAATAAAAATATACATAATTAACGAAGCAGTACACAATATTTTATAAAAAATCTTTCCAGTTTTGTTAGATAAATGATCCATTGAGCAGTTATTTGGTTTTATTTTTTATTCAATAATAGTAAAAACGCTATATATACTCGACTCCGTGGCAAATAATTCAATAAAACTGGAAAGTTATAGCATTGCTACATGTGTAATAATTAATATTTTTCAATCAAATAAATAGCCACTTTGAATTTTAGAAATGAAGTTATTAGTGGGCTTGACTTCATTGTTTATGCCTACGGATTCAGAATAAGAAGATTTTAAATCAGACACGGCAGGAAAAACCAATTTGTTGTCAGCCTTAGTCAGTAAATGAATGTGTAAAGAATCGGGTTTTCAGAATACAAATAAACAACAACCACATAGTATGGCAGCATAAGTAATAGTGTGATTTGTTTTATGATATTCACAACTGCTTCAATAATAAGAGGTTTCTGTCAGTTCCATGTAAGAAAATTTTATTTTAAAAGGCGCTATTTCACGAAATCGGATTCCGCCTGGCATTTTGCATATATGTAAATGCATATAATAAAATGTCGAAATAATTTTCTGTGCACACCAGATAACATAATGATATATTCATGCAAATTTTGAATTAGAAAAAAAAACATTTAAGCTTTTTAGGTGACCTAATTACTGTCAAAATGAAATAAAATTAAATTTTGATAGTCGCAGGCAGAACTAGAGAACTCGAACCAAATTCGTAAAAGTAAATTTGGTCAAGGAAATAGTTATTAAATGGTCGATTTTATAGTTTTGAAATTATGCGCACAGATAAACTTTTACCGGTATAGTAACTTTTACATTTTGCATTTCTATAAATAAATTAATAAATAGCTCAATTTATGGATATTAACCTGTTAAAGATATTTAGGCTAATTGATTTCGATCTGATGCGCTGTTTTTGAAATTGAAAGAACGTGCATGTAAGTGTGAAATTTTCTTTAAATAGATCACGAATTTCGTTTTATCCGCATTTTACCTTCTTAAACATTTCAGTTTGATAATTTTCATTATAAACATATCAAACAAATTCATTTAGAAATTTCAAGGCAGTTAGCAATTTAAAATACATATTTTCTCTTAAATAGTTATTTTTACAACACATTAAAAATGCCATTTGTTTATGTTGGTAAACATTTTTTATAATATATCTACATTATTAAATTGTTAGTTATAAAAGGCCATAATGGATAATGTAATGGCACCGTAAAATAATCGCTCACCTACATTTACTTCCTGTCATTTATTAAGGTCGAATATCATTCTTTGTAATTCCTATTAAACTCTTCTTTAGCAATTCTTCATTCCTAGACACTTTTGCTTGCGACAACACGATTTAAAATAAAAATAGTTTCGCTAAGCCGCATAAAAAGAATTTACTTAATGATATAATTCTGTTTGTAGACAATAACTAAGTGTTCACCAACTCTAACACATTTGTATTTTTTAGAAAAATCAATTAAAAATTAATACTTTAATGAATTATAATATAAAATATCTCATCCAATTTTGGAAAATATTGTAGACAAAAGGAATGGAAATCTGGATTTATCTTTAAAAATTTTTTGAATATAGTATGAATTTCTTGTTTTTATTGTTCAAATATCTTAATATAAAGAAATAAATAACCAAACTTAGGTAAATAAAAAAATATTTTTTTTAAATAAAAAAATAAAAAAATCACATTATATATATATATATATATATAAATGTAAATTGATTAATTGAATATAAATGTATAATAATTGAATAAACTAAATAAATATATAAATAAATAAATAATAAGTAGATAAAGAAATAAATTGATGTGAGTGAATTCATAAGACATACCTACATCTTATATCACTTCATGGCAGTTTAGTCTTATAAATTACGAAAAAAAGGCGAAATACTTTATTGTGCAATTGGAAAGTGGGATTCAGTTCCTATCTGCTAGACATCCCAGTATTGAAATTTCTAGCATATGGTTCGCGTAATTAATCGAAGTTTAAATGGTTGACTAAGCTTTAGCATGCAATAAAACATAATACACAACTGCACAACTTAGGGTTTAATCTTATTTATAAGCCATGATTACAATTTTTATGTACTTAATAATAATAATTAAGTGTTATGTTTGATTCCGACTCATTCGATTCGGCGATAATAAATAAGTAAATATTTTGTTACGCCCTGAAAATATGGCCAACATAAATGGGGCACTTGGATTGTACCATCTCATTTGCGTAAGTGTATTTAAACAGTAATATAGTCAATATCTTTAATTTCATCAGCATTGCGACTACAAAGGAAACTTAATTTATGTAATATGTACCATAAAGTATACCAAAAATGTCTTTTTAAAATGCTGAGTCTGTATATGGTACCAACAATTTGTATTTTAATTTTGAATAGACTTCACCAAAAAAGATAACAATAACTACTTCGTAACACCTGTTTCTCTGGACTTAATCGACATTATTTATCACATTTCGCGGTAACCATTACAACATTCAATTAAATCTATATTAGTTTTATGCTGTTTGTTTCGGAGAATTAATATATACTCTATTGTGTATCAGGTATTGCGCTCCTAATAACAAATTAATTCAATTAGGACGAGAAGTGTAATCCAAAGTCAGCATGAACGAGAGGTGAAATCTCACGAACACATGTGTCTCGTCCTTAATGGCGGCTCATCAGTAGAAACCGGTATTGCGCTTCATACCTATTATATATTTTGTCAAGAAATGTGGGACATTTACACGGTGCAATCTTCTATATGAATGGGTATTCAATCAGTATTAGAGTTAACTACGTAAAAGGTTTTTGGCAGTACCTGTGAAGAGCATCAAGACAAACGATTTCAAAATCCCGGCCTTTACATGGTACCAGAACAATGATTTTTGAGACAGGCGAAAATTTAGAATGGCAACCAATTCTGAAGAACTGATGCTCCAGCAAAGCCGTGCACTTTAGTTTTGTTTGACATTATATATTTTGACAAAAAATAATCATATTTATATGAGTAAATGCCTGAGGTCCAGCCGTAATTTTACATAGCCTTTTGGTCTCATTTGAAATAATTTGTTACTGTATAGACCTCACCTGATACATATTTTCAAATATATTAGTGCTTCGCAATATATGAAAACCACAAAGGATCTTTCTTACAAATTATTTAATATCTATTAGATTGGAACGGTCAATTTCATCGTTGATTTTCTGCCTAAGAGCTATTTTCTATTTATCTACAAATTTAGAATCAAATGCTTACCTTTTACTCGCAAATATATATGAGAAACTATTTGCTTTTCAATGATTGCAGGAATAATTTTAGTTTTGGTCTAATGTTAACTGATGTTCTTCTTAGATGCGAATCTTTTTGATCTTTCTTTCAAATACCAACAATTCTGATTACATAATCAATTTTTCTGTATATTTAATTTAGCGCAGTAAGTGACGATAGCTTAAAGCATGTTGTTTTTTTTTAAATTTTACTTACATCTGTGTCGCATCATGCTAATTTCCTGTATCGTTTTCCATAAATATTTTCAACTAGGACTTGAATCATTTTCCAGCTGGTGATCAAACGATGATTGGCGAACGAGGCTGTAGCCTCAGTGGAGGTCAACGGGCTCGGGTAGCTCTAGCAAGAGTTGCTTATTCGACTGCGCGGCTCGTTTTGCTCGACGATCCGCTGGCAGCAGTTGATGCTAAAGTGTCATTGCATTTGTTCGAAAAATGCATAGACGACGCTGCTTTGTCCAGACGCCTACGCATTCTTGTCACTCATCAACATCATCTTCTGCCACGTTTCGACCTTATAATTGTTATGCAAAACGTAAATCTACCTGTAATACACTTTAATGGAACAAGAAGATTAACATAATATTATTTTTCATACCGATTTTAAATATTTACACAAGTTCAAATATTTCCTGCTAGGCAAGCAGTTGGAATGCGCTATGTTCTCACTATTGGTTCGATAACGATTTTCGTTAATTTATGGACATCATAAAATTTATTTATGCAAAAGTCTGTTGACCAAAGAGAAGTTGCAACACGGTTAATTTTAACCTTTACGATGCACGTTTCATAAAAGGAATGTTATAATTTCTCAGCAATAAGCAACTGAATAATCAATAAATTTACTTACTAGATTAAGGCAGTATTTAAATACATTAGCAGTGAAAATATATTTTAGAACTCTCGGTGACTAATTAACCAATTGCGCGTTTAAAGTCACTGCTCGCAATTTCGTTCAGGTGTACCTTTATATCTGAGTTTACATTAGTAATAAATCAATAATTATTGATTTTGAATGTGATCTATGAATAAATTCATTGTGCTCTTTCCATATTCTAGGATAAAATTATTTTTATCCTTGCATGTGGAAATAGTATTATGTATTAATTATTTAGCAGAATAAAAAAACAAATTCCTAGAATAGATTGAAGTTAATTTTTTAATACTTTTAGTTATATCTTGTTTAAATAATACAATTGAGGTGAACTAGACAAACAACTTTATTGGTAACTCTTCAGATACTTTGGAAAAGTTGCCGTAGACAGGATACGATCCTGTGCATATTTAATTCTAAGTCTGTGACTTTATCGACAGCCCTAATCTTGTCACATAGTACTCGCATATACCAGCATATATCTCCTGAATAGCCTTCCCTTTAGGTGGAACCTAGTTGAAATCTCTTACTACATAGATTTTTAACTAACCATAACCAATTATTTAATATTCATATCTCGGGTGAGGAATTTATATAAACAGATATTAAGTAAATAATGATAATGAAACAGATCTAGATATTGATTTTCATTTGTTGTCTTATTTAATTTGTAGTTTTTACTGAGGACATATACTATCAAATCCTATCATTATACCAAAATCCCGTGTCACTTACCAAATAGTTTTATAGCAATCTTCTAATTTGAAAAGTTGGAAGTTCAGTATTCGGCTAACATCCTTATAAAGAAACGGTCGACCTAAAACAAAATTTGGTGGAAAACTGAGTGCTTATGCCGTGTTGGGCTTCGATAACGTGAATATACAACTTTTAACCACCTGCTCTTGGATTCAAATGAGAGTCGCGGGAATTCTGGCAACAATTTATGAGTGCATATTAATGATGGGGCTGGTATAGAAAATGAAGTGCATTTTACATCTTGTTTACTATTTAGTTTATACTAACGCCCTATATTAACAAATACCGTCTTTTAATTATAACTCGGTAGCACACGCCAAGGAGGCACACTGTCTATCTTAAAATGGCAGGTTGTGAATAAAAACATGCAGCTTACTTTTAAAAGCGACGCCCCATTAAAAGGAAGTCTGACAAAAACAGAATTGTGCAATGTTTGAATTTAAAAATTACGCTCGAGTTAAATCACTGTCGCAACAATTATGGAAACTAAAAATGAGTGCACATTAATGCTGAAACTGCTCTAGTGGACGAATTAACGTTGGCACAAAACTTATTTAAGTAAAGGTTGTGAACTTCATATAAGCATCAATCACATTGTATATGTACCTTTGTCAGTATAACCGTATTATTGCGCAATGTAGAAAAGGATGTTCTTTCGATACTCTTTTTTTGATTATCTTCGGAAGTCCCCACCTAATGCCCAGAGTTACCAATAAGTAAGATAGCGGTATAAAGGATGAATTTTGTTTGCTACATTATAATAATCATAAGTGATAATAATAAATGCATGTTCATAATATGATTGATGTTTATATCAAGATGGCAAACTTGATTTAAATAAAATTTACCACCAACTGCACAAACGATGACTGTTTACTGATAAAAATTCTTTAAATCAAGTTTGCGAGCATAAGGTAGATACAAATCCAATTGTATTTAACCAGTCGTCGAAAAACAAAGCAAAACTACCGCCTGTCGCACGCACTGACGTGTTTCGACCTTCCATGATCATCTTCAGAGTGCAACTGAAAACTGACTAGCGAGGATCTATCCGCACTGAATATTTAGAGAAAGCAAAATTAGATACGTAGCTCTCACATCTAGTAGTCTCGTATACATTGTAGTTTACTGGAAATGTCGTCTGCACAATTACTATGCAATGGTGAAGACATTAACTCTTTGCAGATTTCACCATATATATATATATATATATATATATATATATATATATATATATATAAATACAATTAAATATTAATTGTCAATGTGATTGGCGGTAGTTTTGCTGTTTTTCGACGACAAGTTAAATACAATGTAATTGGTGTTTAATTCAAGTTCGCAAACTTGATTTAAATAATTGTTACCACCACCCGCGCAATCAATTAATGTTTAATTACTTATACGAATGTTCAATTAAATAAAACCTTACTTTGCTTGATATTTACACTGCCTATATATTTTTATCCAATCTCGTTCTTGCCTATTACTTTTATTTGTCATTACCTTTGTTCTACATTATCCGTCTCATATTGACGGATCGGGGACAGCCACGTGGAATTTCAGTCCGAAGGTAATACCAAAGTGATCGACACAAATTAAAGCTTTTGGAAGAATAATAGTTAGTATAAAAGATATAATTTCATGCAATGTTTTTGGCGTCGTTGATGCATTGGCTGAGTATCCATACTTGAAAAAGTTTCCTTACAAGTTAATATCACAATCACGGCTATTCGAAAAAGACCAAAAGTCTAACATGGTGTACAAATCTATAAGGATTTACAGTAAAAAAAGAAAATTAGTTTTCAATCTTATATATGATATGTTTAATTAAAGGGAGTTTTAAAAAGCATTATCTTTATCAAATCAGTTGTGTTTTATTGAAATATATATTAGTCCCGCTTAAAGTTTTTATGCAGTTCAAAAGAATTACAGCAAATTATGCTGAACCAATGGTTAAATAAATTGTGTTTATTCTAATTCAAAATTTTTTACTTTAATAAATTTTTTCTCCACCTATGCGTTTTATGTCTTCAACATAATATTCAAATGAATATTGCATAGTTTTAAATATTATCTTACAATATGGTTTAGGGTCGGATTACACATTGTGATACATATGTGAACCTTCTGCAGCAAGGAATTGATTTCAATGATCTCTTTTCGCAGTTCCAGCAAAACAAAGAAACGAACGAAGGTAATTTAGTTTATTAAAAGCTCTGTACGAATATTTTCAAAAGAAGACTCTAGCTAGAGCACTAATTAACAGTTTTCCGTTAAATCATGTGTAGCGCTCGTAATATTTTCCTCTTATTATTCGCTAGAAAGCACGCCAACTGAAATCTTTTAAAGATCGTCAGTATTGCTTCATACACATTGGCTTGTTTCGATTACAAATGTAAAATTGATTGTCTAGATTGAAAAGTAACTCATATAACAAGAAGCTTTGTCTATGACAACTGTCCGCTATTAAACGCATGGAAACGTGAAAGTAAATGTTTGACAACAGTGAGTTCAATGCACATGTGTCGGAAATAATAGTGGAGTAGTTGTCCTTATCAATGAGATAAATTCATTTTATAGATGTGCTTTATGTAACTGTTTTAAAAATGTCAATTAAATTGTAGGTAGTAATTTTGATTTTAACATTCTCGCATCAGTGTTGATAAAAATAAAATTGTCTGCAATATCTCAATAAACATTAGAAAAGATTATTAGAATGGATAAAGAATAAAATAACAAATTAGCCATAAATCTTGTTTTGACAGATGAGACAAACTTTGATTTTCACGAAGCCAAAGGTCCATGAAATTAGGTCGATTGTGGACAACTTAATAGACAGAGAGTACGCCGAATCTAAAAACACAGAAATTCAAATTAACCATTAATTAAAAAAAGAGGTTGACTTATTTTAGTTCTACACAATTGAAACCAATCTCGCAAACTTGATTGGTACATGTAAAAAATTAGAATGGAGGTCAACCTTCATTGAATGAGGAAATAATGATGTATTTGCCGCAAAGTTCCAGAAATTATGCATAAAACATCAGACACTACTGGGTACATGAACGGCTATGCCTCAGAAAATTTAGCTCTTTGGTGTTACTGGTATTAATATAAAAAAATACCACCTAAAAACGACTGCCATATAGAAGACAAACAGAGTTTTTATTTCGTACAATAAAATATTATGTTGCAAATTCAAATTTTGGCTCAACAAATTGCTGTTTTATAATTGACCACTCAACAACTTGCATTTGTTGGATGTAATCATAAAATGAAATTTATATAAGCAGAGGCACTTGTTGCGCTAGCAACGATTGATTAATTAAATAAAACGACATGATTTTAAAGGAGCTGTAAATATATTATGATCGTAATTCCCATGGTAATACGAGCTAAAATTCCATTATGATGCATATATTTGAGGAGAATATTGCAGTATATTTTTAAACGCATTATATATTTTTTATAGGTTTAACAGACGGTAAATATGCTAAGTTATTGGATGAGTTAAATTAAGTTTAACGTGGAAATTATTCAAAACTTGCAAGTTTAATTTGAATTAGTGAAGCTTCCCTTGTGCAGTCATCGATTCCATAATTACATAAATTACTACAAAAAAGAACAAGAGAAAACATCCCCTATATCATTATCAACAACAACAGAAACTACAACAAGATAAGGACAACACTAACATAGACGAAAACAACATCAAAACCAAAAATACACAATGAGGAAATCATAATAAAATAACCAAAACAATAGTATCGGTAAAAAATTAACAAAGATTTACTAATACAAAAAATATCTAAAATATAACTTTGCAACAACGAGAGAACATAAATAAAAATGGCAAAACCAAAGAAAATACCACAAACATAACAACTATAAATTACAGGAACGAAGGCAAAATTTAAAAAACAACAAAAGATAACAATTACGACAAAAACAACAAAATTGACAATGACAAAAACATGGATAACACCAACAAGAGCAAAAATGAAAATATACCAATCCGAAAGACAACAAAGAAGAAAAAAATAGCAGCAGTATAGATTTCTTATAAGCATAAATGACAAAACGTTTTTAAAAAAACTCATTAAATAACTCCACAGAGTACAAATAAGCAATGACGAAAACAAAACAGCAATAATAATCGCAAAATTAATAAGAATAACAATAGCAAAAAGGAAAATAATATTGCCAACAGCAACGACGTGGACAAAAATGGAATCAAAATATCAACGCTGACTACACTTAGAACAGTAAAACAACAGCGTGAAAAAAATGATTGCAACGCCTAAACAATAACAACTACAACGGTGATAACAAAAAAAGGCTAGAAAAACAGACCAGATTTCTAATAAAGAGAACTGAAATTAAAATACGACATTTACAAATAAATATTAAAATATGATATCATCGGTAGCTGCAATGCCAACGAGATCGACAACAGAATAACGCCAACAAAAAACAACAATAACAACGAAATAGATGACAATAACAATACAAACAACAACAAAAACATTCAATATCTATGCATTGCGGTTTGATCGTTGCTACCTAGTTTGCAGTGGTACTCTGATGATGATCATGTAAGTTCAAAACGCGACAGTACGTGTGATTGATGATATTTTTGCTATGTTGTTCAACGAGTGGTTAAATGCAGTGGGATTGGTGTTTACTTCAAGCTTGCAAACTTGATTTAATGGAAAATAACACTGCAACAAAGAAGTCTATAACAGCGAAATCTGCGACGACATTAAGAAGAAAATCAATAAAAACGCAAATGAGATATTCAACAACTCCAACAAAAATGGAAGCATCAGCTCCAAACTAATAACAAAAAAGTGGTTACAGCAAAAAGTAGAAGGGAAAAATTAAAATAATAACGACAAGCGAATTGATTACGACTAAGGTTTTGACAAAAATTAAAAAACAAGTAATTAAGACTAATAAAAAACAATAACAACGAAATCAACAACGAAAACAACTTCAAAGATGAAAACTAAATCAGAAAATAATTGCAAAAAATAAATAAAAAGATTACGACAGCGACGAGGACAAATAAAACAGCAAACCCATAAGCAGCACGAACAGTAAAACGTGAATTAAACAAAATTGATTGCGCGGGTGGTGGTAAAAACTTTTAAATGCAATGGGATTGGTGTTTACTTCAAGCTTGCAAACTTGATAATGATCAGGATAATAACAGTAAAATAACCATCACTAAAAAAACGGAAAAAACAGTGAATTTGTAAATTGAAAAAATCAAAAACAAAATGCTAGTACTAAAGATTTGCTGACAAATATTGGTCATGAACAAAGAAAATTAACGGCAAACAAAACGATTGGAAACGACAGAGTAAACAACAGGAAATCGACAAACACAAACAACATTGACGAAAAAGTTAAAACTTATATAAAGAACAAGAACAAGAAGAAGAAATAGAACAATATCTCCGATATATGCAACGACAACATCGTGGTCGATACCGTAAGCAAAATAAGACAAGTTCAACATCAATATCAATCAAACACTAGACACAACGAAAGCTCCAACAATAGAAACAAAATAACAATAACTAGAAAAAAGCAAAGACGACAAAATCAGTAAAAAATTGGAAAATAACAACGAGGAGGTCAAATCCGTAACAATGAAAGCAATAGCGACAAAAACGACGAGAAAGACGACAAAATAACAAAAATAAAACCAAGTACAATAATAATTATATATATATATATATATATATATATATATATATATATATATGTATATATAATATACAAATTACTCATGGAAAAATTCTAAAATTTTACCATATTAGGAAGACGACAGTAAAGAAAATTTTAGGGCCAACGACAACGACGATTAAACCTTTGTCAACAGAAGGACACCAAGGACAATTTCAACAGCAAAATCACAAATTGTATAAAACACCGACGACGACAACAAAAATACAAACAAAAGCCAACATCAGCGACAAAAACAACAACAACGAACTTTATGGAACATCAACGACGACACAAATAACAAAAAGAAAAGCCAACATAAGCGACAACAAAAACAGAAATAATTGTATAAAACATTACTGACGACAAAAAGATCATAAACAAAACCCAACATCAGCGACGACAAGAAAAACAAAAACGAACTTTACAAAACATCAACGAAGACACAAATAACACAAACAAAAGCCAAAATCAGAGACAACACAATCAAAAATAATTGTATAAAACACTGATGACGACAAAAAGATCATAAACAAAATCGAACATCAGCGACGACAACAAAAACAACAACGAACTTTACAAAACATCAACGAAGACACAAATAACACAAACAAAAGCCAAAATCAGAGACAACACAATCAAAAATAATTGTATAAAACACTGATGACGACAAAAAGATCACAAACAAAAGCCAACATCAGCGACGACAAGAAAAACAACAACGAACTTTATAAAATCTCAACGAAGACACAAATAACACAAACAAAAGCCAAAATCAGTGACAACACAATCAAAAATAATTATATAAAACACTGATGACGACAAAAAGATCACAAACAAAAGCCAACATCAGCGACGACAAAAAAAACAACAACGAACTTTACAAAACATCAACGAATACACAAATAACCCAAACAAAAGCCAAAATGAGTGACAACACAATCAAAAATAATTGTATAAAACACTGATGACGACAAAAAGATCACAAACAAAAGCCAACATCAGCGACGACAAGAAAAACAACAACGAACTTTACAAAACATCAACGAAGACACAAATAACACAAACAAAAGCCAAAATCAGTGACAACACAATCAAAAATAATTGTATAAAACACTGATGACGACAAAAAGATCACAAACAAAAGCCAACATCAGCGACGACAAAAAAAACAACAACGAACTTTACAAAACATCAACGAAGACACAAATAACACAAACAAAAGCCAAAATCAGTGACAACACAATCAAAAATAATTGTATAAAACACTGATGACGACAAAAAGATCACAAACAAAAGCCAACATCAGCGACGACAAAAAAAACAACAACGAACTTTACAAAACATCAACGAAGACACAAATAACACAAACAAAAGCCAAAATCAGTGACAACACAATCAAAAATAATTGTATAAAACACTGATGACGACAAAAAGATCACAAACAAAAGCCAACATCAGCGACGACAAAAAAAACAACAACGAACTTTACAAAACATCAACGAAGACACAAATAACACAAACAAAAGCCAAAATCAGTGACAACACAATCAAAAATAATTGTATAAAACACTGATGACGACAAAAAGATCACAAACAAAAGCCAACATCAGCGACGACAAAAAAAACAACAACGAACTTTACAAAACATCAACGAAGACACAAATAACACAAACAAAAGCCAAAATCAGTGACAACACAATCAAAAATAATTGTATAAAACACTGATGACGACAAAAAGATCACAAACAAAAGCCAACATCAGCGACGACAAAAAAAACAACAACGAACTTTACAAAACATCAACGAAGACACAAATAACACAAACAAAAGCCAAAATCAGTGACAACACAATCAAAAATAATTGTATAAAACACTGATGACGACAAAAAGATCACAAACAAAAGCCAACATCAGCGACGACAACAAAAACAACACCGAACTTTACAAAACATCAACGAAGACACAAATAACACAAACAAAAGCCAAAATCAGTGACAACACAATCAAAAATAATTGTATAAAACACTGATGACGACAAAAAGATCACAAACAAAAGCCAACATCAGCGACGACAACAAAAACAACAACGAACTTTACAAAACATCAACGAAGACACAAATAACACAAACAAAAGCCAAAATCAGTGACAACACAATCAAAAATAATTGTATAAAACACTGATGACGACAAAAAGATCACAAACAAAAGCCAACATCAGCGACGACAACAAAAACAACACCGAACTTTACAAAACATCAACGAAGACACAAATAACACAAACAAAAGCCAAAATCAGTGACAACACAATCAAAAATAATTGTATAAAACACTGATGACGACAAAAAGATCACAAACAAAAGCCAACATCAGCGACGACAACAAAAACAACAACGAACTTTACAAAACATCAACGAAGACACAAATAACACAAACAAAAGCCAAAATCAGTGACAACACAATCAAAAATAATTGTATAAAACACTGATGACGACAAAAAGATCACAAACAAAAGCCAACATCAGCGACGACAACAAAAACAACACCGAACTTTACAAAACATCAACGAAGACACAAATAACACAAACAAAAGCCAAAATCAGTGACAACACAATCAAAAATAATTGTATAAAACACTGATGACGACAAAAAGATCACAAACAAAAGCCAACATCAGCGACGACAACAAAAACAACAACGAACTTTACAAAACATCGACGAAGACACAAATAACACAAACAAAAGCCAAAATCAGTGACAACACAATCAAAAATAATTGTATAAAACACTGATGACGACAAAAAGATCACAAACAAAAGCCAACATCAGCGACGACAACAAAAACAACAACGAACTTTACAAAACATCAACGAAGACACAAATAACACAAACAAAAGCCAAAATCAGTGACAACACAATCAAAAATAATTGTATAAAACACTGATGACGACAAAAAGATCACAAACAAAAGCCAACATCAGCGACGACAAAAAAAACAACAACGAACTTTACAAAACATCAACGAAGACACAAATAACACAAACAAAAGCCAAAATCAGTGACAACACAATCAAAAATAATTGTATAAAACACTGATGACGACAAAAAGATCACAAACAAAAGCCAACATCAGCGACGACAAAAAAAACAACAACGAACTTTACAAAACATCAACGAAGACACAAATAACACAAACAAAAGCCAAAATCAGTGACAACACAATCAAAAATAATTGTATAAAACACTGATGACGACAAAAAGATCACAAACAAAAGCCAACATCAGCGACGACAACAAAAACAACAACGAACTTTACAAAACATCAACGAAGACACAAATAACACAAACAAAAGCCAAAATCAGTGACAACACAATCAAAAATAATTGTATAAAACACTGATGACGACAAAAAGATCACAAACAAAAGCCAACATCAGCGACGACAAAAAAAACAACAACGAACTTTACAAAACATCAACGAAGACACAAATAACACAAACAAAAGCCAAAATCAGTGACAACACAATCAAAAATAATTGTATAAAACACTGATGACGACAAAAAGATCACAAACAAAAGCCAACATCAGCGACGACAAAAAAAACAACAACGAACTTTACAAAACATCAACGAAGACACAAATAACACAAACAAAAGCCAAAATCAGTGACAACACAATCAAAAATAATTGTATAAAACACTGATGACGACAAAAAGATCACAAACAAAAGCCAACATCAGCGACGACAAAAAAAACAACAACGAACTTTACAAAACATCAACGAAGACACAAATAACACAAACAAAAGCCAAAATCAGTGACAACACAATCAAAAATAATTGTATAAAACACTGATGACGACAAAAAGATCACAAACAAAAGCCAACATCAGCGACGACAAAAAAAACAACAACGAACTTTACAAAACATCAACGAAGACACAAATAACACAAACAAAAGCCAAAATCAGTGACAACACAATCAAAAATAATTGTATAAAACACTGATGACGACAAAAAGATCACAAACAAAAGCCAACATCAGCGACGACAAAAAAAACAACAACGAACTTTACAAAACATCAACGAAGACACAAATAACACAAACAAAAGCCAAAATCAGTGACAACACAATCAAAAATAATTGTATAAAACACTGATGACGACAAAAAGATCACAAACAAAAGCCAACATCAGCGACGACAACAAAAACAACAACGAACTTTACAAAACATCAACGAAGACACAAATAACACAAACAAAAGCCAAAATCAGTGACAACACAATCAAAAATAATTGTATAAAACACTGATGACGACAAAAAGATCACAAACAAAAGCCAACATCAGCGACGACAACAAAAACAACAACGAACTTTACAAAACATCAACGAAGACACAAATAACACAAACAAAAGCCAAAATCAGTGACAACACAATCAAAAATAATTGTATAAAACACTGATGACGACAAAAAGATCACAAACAAAAGCCAACATCAGCGACGACAAAAAAAACAACAACGAACTTTACAAAACATCAACGAAGACACAAATAACACAAACAAAAGCCAAAATCAGTGACAACACAATCAAAAATAATTGTATAAAACACTGATGACGACAAAAAGATCACAAACAAAAGCCAACATCAGCGACGACAACAAAAACAACAACGAACTTTACAAAACATCAACGAAGACACAAATAACACAAACAAAAGCCAAAATCAGTGACAACACAATCAAAAATAATTGTATAAAACACTGATGACGACAAAAAGATCACAAACAAAAGCCAACATCAGCGACGACAAAAAAAACAACAACGAACTTTACAAAACATCAACGAAGACACAAATAACACAAACAAAAGCCAAAATCAGTGACAACACAATCAAAAATAATTGTATAAAACACTGATGACGACAAAAAGATCACAAACAAAAGCCAACATCAGCGACGACAAAAAAAACAACAACGAACTTTACAAAACATCAACGAAGACACAAATAACACAAACAAAAGCCAAAATCAGTGACAACACAATCAAAAATAATTGTATAAAACACTGATGACGACAAAAAGATCACAAACAAAAGCCAACATCAGCGACGACAAAAAAAACAACAACGAACTTTACAAAACATCAACGAAGACACAAATAACACAAACAAAAGCCAAAATCAGTGACAACACAATCAAAAATAATTGTATAAAACACTGATGACGACAAAAAGATCACAAACAAAAGCCAACATCAGCGACGACAAAAAAAACAACAACGAACTTTACAAAACATCAACGAAGACACAAATAACACAAACAAAAGCCAAAATCAGTGACAACACAATCAAAAATAATTGTATAAAACACTGATGACGACAAAAAGATCACAAACAAAAGCCAACATCAGCGACGACAACAAAAACAACACCGAACTTTACAAAACATCAACGAAGACACAAATAACACAAACAAAAGCCAAAATCAGTGACAACACAATCAAAAATAATTGTATAAAACACTGATGACGACAAAAAGATCACAAACAAAAGCCAACATCAGCGACGACAACAAAAACAACACCGAACTTTACAAAACATCAACGAAGACACAAATAACACAAACAAAAGCCAAAATCAGTGACAACACAATCAAAAATAATTGTATAAAACACTGATGACGACAAAAAGATCACAAACAAAAGCCAACATCAGCGACGACAACAAAAACAACACCGAACTTTACAAAACATCAACGAAGACACAAATAACACAAACAAAAGCCAATTTTTTTTTTTTTTTTTTTTTTTTTTTTTTTTTTTTTTTTTTTTTTTTTTTTTTTTTTTTTTTTTTTTTTTTTTTTTTTTTTTTTTTTTTTTTTTTTTTTAAAATAATTGTATAAAACACTGATGACGACAAAAAGAACACATGCAAAAGGCAACTTGAACGGTAAGAAAGAAACAAAAATTTGTACAAAACATCGGCAATGACACAATGAACACAAAGGACAACATTTGCGACAACAAAAAATCAACAAAATTAACAAAGACAAGGATGTTAAGGACGAATACAAAAACAAGTAAAAGAAAACAACAAATAAACCAAAACAGAAAAAAGGCAAATCCAAAAACGAAAATAAGGATACAACGCAACGGTAGCAACCGCGACGACGACAACCACGATATCCAAAATTGAAAAAAAAATATATCAAATAAAACTTTTATCACGATAGGCTCAACGTACATAGTTTGCCCATAAACGGACTCTTCATTTAGTTTAATATCGATACACGAACTTGCTCTGGTGAAATATGGGCAAATGGAAACCCCAATCCCGTGGTAATCACGCAGCTTAGAATTAGAAGCATCTATTGGCTATTAGTTTGCATCTTCTAATTATAGTATAGCGAACTCGTCCTCACTAGAAAAAAAATCGATATACCGTTTACTGAAGAGGTGTAATTATCCTGCATATTTTCTCTTTATTTGAATATATTTTGCACCGTTCCGAATCGACTGCTCTACAATGCTTTGCCCAACGCTTTGTCAAGATGACGTCTGGAATTCGAATGAACCTAATCCAAGGCAAATCAGCACTGTTAGCAATTCATGTAAGCTGTCGGAAGATAGTATACGCACTAACAAGAGAGTGTCAATGGATAGCCTGATGCAAGTGAGTTTAGAATTCATTCGTTTCGAGCCAAACACCAAATGATCTTTCAAATTTAAAACTGTGTATGCAAAATATCAAATATATACAACGGTTAATAAATTATACAAATTAGAAAAATAAAGCTGTCAAACCATTTATCTTATTTTGCCAATGTGCAAAAAGTGACATTCAGTTTACTATATTTACACTGTAGTGTTTAAAAGGTTTAAATTTAGTCATTACAATAATAGAATGAGAGTATATGCATAATAACGTTGCAAGGGGTAAAAATGTGGCCATTTCTAGAAAAAAACGAGATAAAGTCGTTTAATATATACTGATTTGGCAATTATCCAGACTTCTCTCAACTTAGTTGGGGGTTGAATCAGAATATTGTAGAGATTTCATTAATAAAAACGGTTTGCATGCAAGCTATTCTGCCATAGGTGTCTTGGTAAAAGATATTCCATATGTTCAGTCTGATCGTGCAGGTTTTTGTCGGACGCCAGTTAACAAATTTACACTATTTCAAACGATTTCTTTGACAGTGGTCCTGAAACTCTACCCATAATTTTAGTTTTTTCGTACAAAGATGAACTAGAAATTGAAACAAACAAAGTGCAATCGGATTGAATCAAGCAGAAGAAGCATGTTCGGGCATTGAGCTTGAACTGGAGGTGATGCACGCAATTGATTGGTTGTTCATTTACTTCACATCCTCTCCTCTTTTTCAGTTTTATTTTATCTGGTCTTTCAATTTAAATATAAAATGATGTTCATTTGTAGGTACTTGAGAATAAAATGAGAAATAAACGGTTTTTTTTAAATGATAATCTTTCTTTAATCATCTGTACATGGGAAGGTTACTATTAAAAATATTTATTTATTCATTATTAGAAACAAAATATTAGAAATTCTTGTTAAAAATTTCCGCTTTCATTTCACACAGTTATTGGCTAAAACACACTAAGATCTAGCTATGTAATATTTAAAAACCACTTATTTTAACTTATACTAATATTTTAACGTGTTTTGCTGTGTTTCTCTGATTAAACCTGTGCAAATAATTTGATTGAATAAAAATTGTTAACTGGCTAATTTCAGTGGATCACTTAAATGGCACTTAAAACAGTTTCTTTTATTGGTTTCAATCTAAAATGCTAAGTATTCGACACAATAATGCTAATCTTTGGCAATCAATTTATAAAAAATCAATTATGTAAGTAAGATCTTTATAACTTTATGGAATCGAATGGATTTTCTTGAAAATAAATGTATAAAAAGACCGGTTCGTGGAAAAATGAGTAACAATTTTGAATTAAATATTCACATCTCACATTGGACCTTTTTAAAAATTACTTTTTAAAAAGTGAAAATAAATAAAATCTTGTTATTAAAATATATTATTAATTGCATTTCGTAAAATATGTCTACAAATAACGCACCAAAACAATAACAGAATCATGGCATTATGCACTCATCAACACACATAGCAGAATTCCCGTATTATGACAGCATTGGAAGGCAAATCCATAACGACGTAAGTGAAGTAAATATCAACAAAAGCTCGAGTCGCCATTCCAGCTTAGCAGTTGAAATTCCACAGGAAACCAGCAAAGAAGAAACGGTAACAAACATCGGCTTCTGGAAGAGCGTGTGGCAATACAGCAAAATGGGTGGCGGTGTAATGGCATTGCCCGGCGTTATTTCTCTCTTCTTAATTACGATAACTCTGGCAGCTATGGTGGACGTATTTCTCGCCAAATGGTAAGATGAACTATTTATTTGTTATACCACACAATTCTAGTCAATATGGTTTGATATGCTGGAGTTATATAACGTGAGGTATTCTGATTTTATGCCATATAAATGAAATTAATGTGATGTAATGTGATGTGATGTAATGTGATGTGATGTGATGTGATGTGATGTGATGTGATGTGATGTGATGTGATGTGATGTGATGTGATGTGATGTGATGTGATGTGATGTGATGTGATGTGATGTGATGTGATGTGATGTGATGTGATGTGATGTGATGTGATGTGATGTGATGTGATGTGATGTGATGTGATGTGATGTGATGTGATGTGATGTGATGTGATGTGATGTGATGTGATGTGATGTGATGTGATGTGATGTGATGTGATGTGATGTGATGTGATGTGATGTGATGTGATGTGATGTGATGTGATGTGATGTGATGTGATGTGATGTGATGTGATGTGATGTGATGTGATGTGATGTGATGTGATGTGATGTGATGTGATGTGATGTGATGTGATGTGATGTGATGTGATGTGATGTGATGTGATGTGATGTGATGTGATGTGATGTGATGTGATGTGATGTGATGTGATGTGATGTGATGTGATGTGATGTGATGTGATGTGATGTGATGTGATGTGATGTGATGTGATGTGATGTGATGTGATGTGATGTGATGTGATGTGATGTGATGTGATGTGATGTGATGTGATGTGATGTGATGTGATGTGATGTGATGTGATGTGATGTGATGTGATGTGATGTGATGTGATGTGATGTGATGTGATGTGATGTGATGTGATGTGATGTGATGTGATGTGATGTGATGTGATGTGATGTGATGTGATGTGATGTGATGTGATGTGATGTGATGTGATGTGATGTGATGTGATGTGATGTGATGTGATGTGATGTGATGTGATGTGATGTGATGTGATGTGATGTGATGTGATGTGATGTGATGTGATGTGATGTGATGTGATGTGATGTGATGTGATGTGATGTGATGTGATGTGATGTGATGTGATGTGATGTGATGTGATGTGATGTGATGTGATGTGATGTGATGTGATGTGATGTGATGTGATGTGATGTGATGTGATGTGATGTGATGTGATGTGATGTGATGTGATGTGATGTGATGTGATGTGATGTGATGTGATGTGATGTGATGTGATGTGATGTGATGTGATGTGATGTGATATGATGTGATGTGATGTGATGTGATGTGATGTGATGTGATGTGATGTGATTGATGTGATGTGATGTGATGTGATGTGATGTGATGTGATGTGATGTGATGTGATGTGATGTGATGTGATGTGATGTGATGTGATGTGATGTGATGTGATGTGA
>JAQBSW010000341.1:0-219197 GCA_029291075.1 Eudiplozoon nipponicum
CTGAGGATAAGCCGGCTCCAATGACATTTCATGGAGTTTGAGAATTTGGTACAGTGGTGTCCTCTCACTCATCTCTTATACAATCATACATATTTATACATTTTTAAGTTTTCAATTGATTATGCTAGTGGTAACAAATCTGACTCGTTTTTACTGCTGTTTCTTGTTTTGGCTAGTTGGTGAGTGTGTATGCGTTTGTGTTTGTGTGTATGCGTGTTTGCATGTAAAGGTCATTCTCGCAGTATTGCAAAGTGATGTCTGAGATCTGGTCATTATTGTTTTGATAGCTTGAGAATTAACCATTTGTGCGCATTGTTCACTGTTACATATACAAGTGCTATTTTTCCCAGTATAGTTGATCGTTTCACCTTGTTGCGCAAAGTTGTCGTTTTCACGTGGTAACAGCGCCAGTGTGGATTGCAGTGTTAAACGCTCACATTGTTTGGAGACTTCTGTCATCGTATGCGCCTCTGTTATTTCCAGTTCAGTTTTTTGCCAGTACGGTTGTATGTTTGTTGACTCTAGTCGAGGGCCTGTTTGTTCTTGGCTGGATACTAGTAGATTGTTGCTGAATTTTGTTATTCTTGGCCACTCGATAAGAATATCATGCTGATGAAACTTTTGAATATTAAGGTCAGGTGCTTATTGTTTTATGAAAAGGGCTTCATAGATAAATAATAATTTTTCTGATTTTGCTTTATGTAGAATTGTGAAATTGGTCGAATTGACAGGGTGCCCCGTTGCCAATATATGATCGGAATTAGCTGATTTTCCTGACAGTGGCAAGCCTTTGTTAATCAATTTCTGTGGCAAATGTTGCTGGATTCTACTTATCAATTGCTTCTTCGTACGTCCGATATATGTGCTACCGCACATACATGAGAATTGTAGACTATGAATGATTTTGACACACTACTATTGTAGTGAATGTATTGTCCGGTGAAAGTGGATAAACAACCTAGCAAACAGAATCAGGAAGATCTGCTCTGAACACAAGATTGAGGAAGAACTAGGTTACCTCAGGAAAATTTTGCTAATGAACAACTACCCAGAGCGTTTAATTGATATCAACATCAGACCACGGCAGACACCGCAAGCAGGTTTTCCTAAACTTAACATTTAGAGGCGACGTACCAGCCTCAATAATTGCACGGCGGCTGAATAGAATAACAAAGGACAACTTTCCCAGTATTAAAGTTAATATGACATTTAGTACACAGAGAGTCATGAGGTTGGATGCCAAAGATCAATTGCCAATTCTCTCCAAATCATTCATAGTCTACAAATTCTCATGTATGTGCGGTAGCACATATATCGGACGTACGAAGAAGCAATTGATAAGCAGAATCCAGCAACATTTGCCACAGAAATTGATTAACAAAGGCTTGGCACCGTCAGGAAAATCAGCTATTTCCGATCATATATTGGCAACGGGGCACCCTGTCAATTCGACCAATTTCACAATTCTACATAAAGCAAAATCAGAAAAATTATTATTTATCTATGAAGCCCTTTACATAAAACAACAAGCACCTGACCTAAATATTCAAAAGTTTCATCAACATGATATTCTTATCGACTGGCCAAGAATAACAAAATTCAACAACAATCTACTAGTATCCAGCCAAGAACAAACAGGCCCTCGACTAGAATCAACAAACATACAACCGGATTGGCAACAAACTGAAGTGGAAATAACAGAGGCGCATACGATGACAGAAGTTTCCAAACAATGTGAGCGTTTAACACTGCAATCCACACTGGCGCTTGTTACCATGTGGAAACAACAACTTTGCGCAACAAGGTGAAACGATCAACTATACTGGGAAAAATAGCACTTGTATATGTAACAGTGAACAATGCGCACAAATGGTTAATTCTCAAGCCATCAAAACAATAATGACCAGATCTCAGACATCACTTTGCAATACTGCGAGAATGACCTTTACATGCAAACACGCATACACACAAACACAAACGCATACACACTCACCAACTAGCCAAAACAAGAAACAGCAGTAAAAACGAGTCAGATTTGTTACCACTAGCATAATCAATTGAAAACCCAAAATGTATAAATATGTATGATTGTATAGAGAGATGATTAGTATTCACGAAATAAATGGCCTTTATCCACTTTGTTATTTGTGGTTTCCTAATTTTATAAGAATATGTTATATTATATAGGATATATATATATATATATATATATATATATATATATATATATATATATATATATATATATATATATGAGTGATGTGTAGAGTGATGGCTGGCTTTTTTACTCTATTCTGCCAGTAACAAATAACTCATTCAAATAGGGACTCTTTACATGATGTGGCGCGATATAGTTTAAGCATCATGTATGTATATATATATATATATATATATATATATATATATATATATATATATATATATATATTTATAATTAGAAACACAAATAACAAAGTAATTTGTTTCGAAACATTTTTATGCTTAGATATATGCCAAGTCATAAAGTATATGCTGTGAAAATTTCATTTTTGGTTTTGTGATGTATATTAAAGTTTATGTCTTCTTTGTTTTTTAAGCCGCACAAAAGACTTATATATAGTGCGGCATTTATCTTGAGTTTCTTTTATTAATGCGGTAATAAAACAATTACCTTTATTTACAGACTAAAACCCTCGCTTTACTAAATAAGTGCAATAAAATATTTTTCTTTCTGTAGGGAAGACTGATTAATGTTCCAATTTTTCATAAAAATAAGGTTATGAGAAACTGGCGTAATTCTATTAGTCTTTTTCCAGCTTTTGTACTAAAGTTATATCAAACAAAAATGATATTGCATTTGCACTAATTATTTTATATAATGTTAGAAATTTGTGCAAGTAAAAGAAGTGCATTGCATACTTGAATACAATGTGAACTTCTTTTGACATAGAAGAGTAAATATAGCTCCTTTAAAGTACGCAGTGTCTTCAAAGGCTGCAATCTGTCGAATGTAGCGAGAATATGTTTGCCCATTTTCATTATCATAGAATACACTTGCAAACTAAATCAACTGTTCAATACAGTTAAGCAATCTTTGATTACGCGGGTGGTGATACCGATTTTGACAAATCTTTTTTGCGAAATTGAGATAATAAAGCAAAATAATTTCACTGGCCTTATCGCGAAATACGACATGACCAAAGTCAATTGTATGTACTCGCGCGTTTAGACCTTCTATGATCACCGTCAATGTACGTCAGTAATCTGTTTAGTGAGGGTCATTCCGCGATGCACATATATTCCAAGCAAAATTAGATATGCAACTCTCACTTCTCGTAGTCCCGTATACGCGTTGTGGTAAAATTTAACCAATGTACCGGGTTTACAATTTTATCCCATGACATTTTGTAGCTTTCTCCGCATATATATATATATATATATATATATATATATATATATATAGGCAATACAACTAAACAGTCATTGATAGCAGCGGTGGGTGGGACAACAATTATTACGGTAAAATCAAGTTTTGTAAATTGAAATAAATACTAGTCGAATAGTATTTAATCAGTTGTCGAACATCATAATAAATCAGTATTTCGCAACAAACAGTATTTAACATAATAAAACTGCCGTCAGTCACGCAGGATGACGCGTTTCGACCTATGATCACCATCAACATACGACTGTAATATGTTTAATGAAGATTAGCTCACAAGAAATATATAAGGTATGGAAAATCAAATAAGTCACTCGCACTCCGAATTGTATTGTATGCATTTTGCATGGCTGCATTCGTTTATACGTGCCAAAAAACCTATTAAAACTCGTTTACTATTTGTTTAATATTGCTCAGAAATTCAAAATAGGTTTTTCTACTGATAACGTAGAGAAATAACTAACTAAATCGAATTATGTTTTATTACATAATGTTGTAATAGGTATCAGTATACAAGTTATTGCGGCCGTTGCCATTTCGTAGTATTTTCTAAACCTCCATAATTGGTTCATAAAATAAATGAAGTGCTGCGCCCGGTTTTATGAGAATAAAATATGCTTCTTCGAATAAACGAAGATCAGACACTTTAGACCAACTTCATTGCAATTAAATTTCATTCCGTTATTACCAATGCGACATTATGGCCTTCATTGATTTTATTTTTATCCGAGTAAAATAGAGATAATGGTGCGTAACTTTCTGATATGATTAAATGACAAATTTCAGCTTATCATTATATATAGATTTGTAAAAATGTACATTTTCCGATCTAAAAAATCTTGTATTAAATAAACACAGCTCGGCGTGATTAAATTTATTAATTTCACCTAGCGGTATGATGTTTTTCAGAGAGAATTTGTCAGTGATCTATCAACTAAAGGGTAAATATTGTTCTTTGATAGTTTTACTCGGCCACAAGTTTACTGAACTACACGAATGGTAAACTAAAATATGATTTTTTAAAAATTTGTGTAGGCAATTGCTATTTAAATTTCTTTTATTATTAAGCATTGAATAAAACATTGCAATATATAACAATGAAGCTCACGGTTACTTGAAAACCGCATAGTTGCAGAGCGAACTAATTGCAATTATCTGCAAAATAAAACAGCACTAAGACATCAAAGAGAGCTTTCTTGCCAACATTGAGTTTGTCTCATTGGGAGATTTATGCAATTATCTTTAACTCGAATTCAGGAGGATTTATATGATTTAATTAAATTTTAACAGATGCTAAGAATATAACATTGTCAAAAACTGGAGAGCGCAGCAAATTCTGCCAGGAATACCCATGAAATATTTGTTGTTACGCAGATAGTCTGTTCGTTACGAGCAAAGGTTACAGGTTGTCATCAAAATATCGGGAAAAAAACGTGTTACTGAATATCGATTTCAATTAATTCATTTAGCAGTTGTATAGCACTAAATAACATAAGTTTTCTTATTTAGTAGTTTGCAGATTTTTCAAGCAATGTTTACACTAGTTGATTGTCGAAAAAATATTCGTAAGGGCGTTGTTGCTGATGGACTTTTGCTGGGTAGTAATTCTAAGTTAGCAATAAAAATGTTGCCGAAAGGAGGCGATACGTGGACATAAACATCGTTTTTAGAGCAACAATATTAAGGAAAAATTCGTAAATTGCCACATTTCTTTGAAAGGCTTAAAGCGCTATACGCACTGTTTATGCGTTTCATTTTATTCCATGGTAGGCATGAATGTTAGAATCGCGTCCAGATTTCGATAAACAAATGACACTTTTAAAGCTACTGACAGAATTTGCGAAATGATGATATAAAAAGGATAGTGCATACGAATCACTGGCAATTAAAATGTTTGCGATTCACACGTTTTAAAAGTATTTTCCTCAGATGAAGATAACAAACGCTATCCACTGATATTTAAAAGCAGTTGAAAATTTCTAAGCATGTTAACAAGTACTACAAGATTAATATAAACATTTCTTCAATATCCTAATTCAAAATACTGGACTTTATGGTGTTGATTTGTATTCCAATGAATTTCAATTACCTTCTGATTACATTTTTTTCTACATGTTTTGAAAGATCTTGCTACGTATTCATTTAGAGATTTATCAAATTCGATCTTATTTAATTTAACTGAAGTTAAGCAGTTAAAATTTAATTCCAATATATTTGAAACTGAACAAAATTAAAAACAACAAATAATTCAATATTTAAATAAGAAGGTATCTTTTCGTTTCTAACAGCGTACACATAAGCGTTCTGCGGCCATAATTAGCACTTCGCGCAGCATCCGGTAGTGCAATATATTTATTAAAAGCTATATTCAATCATAAACAAACTCGCCTTATTTTTGAGTCTTACGAATTTAAAAAGTCATGGTCTTGGTTTTTAAGAATAATCGACGAATTTGACCTCAGTTAAAAGCGAACTATTGATTTAAGTGCAACGTAGCAGTTTTTGTTGCCCATAATTTGACGTTGTAACCGTTTGGAAAATTTAACGCGAAGTTTTCTGTTAGTGGAAAAGTTGTTTGTTTTTCATTTAAAGAGCAATTTTGCACAATTGGTATTAATAGATGGGCTATTCTAATTTAAATATATGTAATGACCAAATTTCGCATATTTAATTTAGAAAATGACAAGTTTTCTACTATTTGCAAATCTCAAAGGGTCAGCGGCAGTTGTCAGTAAAAATTATTGAAATTTAAAAGATTAAAAAATCGATAAATACAATCATCAACGAGAATATTTGTAACTAAACGTATAAAATGAGTTTTAAATTTCAGAAAACAATATTTTTTACCCACTATTAAATAAACACAACAATATATTATGTAATTGCCAAGTGTAATTGCTTTCAACATATTATTAATCGGAACAGATTACCATTAGCCTAACTAACATATTTAAAATGTATTAAATGTATTTATGCATTAAATAAAACTTTAAATGGTTTCCACCACAATGATTCCATTATTATATATTATATTTTATATGTGGGTCTTGATGTAGCATTGCTATTGACTTCCTATTAGGCTAAATCTGGTACTGATTTTATATATATATATATATATATATATATATATATATATATATATATATATATATATATATATATATATATATATATATAGGAGATAGCCAATTCCAATTGTCCAACAAATCGTGACCAAATATATAACAGTTACCCAATCCTGATTCGCTTGTAAGCAGGAAACATATTTGTATATGAAATTGCACTATTTACTCATGCTGAATTTGGTATCATACAGTGTCACACAAAAGCCAATAGTGACTAATGTTTCACGGCTATATAACTATAATTACTTCATAATTATATGTGGTATATCCCTCTGGACATATATTTGAACGAACTTATTATTAGGAACGCATTGATAAATAAAAAACGGAAAATATTTTATTTCCTCGCGATACAGGATACACATCTATTCAATTATATAACTTTATTTAGGAAAAATAATTCACCAATGGGCAATTTCAAATGCCTACATGTAATTAGTGAAACATTACTTCAACAAAATTATGAATAATATTGGCTTTACCAAAAGGTTCAGAGCATGATAATGAATGTGAAAATTCTAGCCAACGGTTTAACATCTTTTGGATAACTCCTAAAGTTTAGCCAGCAAATTAGATGATAAACAAATCAATGAGTAATTAGTGGCTATTATAATTTACGTATTTCTTATTACGTAAAAAGTTAGTTAAAGAAGAATCCGATGTGTGCAACAAAGTCAGCATTAAAAACATAATTTTATGTAAAATTGTGCTTCGTGCTTAATAGTCTCACCAATAGGAGACGGTAATAAGCTCAAAATCTCATTATATATTTTGCCTAGAATTGTGGGACTATGTACTAAAGCGGTTGTAAAATTAATTGTAAAACAAATGTTTAGAAATTTCAAATTAAAAGCCAGCTTATCCTAAATAATATTTATCAATTCTGCGAAGGCTAACAACTAACTTGCAACTAGTTATGCAATGCTTAATATATGGATTTATATATATATATATATATATATATATATATATATATATATATATATATACTATTATATATATAGTAGGATTTCGTTTAAATGACAACCTTTATAAACAGAATGACGGTGTGGCAATGGGGAGCCCCTTATCTACAGCGTTGGTGAGATTATTCTAGGACATCTGGAGAACACATCATTAAAGAGTGACATAATTAAATGTGCTCAGTATATACGGTACGTATATGATATTTTTCTTGTACTTAAGAACACATCGCAGTCACCAACACTGCCTCAAAGTTTCAACAAAGCACATAAGAATATCGCCTTCACGTCAGAGCACGAGAAAGATAATCGTCTGCTTTTCCAAGATGTACTGTTAAAGAAAGAAACTAATGATAAATTAAACAAAACAATTTACCATAAACCAATATGGTCTGCACAGTATTTGCATTACAGCAGTTTTTTGCCGTTTCAATATAAATTATCAAAAGTTCGTGGCTGCTTTTCAGGAATTGACAGGTTGGTTAGTCAAGATTCAAAAGAAAACGAATATAATAAAGCAATTAACGATTTAATGTCTAATGGCTATCCTAGACAATTAATTGAATCAATTATTAAAAAGGGAATTAAACAGAAACATACTTATTACGGAACAGAAAAGAAAACAGTCTACCTAAACATCCCATTTAAGGGAGATGCAGTTTCCCGAATAGCACAAAAGAAAGTTGAAGCGGCATTAACACGCACATTTAATGTAGCTAAACTACGTGTGTTATTTAGGGTAACACACTTGCCCTTACCAGCAATCAAAGAGAAACAGCTGTTAATGTCGATATAAAATATTAATTACCAATATTCCTGGGCAAGTTGTCGATCAACTTACGTAGGCCGATCGACCAGACGGTTAATTACTCGAATGAGAGAACATTGTAACTAAATCGCCTGTTTTAAATCAAATTGTGAATACACGTCTGCAATTGCGCAGTACGTCGTTGAAACATCACAAATATGTTCTCTAGATGTAGGATTTAAAATAATTACTAAATGCAATAACAAAAGGGAGCTAGCCACATACGAATCTTTAAGGATACACATATTGCAGCCGGATTTATGCAAGCGGAAGAAGCATGTTCAGGCATTAAGTTTGAACTGGAAGTTGCGCACGCACAATTTTTATATAAAGAGATTTAAATTTGTAAATATTGAGAAGAAAATGAGAAAGAAGCAGTTCTCGTATCTGATAATTTTTAAAAATTTTTGCACATGGAAAGGGTCCTTGAATTTTACTACTATGAATATATATATATATATATATATATATATATATATATATATATATATATACAATTCCGTTAACTTTATTATAAGATTAATAGATAATTGATTAATTACCACACGGTTTTTCAAACCACTACAGGTAAATTCACAGTTTTAAATTAGTTCTTAGTTTAAGCTAATTTTACTTCTAATGGTTTTGCTGCATGTGGGACACGCATTCCGTAGTTCTGAATAAAACATAAAAATGAATTTTTTTCCACTAAAACTCACGACTATTTTGAGGTGTAATTTAACATTTTTGAAATGAATTTCCCGTTTATGTATTATCTATACCTTTTAATACAGTTTTCAGACTATATTAAAGGATTATTAAATATTTCCTACAAAGGTAGTTAATTATTAATTAATTTATACCAATATCCTCTTCAGTGTGTATAGTAGCGTAAATATGTTTCATTAAACAGTATTTAAGTAATCAGTACTCTTTTCTAAAGCTAAGCTACACTATACTACAAAAATTGTCATTGTATATTCGACAGAACCAATTACGATAATCTGCATTGCGTACAAATTATAAAATAAGGTATACTTTCCGAAGTACCATAAATTACGGTCGTGTAATATTTTGAAAAAAATGCAAATGGCATGTTTAACTGTGTTTTAAAGATTAGCTTTTAGTAAAGTTATACCACCAAATACAATTTTAAATTTAAATGTTTTAATTTTATAAAGACAAAGTTAATTTTCTAGGTATATAATCTAGGTATAGAAAATCACGGCCTCTGTGCCAATCTGCACTACTTTGCAAGTTTAATAACCTTTGCAGCAGCTAGCAGCATAGTGAATGAATAGGAAATTGATCAACAGAAATTTTTAGAGTAAATAGACCTAAACAAAAATACCAGCATTTTATTATAATAGGGTATCTAGGGAATCTAAACGATACTGCATTCTGGAAGGAACGCGTTGAAAATAATGAATGCATATCTAAATAGACATATGTACTAAACTGCAAGCATTCAATTTTAACCCATAATAGTGTTATGAACACAATATTTTAACACGAACATTAAATAACGCAAATAAGAAGACGTTTAACTTTTAAACCAAACCTGATAATTAAAGTGAACATCGTTATTCTGAGCAATATCTAAATGCTTACCTCAATCACTTTTGATTTCATTTTCATGAGTTTAGAAGACAATAAAACCTCAAAAACAACCCAAGTGGCACCAAGTTGAAAACAATTGACATTGCAAACTACATTCTATTAATAACAATACTTTCATTACAAACCAAACAATAAAAAATAAATGTAAAAACATTTCTACATTTTTATGAATTGCTACAAACTACAAAGTTCTGCTGAATAGTAAGAGATGCTACTGACCGAAAATGTATCACAGATGAAACAAAAAATTCAAAACATGCTTGAATTGCATTTGCGCTATTAAAAGTAGTAATATTTCTATCGTGATTATAATCGTAAAACAGTCTCGATCAATTAACAAGCACAAAAATAAATGCATCAATTGAGCCTTTATCAATTTTAGTCCGGAAAACAGTTAACGAATAAGAAGTACTCCAATGGGACAACTATTTGTTTATTTCCGTAATAATTAACAGTTACACAATCCTATCAATCATTTTATTTAATTAAAAATAGAAATCACACACACGTGCGTAATGAATTAGTTAAGAAAATATAACTTGCATACGCCTTATTTAGACATACTTCTATTGTAAAAGGATTATTCAATTAGTAGACAAAAGACATGTTTAATCTAGATAAATTTTATTATATTTTACAGATTAAATTAATTAATTATATACATACCGACGAGAGGCTGGCCTACATAGTAAATGTCTTAATATTCTGCAATGGAATCCTCATTTGACAATTAACCTTAATGTGATCTTCATTAAAAAATTACGGACTAATTTAACCTATTTCAATGTGTTAACTCAAATGCTTTTTAGCTCTTTTAACGCTATGTTTTTTATACTGATCATTTGGTGGAAATTTACCAAGATATTAATCTATGAACGAAATATTCATCACAATTCCCATACTGAACTTTAAAGGTTTATGATCAACGGCTAAATCTATAAAGTTGGACAGGTTATTCAATTGCCTGATTCACAACTTGCTCACAACCGTAGGCAATGTAAAGAAAATTGCGATTTATTCAATATGAACATTATCGTTGCTGTTGCGCAACTACTAACAAATTATTTCAAATAAGACCAGATGGATAAAACGAACAAGGCATGAACAGAATGTACAATCCCGTGCACAGTCGCTTTGTGCCTACTGGCGACTCATCAATAGGAGCCGGTTTTACGCTATTTATCCACTACATGTTTTGTTGAGGAATGTGGAAACATTGAACACTACAATCTCCTACACGAATGCGTAAACACACAGCAATGAAGCTAGCTTCCGGTAAAGTCTTCGAAAATGCGACTTCAAATCCAGCTTACTAAATGTAACATATATACCAAATATGTAAAGGGTACCAACATTATGGCCATTGTGTCAGTATCTAGAACCAACACCATAGTTGCCGAAAAGGTACATAGTAACAAACCTGTCGTTGCCGAAAAGTTACATGGTTCCAACACTATGGTTGCTGAGTCGGTATATGGTACCAACAAAATGGATTTTAATGTATGCTAAAGTTCACCAAAATTGCGAAATACCACTACATTTGAGCACATGTTTTTTCGGAAAATCCATAAACACTGGCCTTGGTCGATATTATTTATCACGTTCTTCGTTAATCCTGACATTACTCAATTAAATGTATAACAGGCAGATACTACTTGTGGTGGAAAACTAATATATATGCAATTGCATATTAGGTGTTCGCACCTAGGAAATATTGATTCAACTATGACAAGTGGAAAAAACATATAAATTCGTGCCAAAAATAGTATCTAAAATAAAAATGATCTGTTTTTCAGTATCGACGGATAGGCGCTAGCCAAATGGCATGAAATTACAAGAGAAATTTTTATTCTTTTAAGTGCTGTCCACCTGGCGTTTTACGTGTTTTCCTCGTAATAATAAAACCATTGTCTACCATACTGATTGTTTAAATCTAGGTTTGGAACTTTATATAAACACATTTTCCAGTAATAAATACTCATTCTGACATAAGGGAAAACAGTTCATTCTGTAGACCGGTTTCGTACTTTTTGACAAATATCTAATTAATGTGCCCAACTTTGCCTTGGAGAGTACTTGAAGAATTCTCAACAAGTATGAAATAGGTCTTTAGGATGGCTTACCTTTTCCTCCTTTTGCCTTGTTTATTTAATACTGAAAAGAGAATATATAACTGGACTGGAGTTTATATCAAGTTCTAAACATTGACTTAAATAAATATTCATCTAATTATATAAATGTTATTTCCCAAGGTTACATAGTTTTTGTTATATAACGAGAAAATGCGTTTGGCTTATTTAAACCTTAGGGCTAAGAAAATGCCATATAGGCTTCAACATAAGGAAAGGCTAACCATAACTGTAGGTTAGTATATAAATTATAAATATGTTAAGTTTATGGCAGGATGGCGCTACGGATAGAGTAACAAACTCCAATTTAGTTGTGCCCTAATTAAAACCTTGTGCGCGCCAAATCCTAGATAGTACTTAAAGAGACGAAATCGTTCCGCTGGATTAATGTCCTTTACTACTTCATATATTTCTTAATTTACACTGTTAAATTTATTTATAATTGGATTTGTATTTTTGTCAGGCTAGCAAACTTTACTTAACCAATCGTTATCACGGAACGCCCAAAAAATCATCATTTATTTACAATTTGGATTGATTTACCAAATATTTTAACATCCGTTTATGACTCAAACGAGAAAAATGGAACTGTAAATTTTAATTTACGCTTTAAATTATCGCGCGTTTATTTTGTCATTTTCGGGATTTTAACTACTGCACAATGAATGGATTAGCAGAAGCAATAGAATGCATTCAAAATAAACTGTGTTAGTATCTTACAAGGTACAGCACGTGCCAGGGGTGGTTTTTGCCACCGTATGTACTGACAACATTGTTACTATCTAATTCTTACTTTCGTACATGTTATACCAGAAAGGTAATCATAACAATTTGAGTAAAGTAAATGTCACAAAGTAATATATCATATCTATTTAAGTAAATATTTCATAATTACGTGAATTTGCCATGACTTATCGGTATCCTCCAGTAGGTGTTCGAGTAAACTAAGCTTATTATAATCGTCAATCTAATACGTAAATGGAATTTTCTGAGTTTATAAATAAAGAAGATTGAAGGAACCTAGGAATTTTAAAATATATAATTTTAGTGTCTTTTGATCAATAAAACTAGTAGTTGCTATAAATTAATTATCTAATTCATAAATATAAATGGTAGGGCTACGTGAAAATCTCGATAAAATGTGTTAAGCCAGCTTCGCAATAGCAAACAGACGCTTTTCAACATTAGTCTCTGGAATAAATAAAGAATTGATTAAAAGGTGAGTGAAAACCTCCAGTCTTGAAATGTACAATAGTTATAGACCATAACAAATCATAAAACTACAAATATTTACTTTATCTGCACAAAAGACGTGAAATGATGCCACAGTTTTATTTTGTCAGTGAGAATAAATGCTTCGGACAGATAAATACTGTCGGTATAGCTGGTCAATGATTCATTTCATTTCCACAAATGACGAGACTGATGCACGCCAATAGAAATGAACAAGCTTTTGTCCTCTAGCTGTTGTCCGTCGCTGATTTTTATTCTCTTTCAACGTTAATATGATACTATTATTTTTCTTTAAAAACACAAGTGAATTCAATAAAATAGCATTAGTGGCAATATATACGTTTTTTATGAACGACATTAACGTAGATTTTGTTAATGCCAAATTGAAGTTTTAAACTTCAGAAAACTCGAAAGAAAGTAGGGGAATAGAATAGGATAAATATGGTAAACAAATCAAATGGAGGACAAAAATTTAAATAGGTTATTGTATGCATCGTTGAATACTGTTGCTTTTATCGATTTCAGTAGCGTCGTTCTGTAGTTGTACTAAATTACACATTTGTGCCAATGGTTATAATTAGACGTCCACATCATATGTCATCTGAAGCTATTCTAAGGGATAAGCTGGTACTAAATGGGATTAACTTAAACGTTTTGGTCTTCCAGAGAGTAAATTACATGTAATCAGTATAAAATTATCTGATATAGTAGTAAAATATTGTGAATATATTCAGTATATATAATTAAATACAATTTTAATAGTATTCTCTAATTAAAATTTCGGTAGGAAGGCTTTATTCAGAAGGAAATTTAGGAAGCAACTGCATGAAGAATTTGAGTGTTAACATTTTACGACATTTTTAGCGAAAGCATATTCGTGCATGTCTCGAATTCACCATCTCCACATTAGAAGGTAGACACTAAGCGCATCATAAATTTTTGGCACGTTTCTGTAAATAAAATTATTAATTTATGTTTTCTTATTTGATTATGTGCAACAAATTTATACTAGTACAAAAAACTGAGAATAATAATCAGGTGTAGAGAAATCTTACTGTTCTAAAACAATGTCTTAAACGTATATTAGAGCCTATTATGTACATATTCAACATTTTGTCTTGTAGCAATTAGAAACCTTTACTAAATAATGGAATGGACGATCACAAAATGAAATGTGTATGTCATACGCATGTATATGGAAGAGTAGATAATTCAATTGTAGGTTTATTTAAATAAGTTGAAAATTTACGTTACTTACTTAAAGTCGCAGAATCTGGTATTATACATGTAAATTGATCGTCAATTTCTAAGCATTTTTACACTAATTCCGCTCGTCGCTTTCAGAGTCCTTTTAGTTTCGGCTTTTTTGATGTTCTTTCAATTTGTTCATTCGCAGATTTTATAGAGTAAAATGTGAATCAGTAATTTATTTTATATCATAAAATGATAGTTTTCCCCATTTTACACACACTCCTAGCGTTTCAATATTATTCTTGGTTTGTTTTTGTTACAACCTGGAAGTGCTAATTTGGAGATACTTCAGAAGTTTACGATACAGTATGGACTTCGATTTCGGAAGAAAATCTTTATATATATATATGTATATATATATATATATATGTATATATAAGAACAAAAAACAACGTACTCCATGGAATAACATTTATTAATAAATCTTATTTCTACCAGTATCTACAGCCATTGTTCTGGATTCGTTAGTATATTCGTTCATCCAATCCCACTAGTACATTTGTCGTAACCAATCTCCTCTTCGTTATGCTAGCCTTTGTTTTTCGCAATTTACACCACTCCTTTTTGCGTAACGTCATTTGGTGTATCATCGCTTTCATTGTAATTGCGTCCGTAATTGATTGTTACTACTAACAGCATGACCTGTGAGTAGTACATGTTCGCAAATTGCTGATTTTTGTGCAGGAGCTGCACCCCTCTTTAATAGTTTTTGAGGGAGATGCTGATTTATTCTAGTTTCGAGCCTCTTTTTTGATCTGCCGATGTACTGAGCGTTGCAGGTACATTGAAATTTGTATACAGACAAAAGGTGTTGACGTCACTGAGAGGCTATCTTTTTCATTCGTGCGCATCAGTTTTGTTGTGTTGAACACCACTCTCACCTGTAATGATGGAAACTGTGCTTTTGTCGCTCGAATTACTTTTCGTTTGAAGATTTCCGCTGGAAGATCACCTCCAAAGGGAACACTAAGCGTTACTCTCTGGGGAGTTTTGTTTTCCTCCAAATTGGCCTCGATTTTGTTGCGTTGCCTCAAGTTGTATTCGATGAACCAGTCCGGATAGCCATTATTTCTCAACGCTTCGCGAAGCAAATTTAGCTCTACTTCAATGTTGTCCGGTGAACAAATCCTGCGTATTCGTGTGCTCAAATTTATTATTAGGTTCCTTTTGTACGCCCTTGGCACACTACTCATATAATGGATATATTGTCCAGTCCAGCTTGATCTCTTGTGAACTGACCTTGACAGAGTACCTTTTTCATCTCTCGTTATTCCTACATCAAAGAAGGATAAATATCCGTCTTTTTCTTCTTCTATTGTAAACTTGATTGCCTGATCTACCTTGTTTATTTGATGTAGCAGTGAATTTGTATCTTCATCCTTTTCAACGACCATGAAAATATCGTCAACGCACAGTACATCGGCAGATCAAAAAAGAGGCTCGAAACTCGAATAAATCAGCATCTCCCTCAAAAACTATTAAACAGGGGTGCAGCTCCTGCACAAAAATCAGCAATCTGCGCGCATGTACTACTCACAGGTCATGCAGTTGATAGTAACAATTTTCAGTTCTCTACAAGGCAAAAACAGAAAAAATGCTACTGGCTTTTGAAGCTATTGCAATTAATAAGCTGAAGCCCCGCGAAAACGTGCAGAAAATAATTCAGAAAGAAGTTAAATTGGACTGGAACAAAGAAATAACTAACATGCCTTTAAAAATCGCCAACGCTTCGCAAAATACGACACATACATCAATTACGGACGCAATTACAATGAAGGCGATGACACACCAAATGACGTTACGCAAAAGGAGTGGTCTAAATTGCGCAAAATTAGTGGTCTAAATTGCGCAAAACAAAGGCTAACATAACGAAGAGGAGATTGGTTACGACAAATGTACAATGGGATTGGATGAACGAATATACTAACGAATCCAGAACAATGGCTGTAGATACTGGTAGAAATAAGATTTATTAATAAATGTTATTCCATGGAGTACGTTGTTTTGTTCTTACATTTTAAAAAAATGGTGAAAATAGAAACGATCAATATATATGTGTGTGTATGTATATATATATATATATATATATATATATATATATATATGTATATATATACATATAGCATTTTCGTCACACGTAATTATTGTAAAACATATTTCGGTAATACAGGCAATTATGTACAGCGAATTTATTATTGCATATATACAAGTATTTTGTGGTTAATTATTTATTGAATTGTAAATGTACTGGCATGAGTTTTTATAATCCTATGTATAATTTAATTCTCACACTAACAATAAAGAATACTTTTGAAATGCGAACCTTAATAAAATTTGTAGTTCCCTTTCCATGTGCGAAAATAAAAAGAAATTTTGTCAGATAAAAGAAAAGCTTCTTTCACATTTTCTTCTCAAGTATATTCAAATAAACATCTATTTGTATATAAAATGAAAGGTAAAACAAGATGAAAATATGTAAACATGGAGAGAGTGTGACAAAAGGCAACCAGTCAATTGCGTTAGTCACCTTCAGTTCAAATACATATCTCTTTGTATATAAAATGAAAGGTAAAACAAGATGAAAATATGTAAACATGGATAGAGTGTGACAAAAGGCAACCGGTCAATTGCTTGCGTCACCTTCAGGTCAAGCTCAATGCCTGAATATGCTTCTTCTGTCTGCTTAAATCCGATTGAAATTTGTTTATCCATAAGGCTTCGTATGTGGCTAGCTTCCTTTTGTTATTGCATTTAGTATTTAAGTTAAATGCTACGATTGGAGAACATACGTGTGATGTTTTGCCTTTCAATGTATATATATAAAGAGATGTAGATACTTAAGAAGGAAATGAGAAAGAAGCGTTTCTTGTATCTGGTTAAATTTCTTTTTATTTTTGCCCATGGAAAGGGTACTAAGTAATAAAGGATAGTTAAGATCTGGTGACCCTTTTATCAATGAATTGATTTTTAATCTGGGTTTAGCATATTTGGTCCTTAGTTGTATAAATTCCTTTTTCAGGCAATTTGCACGCATTTCAACATTTTGCGATTTCTTATGTCCCCTGGTTAGTAATTTCATTTGCTGTGCTAGCTTTGCATTCTGTGGGTATGTGCTGCAGCCACCACGTAAAATTGATGCCAGTTCGACAGAGATTCGCGTCTGATTGGGTAATAGAATATGTTTTCTGGGGATTCGTGCTCAGTCAAAAACTATACCGTTTTAGTGCAAATTTGGTATATTCAGGACTAATATAACGGGCTTCTTGCGTGCTTAAAAATTTATTTAAACGTGATATATTTGGAACAATGATATTCGCTAAATAGGATCTCTACCCCCTTTCAAAAATATACTACGACTTTTATAGTTGTCTTGATTGTGCTAATCCGATTGAGTAATATTGCTTTAATTATTTGTGTATTATTTTAGGCCCAGTACTGATTCACCGCTAAAAAAATTTGCTTCGAAGGCGATGAGTCGTGTTTCTATTCTATAGTCAAAATCTTCGGTCGCAAGCCGCATTGTCAACTAGAAAAACGTAATATTTGCTTACATTTAACTATTAGAAACGTTTAAATAGACATAATTTCGTAGAAAAAGGCCATTTCGCAAACTATTTAAACATTTACGATGACATTCATTTAAAGTAAATTAAGAAATTTTGTATGTGCTAAATCAAAGGATAACTCATATTTATTTGAATGTTAGTATTTTCTCTATCAATGACTGAATAAAAAAATGCATCATTTGAGACAAACATAATAAATGACGAAGGCCGTAAGGGTACTTTCTGGCATTTAGATGTTTTTATACTAATAGATTTACGTTTATTTGTGATTTACGGACAAGGTGTAACTTTTAATTGAAATGGTAATACAGGTAAAGATGCTCCTTTTTGGAACTAATATGGTTTGATCAAGTCTCCTCCTCACCATGCTAAACACACATAATCGCGCATGCCAACACCTTATTACATGCAAACAACTTGTATGACTGACTTATGCACTCAAATTAGAAGAGCTGAAGCTAAGTTAATAATTAAACAAAATGTGCAAATTTCGGGCAGAGAAACTATCTACGGAGTTCAGTTGAACCGACGCAGGATTTCAATCATTAGAGGAACGACAGATATCCTGTGGAATTTTTCACATCTGCGTCGTTAAGGCACGATATTTTTGGCATACATCTTAACGAAGTACCTTCTTAGGCCTACAAATACCGACCTTCTCGCAAAAGGGTTTTGCTGCAGACAAGCATGAGTGCAAGAAGCCTAGATTTGATGTCCACTTTTGCTGGAACGACATTTGATTGGCATTGCTGTTTTGGCGCGCGATTAAAGGAATTTGATTTCGGCAAGGCTGTCCAAAATTTCTGTATATTATGTGGCTCAGAGGTTAAAGCATCAGATTCCAAATCAGACGTACCCAGGCCCGAGCCCTATCTGCGTAAAATTCTAGATAGTTTGTGATGAGTTACAATAAGGACGAAACCGATCTACTAGATGAATTGCCTTTTCCATCTCTATGCAAAACTTAGTTTATACGGACAAATGTATAAACATAATGGGTCAGGTGTTATAATCAAGATCTTAATCGTGATTAAGAATAATTTTTATCACCACCGGGGAAACCATTATTCGTTAACTTATAGAAAGTTTGGTTCAATAAAAAGCGTTCTGTAAAACGCGTTCATTATTAAAATAATGTAGAAATTGCGAAATTGGATTTTTCAAAATTACATCATCTGTGTTGTGATTAACGCCAGCTGTTTATCCAGAATTAGACTTTAATGATTGTTTGTGAATAATCGAAATAAACACTGACATACTTCTATGCTGATTGCTAAATATAGCACAAAGGGAGAATCATGCAAATGTGCATAATCTAAGTATGCAAACTTGAGTCCTTCCACGGGAACACTAGCATTGTACCTTATCAAGATTTTGCATATTATACTATTTTTCTACTCTACATTATCTGATAGACATGAAGGTTGAATTAATGTACAGTTCCGTTTCCCGTAGACGTCTGTTTGCTGAAAAGAACACTTATACAATAAATGGCTTATAAATAAACCCGGGTTTACTTCTTCATCATCATCGTCATTATGCACAGTAATACAAAAGCGATTAGCAACAAAAAAATTAATGTCATATTAACTTAAGAAGTGAAACAAAATGAAGTGACATATTTTTTTAATAACGACAAGAATAATAATTTAGACACATACCTTATTAGAGTGATTTATTAGAAAGAGAGTAACTAGTTGCTATGACCATATAAATCTACATAGTTCACAGTAGTGAGGCAATTTAACACTCTACACAACACAATTATGGCCAAGTCATCTTTAAGGCAAGAATACATCGAATCTCCAGCTTCATTGCGATTTTCACCGTATCACGTCATAAAAATCTTAATCTTGCAGCTAATTTTACTCAATTAAAAAGTAGAGTTACGAAGATGATTATACTAGAAATCTGAACAAAGGTCGCCATTGAGCTCGACTCGATGTCATATAACGCAGGGTTTCTATCCTTGAACTGTTATTCGCACGTAAACGCCATCCTAGCAAACAAATGGGTCTTACACTATCACATTTTGATGTAGTTGACTTCATTTGTTTCCGCCATACTAAAATTTGCTCTACTGGGCAGTCGAATTAATGAGATACAACAAAACGTGACCAAGCCAAAGAAGTTGATGGAGCCTTATTTGTATTTCTAACGAGGAGCAATTGTTGGCAAATTGAAAAATGCGTGCATGGATGACAGAATTTATTATTTGGTACTGGTAAACTTAGCGTGCTATACTTCCCAAACAACGATGGTCAAATACATGTAAGTGTCTAAAATCATCAATTCTAAGAGGCCAAATCTTATAATCGTATAATAAAACTGCACTTTCAGATGCACTGTGAACACGATCTTTAAGGCAGAGTGAAATACTCGCGTTTCGCCATAAATGGTGAGAGTTTGCGTAAGCCACTTGAGCGTTCACGATTCTCAAACACACCTTAATTGAAAATGCTGTCAGAGTTATTAGTAGATCTGCCAAAGTATGTAAACCTGTCATTTTTGCTCAAATCTACACTCTGCAGTTACAGTGATGGTATGGATGATGGGTAATACTATAAAAGTACCTTATATTTAGAGGGTGTGAAATTCATACAGAAAGATGTCACACAGTCTGCTAATCTATTCAGTGTGGCCAATGCAGAATCTCTATTGTTAGACTATAGTGCGATATTGTCTACATAGTCAAGATCGTATTATCTACCTCATGCGAGCTCTTCATTTCTTCATCTTGGACATGTGAAAGCTTACTGCGACCTCAATACAACTAACTTTGCTCATGCTTAGTTAGACTTGGTAGGAGAATACCCATTTCCGTGTATCTGGAAATTAAATTGATGCCAATTAAACAATGTTATTTTTCTATGTTGAGCGAAAGTTTAGTGACATTTTTATTTAGGTTTATATCAAGCTTGCAAATTCGATTTAAATGAAAAAGAAATCTGGAACAATTTGTTCCAATAGTAAGAACTCTGGCGTCTGTTGGTATTCCAAACTGCTATCATTATTCGTACATCGCGCCGGTATAGACAGATATTTTGACAAGTTCTAAATGAAAGGTTGCTAACTTAAAGAACATTATAAGGAAAAGTTTTAAGGTAGCAGT
Source organism: Eudiplozoon nipponicum (assembly GCA_029291075.1). Lineage (NCBI taxonomy): Eukaryota > Metazoa > Platyhelminthes > Monogenea > Mazocraeidea > Diplozoidae > Eudiplozoon > Eudiplozoon nipponicum. The sequence goes on from JAQBSW010000341.1 coordinate 21,207, forward strand.
TCGAACTGCATAGCCAAATGGACGTTAGTCAGCATAACATTTTTATTTTGTCAGCCCATACTTCAAAAGGATTAATTCATGTATATTCAATCTAAAAACGACTACAGCATTCTGCTTTGTTTTCCATCGAACTAGACAGATTTTTTCCTGCGCATTTCGGATAGTTTGGCAGGATAAACAAATCTACTGTCCAGCAATGCGTATGTAAACAGAAAATAACTCATGTATATTTGTTGGATAATAAATAAATTCTGAAAATGATACTAATTTCTGTATGGCTTATTGTTTCAAATTTCGTTCTTAACATTGTGTCTCTTCTAATTGAATAAAAATCCAGATAATGTCTTCCATTGATAAGATCTATGACAAAGTAAAACAGTTAATTAATGTTAAAGAAAATTAATTTATGGAATTCGTTTTAACATAAACAAAATCAAATGATGCATATTAACTTTTTTCGCTTTTACATACCACACGCACAATTGCATTTGGCATATATGTAAAAATCGTCCAATAACAACATTCTAATTCCCTTGTCCCTATTAGGAAGTAACATAGGAGAAACTTGCTTTAACTTTTTCACGTGATTTATTACATTTGCCAAAGCTTTATGCTAAATACTGTCATTTAGGGGAAATTAAAAAAAGAAATAAAAGTCTAAATAGATGGCATTCGATTAATCTTGTTATTTCTCTGCCGATCCAGAAGATTACAAATGGATCCTCTACAGGCTTTTTATTTCATGCACTTTTTAGGTCATTTTAAGTATTTTTGTAGTATCTAATTTGTGACGATAAAAATTAATTAAAACTCTTTTACAGAAAAAAGATGAATAAGCGAAAATAGACTGATTGCGTATAATTATATATTGGCTTCAGAAAAACTAAAATGTCAAAATTAAATACGTTTAAATTAAAAGTTTCACTAATCAACTACAAACAAACACTTGTAAGATTTTATGTGTCGCCGAAACATAAATTTTATTAAATACGTTTATAGATATATTCTTATTTATTTATTTATTTCTAGTATCCAATCCATGTGCACAGATAAGAAGAAATTTTATCGAATTGAATACCCGTTTGTTTCACATAATCTCCTCAAGTACTTTCAATTATACACGCACATACACACACACACACACACACACACATATATATATATATATATATATATATATATATATATATATATATATATGCAAAATAATCGGGACAATTGAAAAAAGAAAGAATGCGAAAAGAGGAAGTATCCAGGTATTTTCGCGCATCATTTCCAGTTCAAGCTTAATCCATTAACATGTTATTTTTGTTTGTATACATCATTCTATAGCTTGTTTATCCACAGAGCTTCAAATATGGCGAACGCATTCATTATATTGCTGTTAGCAATTATCCTAAAAGCCACGCCTGTAGAACTTATGTGCGAGGTTTCAGTGATATGTTGTAAAATTGCAAACATGTACTCACAATTTTATTTGAAAAAGCGGTAAAATTCCAATTTTTTTCCATTCGAGAATTTAGCCATCTGATTAATTGATTTACGTAAGTTGATTGACATTTTACGCATGCATAATGATAATTTTTTCTTAAAGTCGGCATTATAGGCTGTTTCTCTCTGATCACTGGTAAAAGCGAAACACGCATAAAAGATTATCCTATGAGATCAATATTATCAATGGCCAATTCTTCGTTCCATACTTTGGTAAAATGGGCTCATTCCGCAAACTACTAGAAAATTATTCGGCTGACGAATTATTTGAGACTTTAAAAAGAATTGAAGTTCTACATGTTATAAACAAAATTCTTGTGTCTTTTGATATTATTTTTAATTACAAATAGTCCGATTGAAGAAACTATTGACATTATAGTCCAAACAGTAGCCTAAATATATTACTATCAGATCATAGTCCACGTAAACTTCATTTGATATTCAAGAAAAATGTACATTTTTGTTTTAATTAACGTATCCAAAAACATGTTGATAGTGTGGCAATGGGGAGTTCATTATCGTCAAACTTGCTTGAGATTTTCCTAGACCTTCTTAAAAACATTATTAAAGATATAATTAAATGTAGATATAATATACATAACGTTGATGGTATTTTTTCATAAAAGCAGAACATGAACACAAGCACTGTTTCAAATTTTAAATATAGCAAATAAAATATCACTTTCATGTCTGAGCATGATAAAGATGATTGTCTGCCTTTCTTGGATGTACTACAAAAGAAATAAATTAATGTAAAATGTAAATAAATTAAAATGTAAAAAGTTACAACAAGTCAATATTTGACAGTTTTGTGCAGTTTTAGTATGAATTATCGACATTTGGAAGCTGTTTTTCATAAATTGCCAGATCGGAGATTCGATTTTTATTTGGAAAAGGATATACTTAAGCGAAATCGATCTAATATTTAATGGATATTTTAGGAAAATGAGTGAGTAAATTGTTTAAAATGGAAACAAAAAACAAACATTTCTAGGATTAGAAAAGGAAGCAAGAAATGCAAACGTCCCATTTAAATTGGACGCTGTTTGTCGCATAGTGGGGATGTAATTTGAAAGGGAAAAACACACTAGTTTAATTCAACTTAAATATGAATTTTATTTATCGCAGTAGATTGGTTCTTAATAATTAATTAAAGAGACAGTCGGTATGTGGGTATCACAGATTATTGATGAAAGTGCATGCATAATTGTCCGATTTACTTACGTAGATGGTTAATTACCGGAATGAGAAAACACCACCACCTGAACTCCAGTTTTAAATCAAATGGTGTATGCACGCCTTCAATTGCGCAACACATCATTGAAACGTCGCAGGGATGCTCTACACACGTGATAACTAAGATGACTACTAAATGATTCAACAGATATGTTTAAATCACATATGGAACTCTGTACCTAAACAAAATGAAACCTGATTTATTCTTGCAGAAAAATCTATTGAGATCGTACTGGAGATGATACACACAGGTGGTTGGTTATTCCCTAATTTCCCAAACTCACCAGCTTCAAATTTTCTGGTTATTTTGCTTATTGATAATTTTATATATGTATAATTTTATGTATATATATATGCATGTATCTTTATATTTAGGTACATTATTAAAAACTTGTGGACGAAATACGAAACAAACGATACTTGTCTCTATTTAAATTTGGTTACTTCTTTGTACATTAAATGGGTACTATGACTTTTACTGAAGCTCCAAATCACTTTAATATATATATATATATATATATATATATATATATATATATATGCATATATATATTAATATATATACTAATATTGTATGAATGATTCGTGGTAAAATGAAAATATATGAACACATCAAAATATAAATACATCTAAAGTTTTCGTGTTTATTCTTTCTCGGAATTCTACAAACCAAAAATAAAACCAATAGTGACGGCCCGTGAAATTATTTTGGCATTAAAATCTAGTTAAAATTAGTCCGAAGTTATACCAAGATTGAAGTATTCTTTTAATTGCAGATATGTCGAATTATGAATTGGCCAAATGTCAAATCTAAAATGGTTTAATTTTTTGCATAAAGGCTTTCACAAGTATAACGACAAAACTAAAAATTTAACTGACAGAATACGGCTGTTCGAATGTATTGAATGCGTGGATAACAATGTAAGCTTGATTGAACAAATTTGCACATACTTGTAATGTATTTATTATGACAAATTTCTGTGCGCACTCATAAGGTAGCTTCATCACCTGATACAAATTATGAACACCGCTAAATACACCCATGGATTCCCTACCAGCGCACATTATGCTTAATACATATTACAAATGACAAGCAATTTATAAAATGGTTTTTATGGTTATTTAGAACGAAAGGTTCAATGTTAAAGAAAGAATTGCCAATTTTCAGCATAAACCGCTGTGTAATTCATTTTATTGGACAAAAGTTGAAGCTTTCCTGAAATGCAGGTTAAATTTGGCAGTGTTTCATATCAATATTTGGTATTCCTGTGTATACGAATAGTCATTATTTCTTTTTAACTTATTCTACTGTGTCCTCGTTAGGGCTATAATGAAAAAAATTGTCATTGTCAATTAATTATACAGGTTATTCTAGATAATTGCCCTACGCGTCCATTATCACCATTGTGCATAAAATAGGTCAATAAATGTATTTGGTCATTCCAATATTTCGGAAATATGATAAGTAATGTCGACTGAACAATTAATTGGCATATACTTCCAAATGAAAGAACAATGCATTCCTTTCATTGTTCTTGAGGATGTGAGAGAGACGTTTAGATTACATAGTTCAAGACGATTACCACCGTTTGATAATTTTTTAAATATTTTAGTTAAGATAAATATATAGATATAATCATACCTGTAATAGTATATACCTATGTAGTATAAAATTCAATTGTTCATGCTCTCTATCAACATTTAGCCAACAAGTTAACTATGAAATATATATCTCCAGTGAGTAAATCGGCATTAACAGATCACATAATTAAAAATGATCATAAATCTGATCGATTTTTTTCCTGAATTTATAAGGCAAAGTCTTGAAATGTTATGGATATATACATGAATCTTGATTGGAAAAGACAAGGGCTGTATTTGAACATAAAAATATTTGCGTTCACACGACATATTCCTTACAGTTACTAAATAAAAATAATAAAAAAAGGTAGCAATTTATTCAACATAAAGAATTTTGACAGAATCAGGAATAAGACTACGACCGATGTCACTAAATATATAATTTTGAGCAGTATCTTTATAATCCACACAAAAATATGTATTAAAAATAGAAATTATGCGAAAGTATTTGCATTCTACACTATGGCCAAAAATTCACAAAATCCTAACGTTTTGAATTATCAGAAATAATACAAAGTGTCAGAGTATAAATGCCGACATTCAACTGATGTGAAAGCAGCTAATAACTCAAGAGGAGCGTAGTCAGTGTCTACGAATTTTCAAAGATCAAATAATGGAAATTCATTATCACCAGGTGTCGTTTTGCTAGACGCTACACGCAGTTCAGTGTTACAGAAGATGCCCTAAAACATTTTTCGATTAATTGTGGCAGTCACCAGGGGAGAAAAATGACGGGCAGAGAAGAAATACGTGTAATTACGCCAGAGCATAAAACCGGATGTGGTTTGTCAAGGAGGCAGACAAAGCAATGCCATCTTCTGCACTAAGCCAGGGAAACTAATCCAATGAACAACTCAAAAATTATTTTCTCATACGTGCACACGCATCATTTTGCATGAACACGTCTTATCTCATATTATGCTAAATATCATATTGACTCATATTTCATACCTAAATTAATTTTCTGACATATCCACGATTGTCGCACCAATTAATAAATTTCGTTACCGATTAATTATGATGGATTAACATTGTTCACATTGATAAATCAGAATAACTGCTTTTATTTTACAGAAAATGAAAAAATTCTTCGAATTGAATAATTACTTTACAGTGTTTCGAAATGTTGATTGTGCTCAAATGTGTATTAGGCATTGTGAATGTAATATTTGTAAAATAAACTCTGTAAATTTACGACCCTATTTCCACAAGATCTATTTGTTCATTTATCGGTTTCTACGTGATGTGTGACAGATTAGCACAAAAGATTTTGTCAAGTAGCAAATTACATACAACTGATGCACTCGTAAGTACAGCCAGATTTAGAAATTAGTAATCGTGCAACAGATTTCATCTGTTAGTCATTTTACTAATAGAATTTGAACAATAAATACACCAAATGAGCTAAGTGAGGCAAAAATTGTATATAACATTCCTACACAGCATGGCAATTGAACAAAAATATGGGATAAGGCGTTATTTCAAGTGCACAAAATTTATGTTAACTTTAAACATCATTTTAGTACTGGAAAAAAATGTTCGTTTATGTGGCGAAAGCTTTAGTCGAATTACGTGTTTTACTGCACAGAAACTATGCTACTTACCTTCTACGCATTTGCAAGGTTTTGGAGGCGAAGTCCACTTAGTTAAAACATGTAAAGCGTGGTATATATATCCATATTGATTATCCTTTCTTTAAGTAAAATTATGGACGAAGAACGACAAAGTAGAATAAATAATTCATCTTAGTAACTTCTAAAATAAATGGGATTAGTGTATATGTTTTTGATCGCAATAATTAAAAAAAGTATTATTTGATTGAATAGTTTATTCCAGCTTAAAAATTCGATCCTGAAGTTTATTGTGAAGACAGGCAGACCTGGTAAGATTGCATAATTGATATATTGCGCATTACACTGTTGATATAATTGATAAAATAACTACAATTCCTAAGTCAGATATTAGTTATTGTGTGATATTAAGTAAAAATAAAAGTAAAAATTTATTGGCACCAGTCGAAAAATCTAAATTCTACATTTTTGTCTCGCTTGAGGAAATTTTTAAACATTTGAAACTATATTCATCTCATAAACAGTTTAAGACCTGTGTGCAACTCAATAAGCATACAACACTGAATAAAATTTCCTTGTGCGCATTAGGAAATTATAACCCAGTTTCACGGTAGGTGGGCTAATTTTAATCTTAGAATGCCTAATGGAGTTAGTATTAACGGTCACGCGAAAGTAAATCATCATTATGTGGTATTGTTATTCCTAAATTATCATTGACAATCAGCAGACTGCTTTGATTTATTGACCCAAAAAAATCTCTTACCTACTATGAGCATTCAGTCAAAGTAAATTACGTACCGTCGTTCATTTATATTGTGAGTGAGCAAACACAATAATTCTATCAGTTTCTACAGATGAATACCTGAAATTTGACAATTACACGTTCGCAAACACAGAAAAAATATGTTTTGGGTTTATGCTACAGCGATTCTGATAGAGGTTAATGGCTTGACGATGCGTTATCTTATCTCCTGACTCTTTTAGTTCGATTTTTATAGCTCATTTTCAGAGATATTTGATATTTACACAGACAAGACGGCAACACAGAAGGCACAATAAAACAATCCGAACATATCATCAAAAACTCAATATCGGTTTCATCGCGCAATTTATCTATGCTATCTAAAGAACCCTCCCCCTTAAGAGAATGTATTTAAAGCATTAACGTTTATTTAGGATGTGAATCATCAAATTGTGACCTGCAATTTATTCGTTTCCAAAGATTATTGATGCCGTATTTCATATCTTGGCTAACGAGACCTATTGAAACCACCTAGTTTTCATATTCCTTTGGAATTAAATGAAATTCAGCCAAATAATAATGAAATACAAATAATTTAATTCATGATTTGTGTGTAAGTAAATTAATAAAGTTAATATCTACACGTAATTTTACTATACATGTATTCTTCACCTTATTCAATCCGAATTTGCCATTTAGTACATTTACCAAATATATATCCTTAGATTAATACGGGCCCAGTGTTTTTGGTTTTAAATTCAATCAACCATTTCCTATTTATAAACTAATCAGTGTTAAGAAATCATGTTAAACTTAATGTTTTTAATTTTGTAGTTTTCATTTAATAACCGTGCAATGATTGCAGATGTTCATTTATAAAACTTTTCTGTATACCAAATGTTATGAGCTATCTTATTAATAGAGTTGTAAAATTTGCCTATAGGCAAAGGCAAACACGTTGATAGTTTGCAACAATTTCTTTAATCTTAAAATTGCAGCAAATAAAGTTAATTGCACATGCTAGGATTGCGCAATTAGTGTTTTAATTTAGTATTAATTTTGTTAAACGATTGTGATAAAAAAATTGAAGTTATTCTTGTTACAAGTTAACTTATTAGGCCCTTACAGAAATCACAGTTTTGGATAACGCAAAAATGTTATGTCGGTACCCATTATATTATTGAATTTTAAAAATTCACATTTAAATTATAAGTGCAGAATTAAGTTGCAAAACAGTAGAGAAATATATAGTTTTGTTTTAATTATAAATACTTAAGCAAATCAGTATTTTTATATTAGACTATGCAGTCTATTAACTATGGAAAACTGAGTAACTGCCAAGGATAACATGACAACTAAGACGTAATGAACGAAATTAAAAAGAAAATAACTTTGCTATTAAAACGAGACTAAGATTAACATAGCAAATTTAAATTATTGTTAGATATGAAAGATGTGACACAAGAAAAAATTAAAATAAATAAGGTAGCATCATATATTCCAATGCCGCGTTTTGCGTACGCGGGTAGTAGCTTTGCACGGGCAGTTTCACAAAGATCCGATTGATCACAATTTCCAATTTTGTTTTGTCTTTGATCGGCTTGAGTTCTTCTTCGTCCCAATGGAAATGCGGTTCTATCACATCTTTGTTTACTGGCGACGTTTCGGTGCCTAATTTCCAGCACCATCCTCAGGCCACTATACACAGCACAATACTCACAATAGCAGATTTAAGCAAATGTGGTAACCTCGTTCCAAAACCATTCTATTTATATATTTTTTTGACTCAACACTAGTTTTAATCATAGAATTTGTCTCAGTAACTAAACTCAATATATAACTATTTGTAATTAGCAGACCAATCCTTACCTCAGCTATCTCAAATTCCCGGTATACATAATCTCATCTCGTATGCAGAATATTGTAGGGGAGAGAGACAGTATCGAACATTTTCTTATTTGTTATAACTGTATTGCTACTATGTCACGGTAATCAAAATTCAAAATAATAAAACCAAAACCTTGACTGTCATATACTGTATTTTATTTAAGCCGGGGACTCTAATGTATACAATGGTGTATGAGGTCTTGCGCATATAGTAACAAATTAGTTCAAATACGGAGCAGCAAGTTACTTAGATGGAAGGAGAGTGAATGTCATGCTGCTCCGTATTTGAACTAATTTGTTACTATATGCGCAATACCTCATACACCATTTTATATATATATTTTATTTTTATATTTTATATATATTTTATATTTTATATATATTTGAAATATATTTGAATACACAACTTGGGCAGTATAAAGAATTTGCAAAAATAAATTGTAAGTTCAGCATCAAGTTGATACATATTTTATTCCAAAATCCGGTCTGCTTCCTTTTCTTGCGGAATAAACAGAATTTGTATGCGTCTTGAACCTTAATCATTACACAATCGAACGTGCACATTTCATGAAATTATGAAGTACTATGGAAGGCAATATTTTTGGGCAGAATTTAATTATATAATAATCTATAGTATTAACTAAGCATGGTATAATTTAGCAAATGCCATTCATAAACTGAACCTGTTGAAATGGCGTCTTTCTTATAATAAGAGATCGACGAAAGCGAAAGAAATCATTTGCCATAAATAGATACAGAAGAGGATCTATTTGATGTATGTCTGAAAAATTTAAGACGGCATATAACTGAAAATTACACGGAATACGCAGCATCAGTGACGTAATAAATGAGTTCCAAGACTCTGAGCACACTCCTTCTGTTAGAATTCTCACACGCAGAATTTCTAGCAACTAGTTAATGAATATTGAAAAAGACAAATTTGGTCGAGCTGATTAACGTAATTTGAGATCTCAAGCATTATTTATTTTTTTACCAACATCCAACAAATAATAAAAAATTGTCATGAAACCTAAATTATATATATATATATATATATATATATATATATATATATATATATATATGCATATGTTCTGTTTGATACTCCAAATATATATTTGGATAATGGTTAACTGCACAGAGACTTAAATTAATTGTGGATACTCCATTTAATCTATAGTAACTTGAAATCACAGATATAAACTAGAAGAATTTAGTAATGTATATCGAAATAGTGTTAGATGGATGTATAGGTAGGTATGTGTATTTGTTAAAGGAATACACGAAGTGGTTAATAGAATGTTGTACTAACGTTTTCAAGATGATTAGGTGCCGTAGCGACGAGTTACTTGTGTATTTCTATTACGTTTTATTTTTCACCATTCGTATTACAAAAGAACGAGCTCAGAAGATGGCCATGAGTAAGTATAGCCGAAACGTCATATCAACGCGAATAGGCTTCACAAACATTAAAAGTAAAGCAAATTTAAAATTCAAATAAGCTGCACTGCCAGGAGATGCTTTGCCAGTCAAAACAAAATAAAAATATTTGACAATCCATTGTTTCACAAATTCACTTATGAAATGTTTATGAGATAATTTCACACATATAATAGGTTTTTTCTCGTTTTGAACTGAGTAAGTATTTCATTATATCTCTTTATGCTATCAGTTTTACTAGGTATGGCATCTGTTTATAAGTTTTGTATAATCAAGCTGGGTATCTTGGTTCAATATGCTCTCTGTGTTACGAAATATGCACGTATGTTGCTTGGGTTGATGATTTCGTTTTCCGTTTATTTTAGTCTCGCTTCAGCTCAAGTTTTAGTAATTTAACACAGCCGCACTGCTAGTAGTCAGTCAGCTGTTCTTTATTCCAAAAGCTGTCAATCGTAAAAAGAATTCACAACGGAGGTTTAGAAAGAGAAAATTCTTCCATGTGTGCACAAGATTGAAAAATCTGACATCTAGGCCGACTAGGCAATACATCTAATAGATCAGTGGCATCCTAAAATCTCATACGAAGAACTCGCAGAATAATATAGCTCATCGAGTAAAACCATTTACTTTTCGCATATAGTCGGACAAGCATTAAATCTTTTGAAGACAATCGTGAATTCAAGCAATGTCCTAATAAATTTATTAATGCGGACCTTGTCTTCTTTACAAAACAGGAAAAAATAAAAGATATGTCCACCTTAGACTACTTATATGAGGGGATCATATAGCATCATTAATGCCAGCAGAAAAGACTGCATCATGCATAAAAACTTTCGGATGTATTACATTAAAAGCACAGAGGCTCAAGATAATATATGCTAATTATAAACTGCGATGTTTACAAAAATCTATTACTGCTTGCATGTTTAAATATATGTTGGACAACATAAACGATAAATTATCTAAGGAGCATCTAATCAATGGATTTCATCGTAGAATGGGAGAGTAGCAAAGCCATCGTGTAAAATAACGACTTTTAATAATATAATAGAATTAAAGCAAAACGTGAGCAAGCTCTAATTTTACATTCAACTTTAGGAAAGGGAAAGAAAGGTTTTTGAAATATTTAATTAGAACTGTATAGCAAATCACAAGAAATCCCATTCAAAGTCAATTCAATAATAGCGTAATATTCTAATCTCAAAGAAATAACAGCAAGACCTTTGTTCAGAAAGCACAACGAACTACCTGTAGAAACATCAACATAATTCGATATTTACAGAAATATTAGCACCAACAAATGTATATAGCCAGAACAAAAGTTAAGGCACAGATATGCTGCGATACAGAGCAAAACTACCGGCTTAAGATGCACATAGTAAGATGGTCCCCAAATATGCTCACTCAGGAAAAGCTGAACCACAATACAAAAAATTGAAAACATCTGCATATAAAATAATGCACATTTTTTGAAGCACGTCTTATTCTGAGCCCAGATGAGCGATTTGATCATTTTAAACTTATTACTAGATGTCAAGCAACCAAAAAATAGTAAGAGAATTGATTTACACACAAGCTGCAAAACTCTAAAAATTCACCCATATAAAATTTATAATAATCTCGAAAAACTCTTCAATTAATTTGGAGAAACATGTATACTTACCAATTTGTTAAAAATTTGTGTCGTTTAGTTTAGTCGAGGTTTTTTGGCTATTTAATGAAACTAAAAATACTGCCGATAACATAAACTTTACGTATTCGACAAAAGCGCTTTCTTCCGAATAAATAAGTAATGACTAGGCCTATTTTTGTGTGTTTTACAATCATCTACTACACAAATATATCGGAGCAGTACACACAATTTTCAGATATATACCAATTCAAGCTTTATCAATTAGCTTTATCCTTTCCAAGTAAAATGATGTCAGTTATATAATGGTAGATCTGGGTGGCTAGTTAGAAAGTAATGTTTCAAGATACGCCAAATTGTTTCCTAACTGAGAAAAAGGCTAATAATAAAAATTAAATATGTATATAAATTAAAATTGATAGTAGTGCGGTACAGGGTTTGTGTCGTGTCTTATCGCGGGACATCATAGAAAATAGGCCCCAGGTCAAGTCTGGTTAGCGGTAAATTCTAGAATAAATAGACAAGTTCCCAGTAGCGCCAAAATCATTTCATTTGAAGAATTCACTTTTCTACCTCGTGCAACGTTTATTCCCTACTTATATATAAAATTAAAGTGTGATATCAAGAGTTTGATTATTCATGTCTTCAACCACAACCTTTCAAGCCCCGTTTGCGAAAAATAATAGAAGGTAATCAAGGAGTTCTAAAGACTAAACTGTTCTACAGCATTTATTACCTTTGCTACTAGATGAAACGTTGAATTTATTCTGACAATATATATATATATATATATATATATATATATATATATATATTATCAAATATATGGACAATGCTTGTAGGGTAGTCATTCTTCAAACTGTCACAACATTTATTGCCCGATTAGAATTTTAATATTTCATTTAAAATTACACAGCAGCGCTTTGGCTTCACCTTGTTAATTGTTTTTACTGGAGGCATAAAGGAAATAATATATAAAGGAAGTTATGTTTTAGTAGACGACCAGTCTACGTTTAAAATACACTAATATATATCTATTAGTGACAAATTTTGAAAAATATTGAATGTAAGAGCACAGTTTTGCATTTGACTTTGAAGAGCCAATGATAATTTCAATGCACGATTAAATGATTTGTACTTGCACAAATCTAGACAACGTCGGTTTATTGAAATAACAACAATAAGGAAACAAACGAACAAACCTAGCTCTTATTCAAATCAAAAAGCGCTCTGTTGGAATGTCCCAATTTGTACAGGACATCCATAGTTTAGTATCAAATTTACGGGCAACAAAAGTCATATTCTGCAAAGATAAGTTTCGTATGTGCTTCAACAAGCGTGAATTCTGCCGATATATGATTGTCCACAGGAACAATTCCAATTATAGACGACAGTTGATTCTTATCCTTCACAATAGGTAAACGAAGGTTGGTGGTGAATTTTAGCAGAAGTAAGTTAATTGAAAAATATGTGAAAGCCAAAACGGACTTTTATAATTTTTTTATAAGCTCCATTGATTCTTCATCTTTATATTATTACTAAATCTAAACAGGTTCCTTAACAACAGAAAAGACATTCAGGGAGGATTTTATTATTTCATAAGGTTTATACCTATTGACAAAATGTGGCCGGTAACCGTTAATTATAAGAGCTTTTAGCACAGAATCCAACTGAGTTTGCAAACAGTCTGTTGAACAAATGCGCAATGCCCTATCATAGTGCATCTTATCTGAGCCTTTTATGGCAATAACTGCTGGAAGGTAATTATTTTGCTTTCATTTATTCTAATGTAAATACGATTAGCAAAATGTGCCATCTGTTTTGCTTCATCAAAACATCAAGAAAAGCTAGAATATCATCCGTCTCATTTACATTTTTAAATCTTATGTTGCGATGATATTCATCGAATTTATTGAGATTTCCTCCGGCATGTACACGGCTATCACAGACCGAAATATATAATCAATATAACAGTTTTAAAGTTTTGATTTATTTTATAAACTCGTTATTTATGTCCATCATGTACATAAACATATCGGTCATGATGGTGGTTAGATAAGAACCCACGCCTAGACAAACCTTCTGTCTGTATAGTTGATCATTAAAAATAAATTTAATATCTGAACAGTAAAAATACATCATACTCTCCAAAACCGTTGCTCTCGGTTTAAAATTTGGCAATAAATCGCAGATATAACTCTCTGCTTTCCTTAAGAGGAATATTAGCATATAACGACCCAGCTTAAAGCAAGCACATCCAATGATTTTTAGCCATCCATATCTCTACTTGTGCAAACAAGTTCAAAGGAATCTGTCAAAGTTTACAAAGATAGGTGATCCATACCGGTTTTAATAGTTTAGCCATACCTTTCGCCAATTCATACGTAGCGTATTTGTCATTGAGCAATTGGGCACAATGGAATAGCATATTTGTGCGTCTTTAGAGTGCTCGAATCGGCATCAGCTGTTTGCGTTTAGAAGGTAGGATGACTCCATTGAAATGAATTTTCTAGATTTCTTTGATGCATCACTCTTGAAATAAATTTCAAATTGTCGAACATAATTCGAACAAATGACTTGGGAAGCGTAATCATCACGATCAATGACAGCTAAGCTAAAGCCTTTATCCTGTGAAAGAATAATGCGATCAAGAACTTTGGCCACGTTTCGTAACGCAATCATGTGCGCTCTACTCAATGAAAATTTCATTCGCTGTGACCAACTTTGATATTTTTGACAAATAGCGACAATTTTTATTGTAAACGGTCGTTGATTGACATCATTATTAGCTTTTAAATCAGACAGCTGATTGAATGGACATCCAAACTCTGCATCCGTTACTATATGATCCTCTTTGCCAGAAATGCAAAATATTGCCCATAAGCATAAGCCAACTTTTAAACGAAGTCTGTTTCTTCGTTTAAAAATTAATCACAAAATTTGTTCGGATTAGGCGATTTGATATGAAGTGAATGCTTCAGCTTGTAAATGCATACTTGTCTAGTTTTGAACAATCACACAATGACAAGATATTGACAACTTGAGCTATCAAATGGACCAAACTTCATTTCAAGCATTAGATCGATTTTTCCAATTTGTGTAACACCCTATCGTTATTTGATAAAGAATCATAAACATAATGATATAATAAAATCCGCTGTGAATATTTGAATTGGTGATAAGAGCCCTTTGTATATTTGCATACAATACAAAGAAGAAGAGAATATGAAGCGCATAATAAATTCATTTCATTCCGCTTTGGTTGTCAAATATTTTTCAACTGACTTATTTATGATAACATTCACCACCAACCATCGTCTACCTAGTGTGAAGGATAAGATTCGACTGCCATCTACATCTTGAATTATCGATAATTGGAAAAGTTCCTGTGGTCAATCACATATCGGCAGATACATTAGAAGATTAAATTCACGCTTGTTGGAACACATATTAATCTTACTGCTGCAGAGTATGATTAGTGAGCACGTACATTTAACACTAACAATTGGATGTGCTCTACAAATTTTGACATGGCAGCGGAGCTCTTTTCATATATAATAAAAGCTAGGTTTGTTCGTATGCTTCCCTATTTGGAAGCTATTTCATTAAATCGACGTTGTGCAAAAATGGGTAAGCAAGTGCAATTTAATCGTGAATTGGAATTATCAGGGGGAAACTATGTTTATATACGTAGTTACCAAGTGCAGGTGAGCGACAAAATGGGTTTTAGCTTGACATACTTGTTCACTATGAATCTACAAATGGAGTATCTAAATCGGAATAGTTATATATCTGGAGCGTAAGTCACTAATTCAACTGAATCCACTCTCCCACATTGTACCATTGTATCAACATGTAGAGGGTTTGAACGATCTTCTGAATAGCAGGTTATTCATAATAAGGGGCATCAACATTGAGAATTCTAATGTATGACGATTCAGTAGACTCCATTAATTTAGCATGCTTTTGGACATCAGTTCATAAGATAATTATATGGGGTAAATTACTTTCCAGGCAAGTTACTTTTTTAGAGAAGTTTTCTGCACAGGCAAGTATAGCAGCAGAATAAATGTTAAAGTTTAAAAAAAATGCTTGTCTAGACATATAATAATACACAGCTGTGCAATCTAAACTGTTTAATCTTTATTCAATAATGAAATCAAATTGATAAAAATAAACTTTAAAATGCGTTCACCGACAATTAATGCGTTCTTGAAAAAATGCAATCCAAAATTTGAACCTATGCTGAAGTGTGTGCATGGTACAGCTTATATTACAGCTGGAATATTTCATCAAATTCAATAGAAGTGCATGAGATTACATTTTCCTTTCATGCTGTCTTTGTTTTTACTCTTCTGGTCACAACTGAACTAATTTGTTACTAGGTTCGCAACACCTAATACATACTTGCAAATATATTAGTTCCCCTCAACAATTAGTATTTAACTGTTATATATTGAATTCAACGGTGTCATGCTTACCGCGAAATGTGATAACTGATATCGATCAAGGCCAGAGTGTGTGGATTTACTGGAGTAACAGGTGTTCAGAAATTGTTGTATTTCTCAATTTCGGTGAACTTTAGCAAACATTGATATCCATCATGTTGGTACCATGTACCAGCTCGGAAACCATAGTGTTAGTAACAGGTACCTTTTCGGTACTATAATGTTAGTCTCGGTTACTAACTCAATACTCATAATGCGAGTATCCTTTACAGACTCGGTGTATATGTTAAATAGTGTGAATTAGCGTTGAAGTCGCATTGCTAAAGACTTTATATGATGTTAACTTCATTACTGCAGGTTTACACATTCGCCTAGGAGATTGTATCGTCCTATTATACCACATTCTTCACCCAAAAATATAATGGTTAAAGGGCGTAATATCGGCTCCTACTGATGAGTCGCCAGTAAGAACGAAACGAATGTGCATTAGATTATACTTTCCATTCATTCTGTCTTTGGTTTATCGATCTGGTCACAACTGGACTAATTTTTTACTAGGTTCGTAACACGTAATACATACTTAAATATATATTAGTTCTCTGCAACAATCAGTATTTAACTGTTATAAATTCACTAGAAATGTGCTAGTAAAATTTTGAAGAGCCTATCGTTTTGATTGTCTAGCAGTTTATGAGACTGACTAGTGCCTGATAAGTCCGTGGATGAAACTGAAATAAAGTGAAATCAATAAAGGGTGAAACTATTCGCTATTATATACAGTGAAGTTAATACTTATGTTGTTGAAAGCTTGAGTCATATGAACTGTAGTTTTTTTTAAAGTTTCTAGGCGTCTCCACTTAAATCTCTAGTAAACAACTTTAAGGTGACTGAAGGCTATTAATGATCTAGAATAAAGATATTCAAAACGACTTACCAAATTATGAACGAAAAAAAATTTCTGTATGAAGTAGGAGGTCTTGAACTCAAAAAAAAATATTTATTTAAAATGGCAGCAACTATAAATGTCACTTTGTTATACATGTTTAAGCGACCAACTGCTAGGTCATGAGTCATAAATGCAGGTGTCATGATTAATGATAACTGTAGTAAATGTGTATTATAACGAGAGCAGCTTCATGTTAAAAAACGAAGGATTTTGATAATAAAATTGTGTTCAACTGAATTGGAACAAAACTAGACGAACTGTGTAGCTGATTTTATTTCTTAATTGCATTAATGTGTGAACTCATAAACTTTGCGTTTGATTAACTTTATGGTTTGAGATGACAAATAAACTGGTTAAATTTACACTTAAGTTAAAAATATTAAAGGTTAGGGCTTGTTGATAAGGCACATTTGAGAACGAACGAAAATAATATTATTTAGTTTTTTGAAATCACAAACTATGCAACAGTAACTTGTATTTGACCTTAGGCTGATAAATAGCTCAAGTATGGGTTATGCGAAGCCACTAGAGATTGGGTTCGCATATATAATTTGGCTTTCGTTATACATACACTGTGGCTGGATCCTAGTTAGACAATTTAACGCCTTTCTCAAGTAATGACTATAGAAGGCTGAAGTTTGTCACTACGTGTGAATGAATAATTTATCTATGATATTCGACTGATTGGATACAACAGGATTGGTGCTATTCTTATGCCAAAAAAATGGATTCAAAGAAAAGATGCTGCTGGTTCAAAGTGGCTCCGACACTTTTTTGCGTTGCTGTCAATTTTGTATCAATATTTTCGGTAGAAAGCATACATGTAATTTGTAAACTTTAATCATCTTTCTGACGTACTGCCAAACATTAATAAATTAGCGGATTAGATAACGAAGATATGATGATTAACGAAAGAAAATTAACAGCCACTTACTGAAATTGACTGAAAGTGTGGTATGAATCTTAATCGTTTATTAAGAATGACAAATACTGACAGTTAACTTGATTTGTTCGGACGATCAAAACACAATTTTAAGGCAGAAGAATTTTAGGAAACGTAGTTGTACATATTTATCGTCCTCATATTTGCCCAATTCACCTGAATTTTTTTTGATGTCAGAAACGATGATTAAACACTCACTGATTTACCATACATTATTTAATCATCAGATTGTGAAGAGTAAAGCAACTGCAGAAATGTTTTGGAAATAATCCATGCAAAAAAGAAAGTACCAATGTATTTAATTTAATAGAAAATGCTTGCTATTAATTAGGCAAATTTTAACACGTTGGAGATGAAAAAAATTATAATGTTTGTATTGTTAAAACGTCACTTCTATTTATTCGTATTATAAATACGCTGAAATAATATTCTATTGTTATTATAAGTTACCTTGTGCACTTATATGTTTGTCATACAAGGAGCAACGATGCTAAACTAGATCTATCTGAAGGATAATGTAAACACGACTCAGGTTAGAATAAAACTTCGTTTATATTCGAACTAATCGCAACCATAGGTGATCAAACCGTCCAACTATCCCACATTTATTGACCAATTAAAGAGAGGGTACCGGCACCTATTCATGAGTCGCCAATTAGCACGAAAAGCATGAGAAAATCGCATTCGTTTATATTCTATTATGTTCCCCATTCTGGTCCTATTTAAATTAATCTGTTATTATGTACGCAATACCTATTACACTATTTCATATATAATAATTTGTAATAGTATATATATATATATATATATATATATATATATATATATATATATATATAACTGATAGCTGAAATCATTTAATACATTAAAATAAATTATGCAGCATTGATGGCTATATGAAATTTAGTTCAGCCTTAAAGTAACTTTCAGGATTAACGTAAAGCAAGGGAATTATTAACGTACATGTAACGGAAGTAATTATTTGTGAATAACGGAAAATGTATATTACACTTTAAAATGGTTATATAATGGAACGACTTGTAGGGAGATTTATACGAATAAACTATTATTGATTGCGCAACTGGTGACAAAAACTATATTAATCGAGTTTGCATAATTGATACCAATCCAGTTATATATTTTTTAAGTATAAAATTAGCTTTGTATAAGTAATCACGTGTAATTCAGTCAGTAGACGAGCAACGTCCATATTGAGAACTCGTAAAGTATTATCCAGAATTCTGCCAAAGACTGGGTTCGAACGGGTGGACATTTATTTCGAAATCATTTAATCTATCCATTGCGCCACTCTGCCGCACACCACACACACTTTTTAATTATATACCAACACATTTTTGGTTAAAATTTCCTTTGAGTAAAGAAAAAGTGGTGAAGCGCATCGACTTGTAAGTAGATTAATAAAAACAATACTTAAATATTCATATACATTTATTAATATTTTTTTAAATAATAGGAAAGCCATGAATAAGTTACAAAAGTTTAGTTCGAAAATGTTACCCTTTTTCTAAAGAACACGGTGTAACATATAAATATATATCTATATATATCAATAAATTCCAAAGATTAAAAAAACATCTAACCTAATAAATTTTTAATTTTTTAGTTTACCCAAACCAATTTGAATATCGTACGAGAAATCCTAAAAGGATAATTTTATTTTCTTGAAAATACTTGTTTATTTTTTGAAATGCCTCCTTAAAACAATTTGTGCTTGCACACTTGACAAAAGCTAATTGTAACATGTTGAACATTAAAAAATCTCGCCTACATAATTGAAAAAACCTAACTTCTTAATTGGCTAATCATATTTCCTTAATTATAATTGAAAATCTTGCGCTAAAAAAGCATTTTAAAAATTCAAAAGTCATTTAAAATTTTTATGCATCTCATGTTTCCATTTTTCATGTTTATAAAAGTAATCTGAATTTGTTCAAAATAAAAATATCGAAACTGGTCGATTTTCATAACAGAAAAGTCAATGTCATTCTTCTGGTAAACGTTTGCGTTACATGCAAATTTTCGCAAGTAAAACTATTCGTGGCAAATATCGTAAGCCTGCGTTGATAATTTTATTCTATCTTGCATCTTTACATGAAGCTCATGTAACTTGTCTTTTCTAACAATTTAGACGTAGTTATTTAAGAGCTTTAAAAGTCAAATTAGCTTAAGCTTAGAAAAGTTATTTCTGTACCATTCTGCCGTGCGCATTAAGACGCCAGCTGACACGGATGCGTGCATACACACAAATTAGCGTAGGCCGACACGCTCAATTTTGGAAATAATATTTTTAATATTTTCAAATACACGAAAAGTTAAACCAAAAAAACGAAACTGAAATAATTTAGCCTTATACATTTAATATATACCGATCTTATGTTAATATAATTTAATACTTCCAGAATACTTATAAACATGTATTTTTTTAAACCTGGATACAGAAAGTGACTTGATTAATTAAATTGAAGTCAAAATGGAATTTATTACTCACATTTGTTTTCTTACAAAATTACGAGATGGAACGTGTTATATAAGCAAGAAGAAATATACTAGATTTGCTACACCTCCGAAAATACAAAAATATTTCACTTTGGATCAACAATGATTTATCGTTTTTTGTTAAACAGAATAACAACTTCTTAAATAGATTATAAACGAAAATAGTTCGAACTTTGTAAATGCTTTCACTTCTCTATTACACAGCCAAATAGCAAAAAGTAAATGAAAATATGCAACTCTTTAGCGGTCTGGAAAATCCATGCATTGTTCCAAGATAGAATATGCATCTAAATATACAAATAAATAAATAAATATACATTATTGTAAAAATAAATAAATAAATGACATAATGCTACTATTAGGAATTTGGTGGTGCTTCTATGACTGTGATTATGCGTGCTACCATGGTAAATGGGCTGCATAATGTTTTCTGAAACCCACGCATGATTTTGCGAAATAAAGTTACCACAAAAAAACTATACGATCAAGTAACTTAGATATTTGCACCTACATATATTTATGTTGCTCAGTGCCTTTATTTGGTGCTTTGAATCTTAATGCAACGGAGAGTAAATGAGGTTAATGGAAAACTTCCCATAATTGTAAAATATATTATTTTATTGTTATTATTATTATTATTATTATTATTATTTGATGTAACGCTGATTCGTGCTTCACAACAGGTTCCGTTTTAATCTTTTCCAACATTTAGTGTGTTAAATGTTTTAACTTGACGAATGAGATTAATTCAGCAATAATAAAAAAGGATGTATCCAAATACAATGACTTATGTTCGCTTAACAATGGGAGTATTTTAAGGTAGTAAAAAATGAATTAAATATTAATTATCTTTATTAGTGAAATGCAATTTTGCTTTTTTAAATATTAACTGTTATGGGAAAACTTCATAAGCTTTTTAACCAGAAATGAGAACACACTGCGAATTTAATCTTTTTGAAACGTTTTCATAATCAGGTCTTTAAGATTACTACTTTGCTATTGCTTTAAAATTGACATCAAACTTACCTAGACGGATTATAACCTATCAATCTGTGGCATTGGTGATAGAATTGAAAATCATTACAACCGATAAGTAACGGAAATTTGAACCCTTAAACATGCTTGCGCTACTCTGTCCTGCACAAAAAAGAAACTTCGGATGATTAAAAAAGAAATCTTCCACAAATCGACGATGAACTCATTTCGATGTCATATCGCGCTGGCTTTACAATCAAAAATTAGGATTCGCATATAAACCCCGATCTTGTAGAAAAACCTCTCCTGTACCAAGAAATTTAATTCTAAATGATTTTTCATGGTAGAATAACGACATTTCATGTATTCTTGAAAACATTTCAATCTCAATCAGAACAACAGGAATCTTTTACTGTCAATTAATTTCTTCCCCAAAGGATGATATACCTTTTGTATACAAATAAGTAAAATATACAGAGCTGAACGATTTTTCGATTGTTGTAAGCTTTCATTCTTGGCTTCAAGAATCATATCATCTCAATTTAAGCGAAGTAGCATGCATTACTAAAACATTTAAATTACAGCATTAACAAAAGTTCCTTAGCAGTTTTCAGTATAAAGCTCTTCAATTGAAACACGTAAATAGTGACAATCTTTATTGATCAGAATTCTACCCAGTTAAGATTCTGTTTAGGATATTCATCAACATATCATTTAATGAATCTGCCAAAACGGAAGGATTGAATTTTTGCCAAGGCATTGCAACCTCTTCATAATAAAGTCTTCCCAAAACTTTGATGTACAATAAATAAACCATTTTATGTCTTAAGTTTAGAAGGTATAAATAAGAAACTAAATTGATTTCTCTAAATGTGAATCTGACATACGGCGTTATAATGAAGCATTTTTCAATAAAATGACGACCAGGCATTTAAACAACAACAAAAATATACTTTTTGAATAAGTATCCGTTATAAGAAACTTAATTGATTAAGATTAATAAAGGTTTAGAGAGGTTAAGTTCCATTTATGATATCCTTTGGGAAAGGCTAAAATAAATAATGTTATCTACGGTAGAATGATGCATAGCTATTAATTATTGTTTTATTAAACCAGATTGCCATCTTGTTTTCCATATTTTGCAATTCAGGTATTCATTTCTAATTTTCGCGTATCTAATTCTTACGACCGCAGATCGTACAAAATAACGAAAATAATGAAATTAATTGCAAATATCATTTAGACTGCTTCATTTATACTTATGCATGGCTGATTTTATAGCAATTACCTATTTTTCACTTCATAAGCGAGAACATATTACGTGTGTAGGTATAAATAACTGTAAAGTATTCAGTTAAATATAGTAAAATAAACGAGTTCATTCATCTGATGTAATGTCAATTCTCATTGCGTTCTTACTTCTCTACATTTGGTGTGATGAACAAAGGTTGAAGAAAATACTTCGAAGTGACTATCGAAAATACTCAGCACAAAATGTGGATGCAGCAAACCACTAAAAAGGTGTCTGGTTATTGAAAATATTGTTTATAAAAGACCGACCTTTTCAAAGATCAAATCTTTGTAATTATATGTTTTATTGAGTAGGTGAAGCTAGCAGCAGCTGCCAAAACTTTAATTTAACTCCAGCTACCGTGTCTATTACATATTGAAGGTGATAAATACATAAATTAAATAGCTAATTCATTCCCAGATTATGAAAAACTAAAATAGTTCCTTATTTCATGCCAAAGGCCATTTAGAGTGCATTATCTTTCTTATTTTCAGCAAATATGTAAAGAATACAGCATAAATATATCAGGCAGCGTTTTGAAAATTATCAAAATCATTTGCAAAACACTTTTAGTCTAGATTGAGAGAAATGATTTTTAATAAATAAGCGGACAAGCACAAACACACATACACACACAAACCGTCACGGATAAGATCTACCGGGGATGGATTCAATTTTTTCACAGATATTTAAATTTTCGTAGATGTGGGGTGTATTTTTCATACTGCATGGCTTCAATAATTCGTAATTATTTCACTTTCCTTACTTTAAAAACACAATACATTTCCTCTAGCTTGAGGTATGTTTCTTCTAACTGATACACTTCAATAACCATTTACTAAACGTAAGAAATTTTGAGTTATTTTAAAACAAAGAAAATTTTAGTGCTAGTTTTTAAATGAATCAATAAAATTTACCATAAGTTTTTCATGCTGTATTATTGTTTTAACGCAAAAGCATGGTCTATCAAAGCAAGCATTTGGCTGATATTACATAATAAACGGAGAAGTATTTAAATTGTAGCATTATAAATCGTGGCTGTAAGAAATTTACGTTGTATGTGGCATTCACGTTAGTTAACATAATAAGGCATCATAAAATATGTTAGAAAAAAGAATAAGTTTATGTTTAGTTTCATATACTTTAATTAATTAATTCC
Source organism: Eudiplozoon nipponicum (assembly GCA_029291075.1). Classification (NCBI taxonomy): domain Eukaryota; kingdom Metazoa; phylum Platyhelminthes; class Monogenea; order Mazocraeidea; family Diplozoidae; genus Eudiplozoon; species Eudiplozoon nipponicum. The sequence continues at coordinate 45,124 of JAQBSW010000341.1, forward strand.
TGAACTCATGGCTTATTAATTAAAATATTTTAAAATTCGATCTAGCACATATAGCTTCACTAAGATAAAGATTGAAAAAATATTTCGCTCCTTCATTTACGCGATTTAAAAAATGGAATACTGCTGTCTATTGTAAAATATTATCCCAACTGCCTAGTACATATTTGGAAATTATTGGACAAATATAAGATAGCGGCATATAAGGCTATCACCTGACTAAGCCCTACTGAATGAATGCAGTACTTGTTTGAAGAATCACTTTTAGGAAAAAGAATCTACTGGAAAATGGTGTCATATTTATTATTCGAGTAATCTTATATAACCAAGACATAAATTGATCCTTCCAGCATAGAAAAACGGGGTTGTTGTCTATTGCTCTATAACATTGCCACTGTTGCATTAGTGATTTGTTTTATTTTAAATAAATCATCAGTTTCATTCATCCGGCTTTAATTGATAGAGCGTAATATCCGATGTTAAATTATTTAGGTTTCCTCAAATATAGGATTGCTACTATTAGAACTTCAACGTAAAATATTATTATACAAGTTAGAATGAATAATTCCTGATTGATATTTCAGCATAACGACGATATTCGGCTAAATTTTAAGAACAGGTGCATTTTGAAATTGTTGAAAATGGAGGAAATCTGCAAATTTACTGGTAGCAACAAGCTCTAACATTAGTATTCGGAATGCTACTGATTTAAGTCATTTAAAGCGTAAATATTACAGGAATTTAAAAAATCTAATTTAAAAACTAATGATTTTATAAAACATTTACTACAGGATAAAATTAAAACCGATAATTTTAATGTAAATCTGTATGACACGACCAAGTAATTCGTCTAAGATGATTTGTTTATGCATATTTGATTTCGTTCTATTCGATTCACTTCTAACGCCAAAGCGGAATATGTACATCGCATTTACATCTTACTACATATATTGAAATTTATATAATAATAAAAATAATCTAATTAATAGAAATAGTGATTGCAATAATACGAATGGTAAAAATAATAAATAAAAAATAATTATAACAATAATATTAGGCAAAAAATCTGCTACTAATAAAACTAGTACTGCTACTATTTAAAAAAAAACTACTGCTAATAATTCCACTAATACTAATATTACCACTACTAAAATTGCTAATACTACTATTATTACTGGTACTATTTCTAATACTACTAGTACTACTACTACTACTAATATTACTAATGATACTTCTTCTGTTTCTATTTCTTCTGATAAAACGACTACTAATATTATTATTGCAACTGCTGATATTGCTACTACGACAATTACTACGACTACTAATACTACTTCTACTATCACAACTAATACTAATACTAATACTGATAGTAATACTACTACTACTACTACTACTACTACTACAAATATAACTAATAGTGCTACTAATGCTAATACTACTTCTACTACTACTACTACTACTAATACTACAACAACTAATGCTATTAACAATATAACTACAACTAATACATGTACTTCTACTTCTACTTCTTCTACTACTACAATTACTACCATTACTACTACTAATCGAACTACTATTGTTTTTTATTGCTAATACTACTACTACTACTACTACTACTAATACTACTACTACTACTACTACTACTACTACTACTACTACTAATAATAATAATAATAATAATAATAATAATAATAATAATAATAATAATAATAATAATAATAATAATAATAATAATAATAATAATGTGATGATGATGTTTTTTATCAATACCATTATCGTTATAATTATTATTTTTATTAATATTAATATTATCATTAGAAACATGATCGTTGCCATTATAATTATTATCATTTTCAATCTTGTAAATGTTGTCTTCATTATTATAATTATTATTATTATTTAAATTTTTATTTTTGAAGTAGAATTTTTTTTAAATTTTGATAATAAACGCTTCTCTAATGCCAAAGAATTCAAATTTGTTAGGACGATAAATTCATTCATGTTTCGATAGACTTCCGCTATCGAGTTTTGCTCTTGGTATGGCTGCCTATTTAGATGAGCTCAATATTTTAGTGTGTGCCATTTTATACATCAGTATTAGCAAGATATTTTGTAATCGCTCAGTCGATTATTCAGTTAAAACTTATTAAGGGATTTAGAAGAAATTTTACATTTTACGTAACATAATTATGTTCGCTGTATAGTGATGCTCAATCGGATTAATAAACAATAACAAGGTGTAGAAGAATTTACAGACTAAAAGCAAATTACAGCGAGGTCACAGAAGATTTTTACTTTTTTACATAATAAATGAGGACTAAGCAAGCATAATGAGTGTGTTTCTTAGTACGATTTATTAATAGGCTATTGTTAGAAATTTTTTCTCGTAGTGTAATTTTCTTTAATTAAAGGTTTATTTACCATAATTTTTACCTCTGACCAGTCAGTGTGGGCAAAAAATAAATAATATACCCAATAAAATTGTCTGGATACTTCCTGAAATATTTTACTTTTTATCTCTAAGACCACTCGTTAGGTCAAATTTGCTTAGCTCATTGTGTTTGTGAACGCCAATTAGTCCTATCAATCATTTTGACTTATCAATCTCTGTCTGTAGCACTCACAAAATGCGTTATGCTATAATTCTAAGCGTGACCTAGGAAAAAGGAATCAGCCGATATGTGTCACTGGGTTATTGCTTTCCATCACAGAAACAGTAACTTTACTAATTGTTTGTATTCGTCTTGATGCCGAATATAAATCTGTTAAATATTTTGAAGTAGATTTTCCCAAAATTTCAGAGTATTGTTTTCCTGGTGTCAAAGTAATAATCTACTTAAATCACAATAATCAGAGTTCGTCAAATATTAGAGAAGTATACACAAAATTAAAAGAAACGTTTACATTTATACAATCAGATATTCCAATTAACAATTTCTCCGTTGTCTATAGATGTTTCAATTTGATTGAAATGCGAGTAAAAATATATTTAGGAAGTTTAAATTTCTTTTTTTTTGAATGTAGCAAAGTTTCTTGACTCTATATTATTTACAAGGGACTTTTCAAAAGTCTTATATGCTTTACTTTAAAAGTTACTCCATTTGAGGATAAAATTTTTAAAAAGATTAATGTACCTTCCATCAGGGCTTAATCAAACTCAGGTATTCCTTTGATAAAAAATATTTTCTCATTTTCTTTGGCACCTCTTTATTGCGTGGTCGATAATACTATTCAAATAATTATTGAAAACACTATAAAACCAAGACGTTTTATATTTTAGATTCTATTAAGTTATATTTTTGGTTTAATTATTTATTTAAGTTTTTTCACTTCTGTGACATTGAACAAGAATAATCTAAATTAATTGAATATGAAAAAGTAAAAGTTTCATCTTTGTGTTCAAATAGTTAAGAATGACATTTAGTACCTAGTTCTTAGGTAAAAGCTTGATTTTAATATTTTCGCTGAACAACAAAAACAATCAAGCCTGCGCACAAACTCTGCTACGCACCTTGTAACCTAAAAGAGGTTGATAAGCTTATCAAAATAAATATATAATTTCACTTACTGAAGCTTAAATAAATACGGATAATTCGTCAGTTATAAACTAAATGTCGAACAAAAGCACGAGCAATTCCATATAAATAGTAGTCATGAACTCGCATATATATATATATATATATATATATATATATATATATATATATATATAACATACGAGTATTTATTATAATCGACAAGAAAGAAAGAAAGTTGGTACCAATATAATCTGAAACCAGAATTACTTATCTATTGACGATTTAAAAACCATAATGAAAGTATTACGCACATATTTCATTTAGATATATATATATATATATATATATATATATATATATATATATTATTTGAATTTAAGTATGAATACGATTGTATTAGCCACACACACAGTTCGAAATAATGCAATTTAAAAGAAGACTGCTGTCGCTCATTTCGCAATCACAGTACTTTATAGAAGGCCTAAACTGAGCTCGAACTAGGGAAATATTGTTAATTTTTACAACTTGTCTACTGCGTCAAGTTAAGCACTACAAGCTATTGTCATAATATACAATTATATATATATATATATATATATATATATATATATAACGTCAAAACTAAACATATAAAGAATCTTACCTTTATACTTTGATTGAATATATAAATCCATATATTTACTAGAATATTATTTAATATAAAGACAATGCACAAATGACTTGGCGCGTGAAATAAGTAATTCGAACTCTTAAAAATGCTCAAACGTTCGATTACTAGTCGTGGTGATTCTCACAACTAATAGCATAAACACAAAAAGGACAACCCCGGTATAGTAGATGAGTTGTCGTTTGTATATTGTGTAATGCTTTATTTATACAAACGATAAATTTCAATTGAAAAATATATACATACACCAATCGTGCAAGACGAGTCTATATAAACTATTTCAAATAAAGCTTATGGATTATAAGGTCGCATTTTCGTCATTACCTTTTCAGCGAAAATTAACACAATATTTATCACTGACTTCTTATGAATGGCCTTATCTACAAATCCTATAATTTAATGAAGTTTGTTTTTGCGTACCTGGATTAATTGTAATTACCTGATCTGCGTTTTGACAAACGCAGCTTTTATTGTTCCAGTAATTTGCTTTCCGTGATATATTTCGGCCATCCTTATCGGTAGCCTTCATCATTCTCCTCATCCTGACAAGTTTAACAAATGAAACTACCTTCAATAGTTTTATTTGTTAAATTTGTGACGATGAACAGACTGCTGAAGGCTACCGATAAAGATAGCGGAAATATATCACAAAAAGAAAACTAATGGAACAATAACATCTACGTTATTCAAAACGCAGATCAGGCAAATCCTATCATTTCCCGCTTTAAAAATAACTACATGTTTCTGAAATATCATGAAACTACAGGCCATTCCTGGATTTTTTATGTTAAAATTTAGTTAAATTGTGAATGAAATATAGAATATTTTCGTCGACATTTTAATCATTCTAAGGAGTGTAACTGCGCAACATCCTTAAAGACTAAATTCTAAACTACATTTTTTAAAGCTAAAGATTTTAGCGATACCTAAAGTATTATCTTATCTTTTTTGCTCATTAAATTAATTTGCAACATGTGTGCAAGTACAATTTAGAAAAGCATTAGCTGATTTATTTTATGATGAGGTAATGGCGTAGAGCCAGGCTTCTGCTCATAAATGGCGTGAAGGAGCAAACTGTTTGCGCACATGATATTATATCTTTTGTTTATGAAGCATATTAAGTGACGGTCTAATGAATATTTGTTGTCAGTATAGAATAAAAATCAAATAAAATCTTATAATAATGCCAATTAAAAGTTCAGTGTTTTGCTTTTTCTAGCAACTAAATTCTTGTAAACAGGAAAGTCAGTTCTTTCAGATTACTGGATGATAGATTGTTCAAGAGCACAAATCCTATCTATAAAGTCATTTTGGATTTAACCAATAATTACAAAATTATTGTTCCCTCGATTATTTTGCCTTAACGTCCTAAAAGTTAATCAGATTGAATAAGCAAACTGTAAAAAGACGGTATAAAACCAAATTATCTCTCATTATGTCCGTAAAAAGCAAGATCTGCAATAACCTGAAAAATTTTAAGCGGTGTAAACTTAGCGTTGGAACATTATAATTTGAACATAAATTTAAAAAATATGTTAGAATTGAAAATGTTTTCACGACAGATTTATATATATATATATATATGGCCATATATATATAAATGGTCATTATCCACAATCATAGGGCAATACATTCATTACAACAGTAGTGTGCTAAAATCCAACAAAGGAAACTTAGTTAATAACCTATCAAACAGAATCTAGAAAATGTGCTCTGGACACAAGAATGAGGAAGAACTCAATACCTGAGGTAAATTTTGCTAATATATATATATATATATATATATATATATATATATATAGAGAGAGAGAGAGAGAGAGAGAGGCAATTCAAACGGTATGAATTGCTATCCATAATTTACAGTGGATGAGATTCGAACCGGGACACATTTTATTCCGAATCTCTGACTCTAACCATTGTACCACATGTGATGCATACTGCACGCAATTTGATGTAATACACCAGTTTGCGTCTTTTATTAGCCTTTCCTTCAGATTGAACCTAATGGAAATCTCTTAAGTGCTGAAGTTCTAACCAACAACCCGAGAATTCTTATTGTAGAACAGACACCGTTCCACCTGGGGAAATTACGTTTATTTGATGCCAAATAATAGGATTTTGTTTATATTTATATTTGTCTTATAAATTAAACATATCCGTTGTTATCTAGTGTAATTTTTAGATTTAACTGGCAATACATAATAAACATCTTGATTTTAGACTTTATATATATATATATATATATATATATATATATATATATATATATATATATATATGGAAAATTGTTATTGTTTAGTTCTATTCACTATACCTTTAGATTTAAGGCTTACATTGAATATAAACGAAAAGAAAAATAACTGATAATACTAATAGGATTGGTCTTAAATCTTGATGTAATAAGATTTCATGTGTTTGAACTGTTGCATTTTCGACAAACAAAATTTATAAATAGTACTGCACAACTATACGAAATTTTTTTTAATTAGTAAGTGAATTTTCAGCTTCAAAACCGTAGCTATATAATACTCCATCTATTTCACAGAATTTATTAGAAACCGATCAATGCTAACTATAATGCTACTTATAATTTGAATTCAAATAGTTTGATGAGGTTGTACGCAATGAAAACCGCACAGCAATAAATCCAGAATAAAAGTATAATAAAAGTTTAAACAGTATACATTAAAAAAGTCCGTATTTATAAGATTAAAATTCATTATTTATACGTTCATTATTTAAACCTTCATTTCTCAAATGCTGTCCACGATTTGAAAATTTTTTTGTAAAGTCAGAGTATACTCAATAACCACTAATATAAGCCTGCTTAGAAAAGGTTTCCCCCGCTATTCATAATCGAACACGCGCTTTTTATTTTTGCATAGGTGTGGCTTATAGAGAATATGAGTAATTATGTCTCTGACATCACAGATATCTAAGATTCATACATGTGTCATCGATCAAAAAACGACATAATTATAATTCTTTAAATCAAATTTGCGAGCTTGAAGTAAACACCAATCCTATTGTATTTAACCAGTCGTCGTAAAACTTAGCAAAACTACCGCCATTCTCATGCACTTACGCGTTTTGCACCTTCCATGATCATCATCAGAGTACGACGGCAAACTGACTAACGAGGATCAAACCGCATTTTTCTTTCAATATATATGCAATGCGGTTTGATCCTCGCTAATCAGTTTGCTATTGTACTCTGATGATGCTCATGGAAGGTCGAAACGCGTCAGTGCGTTTGACTGGCGGTAGTTTTTCTGTTTTTTTGACAACTGGTTAAATATAATAAAATTGGTGTTTACTTGAAGCTCGCAAACTTGATTTAATGAATTCTTACCACCACGCACAAAATCAATTATTGCTGAATTGTATAGCTGATAGACATATTTATAATTTCGCTTTTTTAATAAGCGTTAATACATATAAACCCGTGAATTTGCAAGATGAGAAGTTTACCAAATAATTCGTTTTATTTATGGAAACTTGTAATTAGTAAATAAAATTTTAACCCATTTAAAATTTAGGCCGAAGTATTAGTTAAATATCTCGCTTCATGTTGACGGTGGTAAAGTGCAATCGAGTATTTCAAGAGGTTCGAAATATAGGACGAATTCTAACAAATCAAAACCGGAAATTTAAAAGAAGTATAATTAATGAATAACTTTTCTACGATTTGAAGTATTGAAATCGGGTGAAGTCATAAAATCATAATTTAATAGAGTAATGTAAAGTAAAATCAAATTAAAACAAAACAAAATACAAAGTAAAAACTAATGAATGTTTACAGCCAAGACTTGTAGGGTAACTATATATAAAATTTGAAAAATCATTAACAGATTTGAATTTGAAACCTTTCATAATTGTACGGAAGCGATTTCAATCAATAGTACAATTTTTATAAAAGAGAAATAGAACACAATAATTAATTTTGTTTAAAACGATTTACATATAATGCACGCAGAAAATATATATTTGTCAAGAATTTTCAAATAGAAGAAAATTAATTAAACATAGTTACCCATGGAGATAGGAAAGCATTTTAATGATGCCAATTTAAGTGAAGCCTTTATTGGTTTGCACAATTCCGGACATCAATTTATTGCGAAGGCATCTGAATAAGAAGGCATTGTCACACATGTAACATCAATTATGATTGAAAAAGGCATTGTTCGAATGTCACGTGTTGCACAGGACAAAATATGCTTATTTATATACATACAAATTTAGTTTACGCTTCGACAAACACAAAATCAATCTTCTATTGCATCTTCCCAAAAATGATTGCCCAAAGGTACAGATCAAATTATGGATGTCGTTAGACGCAGATTGCAATGGAATGAAGTTTTCACACTAGGCTGAGTAGATTTTGGTGGTGGATACTATCAAATCTAATTCATTTGCAAAATATGTAAACGCCATGACAAAACGCAATCTATGTTCTCTGCGCTTCATTGTCTCTTCACTTTCGTGTTTCTTGTCAAAAGTATGATAATTCACAACGAGTTTCATTGTATTATTTGGTTTAAAATTATCTACAAAAATGTGGCGAAGAGCAGTTGTTGATAGGATTGAATAGGATTGGATAACATACTATCTAGTTTAGCATGACTGCTATTAAGCAAATAAATACGCAATTTTACAATACAAAATGCTATTTTATACAGTGCATTTACTGAGACTCTATTCCATTTCAAAGTTCAGGTGTTTTTAAATTGTAGACATTGCACTGTCAATGCTTTATTATCTAAGTCTGTTATGCACAATGCGCCGTCAGTTCATCGTTTAAGCAGCACAGCAAATAAGTCAAGGCATAGTCTTACGTATATTCAATTATAAAACGAACATTTTGATTGCATTTATTAAATCAATTAAGCAGTACTTTAGTAAGCACACAGCATTCCTTGACCAAGATTAATTATTCAGTAAAGTGGTTTTATTAATTAATAATTTATCTCAAAAGTATCTGACTTCTTTGCGAAGTCATGCAATTCTATATGGGAAAATATTCTGCATTCCTGGGAAAAGTAGCAACATAATCCAAAACTGAATCACTTTTTATTTAGATATTCTAGTTAAAAGCAACTAATGATGTTGGCCAATGGTTATGTATGGTAAAGCTCGTTGAAATTAGCCACAATTATAAAGATTGGTTTCAGTCCACGAAAGAAATTGAAGTTAAGTCTATTCGATTTTAATTAGGGTTACATTTTTGAGGATGCTTCCATGTTTCGAGGATATCGTAACAAAAGATTCTCTCCAGAATTTTTCGCAAAACAATTTGGCCTTAATCTGGCCTTTCCATGTGGCATTGCATGCTCCTTACGAAACTGAGTTTAGTTTTTTGTTGTGATTGAAGTTTCATAACTAATATAATTCTTACCTGTGTACTTTTTACATGGCACGTAATTTTACGAAAAAAATAATACTTGCGTTCTATTTCTCTATTAATTCATTTGATAAGTTGGAGTCAATGTACTTTCATAAATAATTAACGTGATTTCAAATCCACATACGGGGATAAATGAAATTTTAGCAATTTCTTAATAATAGTTTACAGAACAGAATTGAAAATGATATATATTTAATTGAGGAATGAGGATAAAAGAAGAAAATATATTTAATAAATTTGGAGTCTAAATCTGAATATATATATATATATATATATATATATATGCAAAACACTACCTTTGTTAGGTGCAATTTTTATAGACTCTTCTTAGGGGCCATTCTTTATCTATATCTATAGAATTATATTTTAGTGCGGGAGTTAAATTTAATCGAGCTCAAATTACTAAGTTAAGATTATTCTTTATTTTCGTAAATTATGTAATTTTTCTAAAAAAAAGTATCTATCCTTTGTTTTAATTATTCCTTACTAACCTGGTGCAGCGAGATCAGGTTCACCGTCGTATAGAGTTCTTTGTTCTATTTTATGTAGCGTTAGTGCTTTTCGAAAACGCACTAGTCGGCTTATAAGTTTAGGTGGTGACTTGTATTTTCTGACTGCATCTATGAATTGCTTCTTCATTTCAGAATTCAACGCAGATGTGAACACTGTTATTAAACTGAACGAGTTGTTATTATGATAATAAAAGTAAATGAAATATTAATTATATCCTAATGTAACGCATTGTCTTTGAATTGTTGGCCTACCAGAACAGAAAAAGGGTGGGCCGCAATATAGATATATCAGAACATCCAAACGCGTAATCTTTTGACTCAGTTAATGGGGCTTTATGTGTTTTAATAAAATTTCGCTTTCCGTGGTATAATGGAAAATGATATAACACCATTTATTCTTCCATATAAGCAAAGTATTTTAACAGATTAAAGTGTAAAATACTGTTCAAACTGTATTTCTTCCATGGAAAATTAATTTTTGTGGTGTCCTACGATTAAATTATCAATGAAGTGACGTTTGTACCAAAAACTAATGCGTATGCAGGTTTAATAAATTTTAAAAGCTGCGTATAAAGGTCTACTTAAATTATATTTCCTGTGTACACCTTTAGAAACAGAGTTGCCTTACGATTAGATATAAATTAATGTAGTATTTTTTGGCCAATTTGATGATGATCCTGTTTACAATTATTGCGTTTTATTCGTCGGTTAATTAGATACAAATTTTATTTTAATCGGTATGGGAATTATGATTAGCTTGAATTCTAGTAAGGATCATTCAGTTACATTTCTCAAATCTTGTGTGACAATATTTTAGATTTACTACCTAGTTCATTAGGAAGTGTTAAAACACTTGAGACTTCAGTAAATAATTTACAATCTTTATTAGAAAGCATAATAGCTAGATTAAAAAAAACAGTTCAGAGCTATGGCTTGAAGGATTTCAGCCTGACATTGTTTTGCCCGCTTAAATCCCGTCAGTCATCGCATCGACCGTACGGTTTTCTGCCAAACATCGCGCCGTGCGCAGTGTACTCTTCCATCATTGAATTGTCAGCAACACAATTTATATATATCCGCACTCGAAAAACCAACTATTTGCCTAAAACCAGATAGGTTTCTTCCAGTGGTCAACTCTAGTTATTGGTGCATAATTATTGTATATGGCGACGGGGAACTAGCAATTACCTGAGAACGTTTCATAATGTTACTGAGTGTGAAGAAATACCGTAGCCCACAGGTGGCTTACCCAAATGCAAGGCTCAGACCCACAGCCATAGAGCTTCAGAGGAAGTAAATACTAGTTCATGTGCTTCACCGCTACATATGAAAGCCATGCAAAATACCGGTGATTAGAAATTATGTGTTGATTATCGGGACCTAAAAAGAGTTACAATTGCTGATCAATAACCGAAAAATAATACGAGGAATATCATTGAGGAGGTTGCTCAACGTTAATATTTATAGTGCTTGACCTTAAATCAGCATATCATCAGCTACCGTTAGATGAATTGAGCATTTTGGAAACAGTTGTTATTACCTCTTTTCTATTATTTGATAATCTATGAATGGCCCTTTTGCTGCCTAATGCATTACAGGCATTTTGAGAAATATTAATGAAGTATAAAAGAGAAGTCCCCGCACCCATTTAAAAAAATTTATGATGTAACCATAGCCCACGATAGATTAAAATAATATTTAACCAATATTAGTTAAACTCCTACTCGTATTGATGAGTTCAGTCTCATTTTAAATATAGAAAACTGTGTATTGGCTCAAAAACCAGTGAAGTTCGTACGGTACTCAGTAAGACATGGGGCTATAGATAACCTATAAGATAAAAATCAAGCTATTGAATAATTTCACAGATCGGCAACTACTCAGAAGCTGCGATAATTTCTTGGCATGTTGAATTATTACCGAAAAATTTATTCTCATTATGCAATATTCTTAATCGTATACGATTATAAAGATTGTTTTCTATACCATTTTTATTATGATGTGACCAGCATTTATAATGGGACGAGCCGGAATAAAGTAAGTATCATGTCCGTATACACATGCCGTTTTATCATGGCCTTTTCCGAATTTTATCCATCGCAACGTTTCTTCTAAATATGCAACGTTAAAATTATCGTGCAAATTTTCCCTTTTAAGAAAGAGTTGTACCAACTTATTAAAATATTGCTTTGAAGCTGTTTTATTTATATTTTTTGCTAATTTCCTCATTTTCCTATACAGCTTTAAATCAAGTACAATCATTACATCGTTGACATTGTTATTTTCCTTTAATTGTAATCGTTGGTGTTTTAAATAAAAATTGTTTGTATTACTTCAGCTAAGTCATAATTTCGTTTTACTCTTTAATTCAAAACGCATAATTATATTTCTCTCTCATTCCAAATGTACATTTTGATACTGTTCGGAAGTTGGAATTTAGATTTTTTTAAATCCGTACGTATTTTACGATTTAAATGTACCTTATTCTAATTTATTACCAATTATTTTATGTTTGTCTTCTAAAGGCGATTAGTGATTAAAATCAACTTAATTTACAATATAAATTATCTCATCTGATTTGCCAGTCCAAAATATATTCATTTTGACAACCTCTTAGCTCCATTAAACAAACATATCATACATTACCTAACAAGTAGAGTTTTTGAGGGACTTTGTCGTTTAAATTAAACTTAGAACTTTGGTTTATAATATTCGTAACTGGAACAGGTAGAAAATGCTCTGAGAAAAATCTACAATTTGCTTTATGAACGTCGTGGAATTTAAAGTAATTTGATAACATAATTAAATTCACCATTTTGTGTCGAAAAATTCATTTAGGAGTCAAATGAAAGAGAACAGGTTAGCATAGAACGACGTTTAAATTTACATTTTTAAGAAATCAGATCATGTTCATTATCCAGAGTGCGCTAGCCATGCTATAATTTGGGAACGATTAAAATTGAAAAGGTCTATTTAATCGCAAAATATTGACAATATTTGAAGAGAACCACTTAGAATAAGATCCTGAGTTATTGAGATCACCACCACAGTAGAATACTCTGTAGTACAAATATATAATAACGGGTTGACAAATAGTACAGATCATGTGTTAGTTGAGTAATGTTTCAAAAAAGCAGCTGAAAAGATACTGTGTTCTGAATAAGTATTCAAAATATAAAAGTACTTTTAATAAATATAAATATTTAAAATTACGTTTCACTTGAAGATATTTTAACATTTTTACTTTTGTTTTACGTCAGTCTATTCGACCTCACCTCATCCTCGAATAATTAATTCAACTTTGTTTAAAGTCAACCATTAACTATTTTTCAACTGGCTTTACATTGCACTTTGTTGTACTTTTTATACTTACTGAAATACATTATCATCCTGTGAAGGTGTGAGTGGGATATTATATGTTCGGATAAATCTTTGTATATTATATTACGTCTTTATGTGAATAGTTAAAATATATATATAAAATAAATAAATATAATATAAATAATATAAATAAATATAAAATAAATAAAAAAAAATATATATATATAATGGGATTAATCCGCTGTCATCGACATATTTTGTGTAGTTTATGATCGTCTATCATTTTAAATATTTTTATCGTATTTTATCTACACATTTCAAATCCGTAATATAACATTATTTTAAAAAAAACTTATTTATATATTCCATGTTGAACATAATGCAAATTTGAAATATACGCAGATTAATAATAAGTATTTGAATATTTGTCAATTAAAACTAGCACATTTTTTAATTTATGCTGGCACTTCGTAAAAAACATCACTGATAATGCATTATCATTTACACATTATCTAGAAAGTAGACTAATTTTATCTATGACTGCTTCTTTAATTCTTCTCAAAAATATCAACATGTATTTTTTTGTATTTTGTCCATTAAGTATGCGTAGCAAGTAACGCGCTATATTAATCAGGAAAAGGAAAAAAACGCCAAAGACATAATAAACAAGGCGTGGCATCCTACTTACGCATTTGTAGCATGGTTATTAGAATCAACATTAAATAAAATTATTTGTGTTACCACAGCAAAGCACACTCATCATTTAGAACATGTAGGTAAGCAGAAAATATGTGTAAAAACATAGGTTTGAATGATCGACGTTATTAAATCAAGATTAAGAACAACTACTGTTCATAATTATTAAATACCATCAGAGTAAGTACACTATTTTTTATGATACGTTATTAAAGCCGGTTATTTGACGAATAAATAGGGTTCTTTTAATAAAATATTAGTACGAACTAAACTATTGTTTTCATAACAACTGCCTTAGATCCGGACAGAAATGTTCCGTCAGAAGAAGCTAGCGTTTAGCATGAATATTCATTTTTGACTCACACAATAATTTAAAACAATCGATGATAAGTGTGCGGTCAAACCTGCCTGGTTTATCAACAATTAAATTTATAATAATAATAATTATTATTATTAATTAATTAATATTAATATTATTTTTGTTATTATTATTTCATTGCTATTCCATCACAAAACTTAATTTTTTGCCTGGAGCCAGCAGAGACTCAAAACTGTAAAAAATGTACAAATAATTCTCCATCGACAACATTATTTTAAAAAGTCAAAACAATTTCATTTTTAAGTGAAGAAAGGAGTGTCGACGACGTATATGGTTTATAGCTAGATATCGTCTCCCATGTAAAATAATAATAATAATAAAAATAGTAATAATAGCGAAATGCCATCAGTGTTTTTCAATTTTAATAAAAGCTTGGTTTGCTTGTATGGTTTTCTATTTCGAAGCTATTTCAACAAATCGACGTCGTCCAGAATCGTGTAAGCAAAAATAATTTCTTCGTGCACTAGCATTACAATATGACTTTTAAATCCTCATATAAAAATGTGATCAGATACGTTTCCCTTGATTCAACATGTTGATTATATATATATATATATATATATATATATATAATAATAATATATATATCTTTGTATGTTTTATTTTAGTCTGTTCCGCAATCCAAGCATACGTTCTTTTTTTCTTTTGTTCATACCTTCAGTGACATCAGTTGAAAAGATGGCGCGAAAGCGCTTCCTCGTAATATTAAATGTATTTTTAAATGTTCTATCTGGTAATAAATAATTTTTGCATCTGAAGAAAAACTATTATACAAGCATTATACTTAACTGTGTTAAAATGTTGATGGTAACTGCAAATATTTTATGCCAAAGAATAGTATTTTACAATAAATTTAAAATTAACGAGGAAAATAAGTCAAACTAAAAGAAGCTTATCTTAGGGAAAATCTTCCATTTTTATTTCATGATCAAAATGATATAGTTTCCCAAATTTCCCAATTGTGCTGCTTTAGAAAAACACGCAAAACTAGAAAACACTTCTTAGCAAGAGAGCCGTTAAGAGAGAAATATGGAGAAAAACGTTGAAAATAATTTTTAGATTATTATTTGTTTAATTTTGATAATTCCATTAAGACATATGAAAATCATGTCTACAATTAATATGTAACAAACATAAAATTCCCTTAAACAAATTTTAATTTTTATAGTTGTTTAAAAATGTAAATTCACATGCTTTTCGAAAATTTTATTTCATCGTAATAAAAATTGCATCAATTTTCCTATTGCAAGTATTATGCCTGTTATCAAAATTCTAGTTAACGAAATATATACGGTATGATTTAAAGGCATTTTATCCTTAAATAAAAAATGAATACACTTATGGAATATCAGGGGACAATTTTTTCTCATCTTTTCGGAACTTCACGTCTGCTAGCTTGTTTTATTGATAAGACAATACATGTTGAGGACTCTTGCTTCTAACATGGCCGTAAATTGTTTGATATCTTAATACAAATTCTAATAATTTGAACGGTAAAATGAAAAAAATTATAAAGTTTAACTTGACGGAATATGCCGAGCCTTAACATTGCAGAGCTGTTTCATTTACAAAATTTTTTTTTGCCCAAATGTATAAACAATTAGAATTCGCACAGTTCTAGCAGAAGAAAATTTTTCATTGATTCACAATTCCCAATCAGAATAAATTGCAATGATTTGTACACCAAAATATGTCGAGCTTCATTGCAATTCATGCCTGTTACATAACTTTGATTGCCTTCACAATGACTACCTTAATATGGGACAGGTGTTTCTGAATATTTATTTCACGCAGAATAAAACTCTACTTTAAGAAACTGCAAAATTAACCAACTACCTATATTCCAATAGCTAGCTGTCTCCTGAGTTTAGTTAAAATTTACGTTCTGAATAAATCTTTCAACCAAGCCAAAAGTAATGTATTCATTATATGGCAGAAGCTTTATAATATTTCATATTGAACAAACCCTGTGCTTGTTAAAAACAGGTAATAGACTTATATGTTATTTGCTGCGGTGACTTAAGTTATAAGCAACTAGATATTGTCTATCTAATAGAAAGCCAATTCAAACAAGACAAGAATTACATGTAAAAGTAAGCATGAACAAATTGTACAATCAAATAATAGTAGTACAATCTTATATAACGATACTCTCAAAACCAAACGTACATTTGGTCAAGAATTTGGGATAGTTTGATTACGCAATTTCCCTTACGAATTCGGATTCAAGCGGTAAAAGGCAACGTCATTCGCTATCTTCAAATATACCTCACAATAACATGCACGATACTTACTAAGCGTAGACACTACGGGTTTGAGATAAACAACATTTCAGTAAGTTTAAACGTATAACGTTTCGCTAGATTACAAGGCCGTCAGAACTGGTTCTAATTCTTCTATACCATAGTATTCGTGCACTTCAAAGTAAGGTCACCCTTAATACATACATTTGGTCTTCAAGTCGCATTTAAGAAATCTATATATGACGCTCATTGGGTTAATGCTTGCATATACACACGCATACGGTATTGTAAGGTAAAATTGCCCCAAATTTCGTGACCAACTATATAGAATTCATAAGGTGTATAACAGGCTCGCACTGATGAGTCGCGATTAAGTAGGAAGTACATCTGTACTTGAGATTTTGATCATGCTGACCTTGGCATATCGTTCTTAATCTATTTTAATTAATTTGATACAAAGCAAGCAGTATAAAATACACAATTGAATTTCTAATAATTTTCTTGAAAAGTAGCATATAACCATGCCATGTTCCATTGAATAACGTCATGACTACCACGAAATTTGATAACTGATGCCGACTTAGGCCAATGCATAAAGCTTTGCTAGTTTTTCAGGTGTTCAAAATGGGTTGCTATTCTAAATCTATGTTTATGCTGAATTTGGCATACCTTTCTTATAATATTTGAACTAATGTGCTCCTAAATACGCCATAACAAAAAAAACTTAATATGCTTTTTTGTTGAAATCAGGTTTACGAGCTTGAGAAAAACAATAATTTCATTTAATCTACTCAGTCGGTCAAAATAGCAAAACGCCAATTTCATTTTATTTAACCAGTCGTAGAACATGGCTAAACTACCGCCATTCACACGTACTGAAAACAAAACAGCAGTGTACGAGGAAAAACTGACTAGCGAGAAACAAACTGAAATTTATGTAAAAGGAAAGGAAAATTGACTATACGGCTCTCGCCTCGAGAAGTTTTACATAGCCTTTACCTGACGGGAAAATTTGAATGCAGAATTTGTATGCTGTCGCAAACAGTAACTTACAGCAGATTTCGCCATTTGTATATCATTTATATAATTAAACAATCACTGATTACGCGAGTTGTGACAGCACCTCTTTAAATCAAGTTTGTGAGCTTTAAAAAAGCACCAATACCGTTTTATTTAAGCAGTCGAAAAACTTAGCAAAACTACCGTCATTTGCACGTACTGATGCGTTTCTAACTTTCATTATCATCGTCGAAGCCCAACGGCAATTTTGTCAATAAGGGTCAAACCTAATTGCATTAACTTAGGAATTGGAATTCACGCATGCGGCTGTCAAACCTAGTTGACTGGAAGCTTTGCGTGCACATTTGTGCATATTTTCGGGCACATATAGAAGATATACAAGCAGGAAAAATTAGTTTAATCAATTTTGCAAGCTTTAAAGAAAAACCTATCCTATTTGATTAAACCATAGGCAGTCACACCAATTGTTCATAGCATAAAGTATAATAATTATCAATATTGTAGGCCACTCCCGAAACACATTCTAACGTCGCGTTTACAGGTATGTAATATTAAATTAGGCAAACTAATGCGTAAACATTAAAATCAACCAAAAACCTTGAATCATAATGTCCAAAAGACAATAATTTCAAATTTCAATATATAATCAACGTATTTTAAATTAGTGATAATTTTCTTTATTTTTTATTGTCAATGTTGGTACAAACTAAAGCATAATAAATATACGATAACGGACTTTGATGGTATATTGTTGGCTGAATAAATGCATGTATGTCTAGAAATATCACATAAAAGCAACATATAAATGCGAAGAATTTATGCTTGAGTTTTATAAGTGCCATGGATGACATTCAAAAACAAATTCACCAGCTTATTTACATTGTCTCTGGAAAATTTACGTTCCTGCAAAGGAACAATAAAACACTGCGACCAATAAACATTTTAAAAAACTATGAAAAATTTTGTAAAATTTAAGGCAGACGACAAAATGCGGACATAAAAGCCTTTACAACACTCGTATGATTCAGCATATAATGTCTTTAAACAATAAAAGTACGTAGCACATGTTGAAGCCACAACACTATATAACTTTTTTAAGCCTCTAAGCATGGCACAAGAACTTAAGGTCAGTCATGCTTTATGATTGGACACTGTACGTAAAATTCCGACCGCCTGAAAATAATGTAGATTCACACAATTTTTTTAAAGTCTTAAAATCATGCAACTAAAAATCGGTAGATCGATGTAAAATTTGTATCTGCATAGTATGTTTTCACTTTTAAAAATAACATTATAATTCCTAGATTATAAAATGATCATTCTGTGCAGGAAATAATAAAATTAATTTTAAATTATCGTTCCAATATAGTCAATTATACGTACAGAGAGAATAATATAGTTTGGTCAATTTGTTGACATGAAATTACACAAAAATAGCACTTATGTAGATAGAAACAACGAAAAGCAGTTGTAGTTCGTAGGACTATAGGCAGTTAAATATTATAAATGGTATCTGTGGTATGTTTGTGTTTGACCTACCATTCAAAGATTTAGAACATCGGAAATTAAATGATTAAAAATTCGTCCCATCTGAGGGAAAGGCCTATCACAAACGTCAGTTACTAAATGTCTTCAAAAGGCGTATGGCACAGTGCATACAGTCGCAAACTTCGATACAAACCTACTCCGGTTCGAGCCCTGTGCGTACCACACTCTCGATAGTACTTCGTGAGATCCCAATAAAGACTAAACCAGTCTACTGGATGTATTACCCTTCTTATCTAATGCAATGTTTAGTTATTTTGACAAACTATATAAAAACATTATCCTTCTATTATATTTAAATTCAATATATATAATTATTTTGTAAATATTTTATAAATATGTGTGTATAATAATATTATCAGAAGAAACTTTGAAAATTGGAATTAATTAAAATGACAGTTGAACCTTGCATCTAAGGATGGTTATCCAAATTGGACAAAATTAATTCAGTTGATGAATAACTGTTCCAATATATATTATTTTGTTTAGCTTATTAGGACATCAAATATATTCAAATTCTTTAATTATGTTTATAGTTATATTTATTTATTTACTGTTATCTGTGTTATCATTTGTATAACTTTTGAACAAACTCTGGGAATGTCTGCAGGAAGGAGTAGTCAAAACGTGCAACGACCAGAAGCTTCGAAGAAAGTTGAAGAAATATAAATTTGCCCATCTTATTTTAAGTATGACAATAATGTCAAATAATTTATTATCGAAGTATATATTTGTCAGCCAAACCCGAAACAAATAATGATAATTTTGTTGATATGTGCTTAAAAATTGAAACTCAATTGGTGTGCTGACAAAAAATAAAGGTCGATTTAGTCTTGCATACAGAAATTCTGTAAAAAGGCGATTGGTGCTTATAATAAGTGTTCAAACTAAATTTAAATAATTCCGATATTAATGCAATCTGAAAAAACAACAATATTGATTAGAAACACTTTTTTGAAATTAAGTTAAAGTATGAAATTTTGAGTCAAACAGCAAATGTGAAATCATGGATCCATTTTGAATTCATCACTTATAAATGGTAGAAAGCGACGATTGCATAGATAAGAATCGACAACAAGCTACATCAAACATATTGGAGTCTTGGATTGAGATTAGTTTATGTATTACTTAATACACTTAGTACATTTAACTGCATTTAATAATAACTTAAAGTTTCTTCCTTCAAACGTTGACTCTTTATTTAGATTAATCTTTATCTATTTATTTATGGCATTATTACGTGAAAATTTTGTAAATAATCGCATATTTAAATTAAAACACTTACTTACATTATTAATGTGATATTTTTCTCTAGATTATTGCCTGTTTGACCTTTATTTCTTTTTATAACGTAATTTTGTGTATTATTTAGACGCCAAATTGTGTATTTGTATTATTAGGCCTATCACTTAACACCGACGTCACACTTAATAAAATAATTTTAAATGGGAGGTAGGAAACGTTTAGTGTGACATGTGCTAAAGGGAAATGGAAATTCTGTCACTGCATTTTCACTTTGATTAATGTACACATGCATGTAATTACAATTAACCGGTAGCTTAACATTTATGGAAAAAACACAAACAAGCCACGCCTTATTAAAGAAATCCATGTGTGTGCTTAAAGGAAGCTATTGGAACAAAATTTGTCATATTCAAAAAGGTTTTATCTGTGTTTTATATTTTTTAGCCGTAGACTGACAAACGTACTCTACAATAAGTATCGAAATATTTCAAGAAAAGGGTTGTAAAATATGATATCGACTAGATCTGTTAAAAAAAACCAATAGCACATTTTAAGTTTTTACATATATGGCTATTTATGACACGTTTCGCCTTGAAAATAATAAGATTTTAATCTTTATTTCCCTCAAACTAATGGATAACCACGGTACCCGTGCAAGATCAGTTCACCAGACGATAATAATTGCATTACACTTTAATCGTTTAAAACTGCCTTAGCTCGATGTGAATAACAATGAGAATATTATGTATGCTTACCTTACGCCAGGTGTACCCCCCATCAGAGCTAACAAAAACACTAGCTGGGGTATTTTTTAGATGAGTAGCCACGTGACCGTGAACCAAAATCAGCCCCGGCGCAGCAGGAATTGCCAGCGGATGAGCTGCGGATACCCGATTGTGAACACTGAAACGATTGCTCACTTGAAGTGCGCACTCCTGCAAATCAACAAAAAATTTGTTTAAGGCTTAAATAAACAAAGGAACGGTGTATGGTCTTGATTTTGAACATTTAAAAAGTTTTACAGATGCATACCATGGCAAACTTTCGTTTATTTATTTGTTTATCTACTTTCTTTTAAATATTTAGTTGACGAGAAACAAATAAAAATTAATTACAATATATTTATTGAAGTGTAAGAGCTGTAGGACATTTCGAATTACGTGATGTTGATGACAGAAGGGCGAACACGTCTTGGCATGGTATCGCTCGATGACTAAACGGTTAATAACGGGTCTTTGTATCAAACATCTTTATTATATGTATGCTTTAGATGTTTCAGTCTGTCAGTTTTAACAGTTTATTATAAATGTATGGCACACGTCCACATTTTTGATTGAATATACACAAATCGTCATATTTAAATTCATAATACTTCCATAATTTACCGCGGCCAGTATGTGACGAGTTCCCGATAAGGACGAAACCGATCTACTGGATGAATTGTCTTTTCTAAACTATACAATTCTTATTTTATACTGACAACGTGCTTAATGGGAAAATTGTTTATAGCGAGTTTGCAACCTTGGTTGTGGTAATTGTTATCACTGAACGTGCAACCAAAGTTCGTTTAATTATAAAAATGTTTATTTCAATACTACTTCCCCATGTAGTGTGTTGTCTGTTTAGTAATGACAGAATGTGGATGATTAGTTGTAACTTTGGATCTAAATGAATGCCATATGCGTTCCACGTAAAAAAAGCTAACCGTGGTACCTTCTTTTTTAGTTTTTGACTGAAAATGGTGTTTAGTTTGCGGTAGAATGGCTCAGTTGTTACCAATCAATGTTCGTTTTATTATCACTTTAGTATTAAGCATACGTGTAGGTGAATCATTTTTCAATTCCTAAAGCGAATATTCCAGATGGTGCGTTCTGTTTTAAAGGTAAACGTAGCATATTGTTGCATGATTGTTTCGATTAATCTTTTGGGGTACCACGTATATAGTTTTTTGAATTATTTTATAGCATGTTTCGCATTACGACGCAGTATTAAAAATTTCAATTTAACTATTAGCTTTTGGCTCAAGAATAAATTTTACTATTAATGTAACTTGCCTTGTAATAGTATTAAACATTGGAATAAATAAACAAAACGAAATGAAATTTTTAATATTTAGTAAAATTTTCAGCCAATCAAATTGAAGCCTAATTGCAATTTTCGTCTTAATAAAACACATTTAACAGTCATTTTATGGAAATACGCAAATGAATAAAAAATTTATGTCAATTTGACAAATGTATCAATAAATAAACTAGAAAGTTAATTTATCCACCATTTAAATAATCAATTTGTTTTATATCAATAATTTGAACCAATATATTGTTTCAATCAACTTTGAATTGTTCAATGGTGTACTGATTCCATAATATAATGTCTTTATCTTGAAATGTTTTTGCAAACGGGTCAACAGGATTTTCTTTTACTAAAACTTTTATTATATTATGGATAAAGCATTAAAAATAGTCAAACGCCAGTCTGATAAAAAGAATTCCATTATGAAAGACATTGTATGAGTTGTCGATCAGATTACTTATAGCCTCTAAAATTGTAATTATAAATAAAAAAACTATCGATAAGGCCAATATAGTCTAGTCATTCAGTCTCAGTAGAAATCATCTATCAGTTGTACTAACAACACACCAGCCAAATTGTCATTTAAAAAAATAATTGAATCAACTAAATCAATATATAATTTTGATGAAGTAGACGAGCTAAAAAACTGAGCCCAAAATGCAATTCCACGGTCATGGTTTCCATAATCATTTTATATCGAAATAAGTTGAGTTGTTATATGTAATATTTTGCCAAATATACCATGTCGATTTAATAATGCCGACTTAAGGTTTTGACACATTTAAATCGTTCAAAGCAATCAATTGAGCATAGTAGGAAAACTTTAAAGATGGATAGAAATTCAAATAGGAAAGTTAATAGTTCAATACTTTAAATCAAGTTTGCGAGCATGAAGTAAGCACCAATCCCATTGTATTTAACCAGTCGTGGAACAACATAACAAAACTGCCGCCAGCCGCAACGCACTGACGCGTTTCGACCTTCCATGATCTCCATCAGAGTATGACGGCAAACTGACTATCGAGGATCAAACCGCATTGAATCTATATGAGAATCAAATTTAGATATGCGTCTTGCAAACATTGAACTTGACGAGAAATGTCGGCTGCATAAATTCCATGCAGTCACGAATATTAACTATTTGCAGCTTTCGCCACATATACATATATAGGCAATACAACTTAACAATAATTGAATGCGCGGGTTGTTGTAACAATTCTTTAAATCAAGTTTAACAAAACTACCGCCAGCCGCAACGCACTGACGCGTTTAGACCTTCCATGATCATCATCTGAGTACGACGGCAAACTGACTATCGATGATCAAATTAAAAGCTGACGTCTAAAATATTGATAAACATTTTTTTAACAAAAAGAGTGATAAATCAAGAAACGGTGTTATTAGTGATTGTATGTGAAAAATAATGAAAAAAATTTAAACCCAATTGACTTTCATTCATTGGGATACGCCATTACCTTGCTGCGTATTCAATAGTGCAGAGAAAAACAATGATTATTCAGGATCAATGTATACTCCGAATAAGTTTTCGTTCCCTAAAACGGGATTCGTGTTATACCCCTCTGCTTAAACTCAAATGCTCCTTACCTTAATGCGTTTACCAACCACATTATTAATATTTTCTAAAATTCTATTTTACCGTTGAATTTATGTTGAGTAATAAGCAAATATTATCGCAAACATACAGAATACTGAATGTTGACTTTTTAAAAACAAGAGATATGTATTTATTAACAGTTAAATTAAGAAATGACGTATAAGGAATAAATTGCCTTTAAATGTTTATCATTTCAAATAAGATTGTGAAGAATCAAAAGTTCAATCAGGCTTAAAATTTATTTAAATTAACGTGAAATACAACATATTATTACGCTCATTTATATGGTGTGTGTTGTATTTAAAATTGCGGAGTATATTATTTGATGAAGAGGAAAAACGTTTGTAGATAAAGTGCACGTTTCTTGTGGAAAATGGCCCGTTTATTTGTAGAATACTCGTATACAAATTACAATTTCCAGTTACATCTATTCCTGGTTTTCTTTTTTCAATAAAGGCCTGAGAACTAGGCGGATTTTAAATTTTACTCATATTTCCTTTTGGGTGATTGAGTGTGGATTCATTCGTGAGTGGCTGTAAATATATTCTGTGTGCGTGTCTTCGTGCGTATAGGGGTTGTTCTTCATTGATTTACCTTTGATTTGATGCTCACTTTGTTAGCTATTTCGTGCACATGTGTTTTTTCCGTATGTCATTTTAAATATTACATTGGAATAATAATTTATATTTTGTCAAATGACAGCAGCCTAGGGTATAAAAATTGCAGTGTTGATCGCTCATAATTTAACTGTAATTTCTGCCAATGATAATGACGATAGGCATGCAATTGCCATAGCTACTTTTACTTTAGATCGAATGGTCTTTACGCATGAGCAATTGGCGTTTCGACTCATCTAATCGCATGAGATTTTTTTTGGTTCATTTGATTCGTGGACGTTGATATGAACTATGACGTTAGTGAAAGTGTTGAATGTTTAAGCCGGGCGCTTCTTTTTTCCCATAGTGAGTATCATATATGTCTATTGATTTTGCAGACTTTGCATTCTGCATAACTTGGAAAAACGTTCAATTAGCTGAGTGCTCCGTTTCAAATGTGGCTTGGAAACAGCCGATTTTCCAGATGATGCAATGCTTTAATCAATCAATTTATGAGGTACATTTTGCTGGATTATGTTGATCAAATGCTTCTTCATGCAGTCATTCTGTATAATACCGCTTGTACACATAAAAATTTGCCAAAAATTAAGGAATTGGACGGAATTGACAATTTATCCCTGATATCCACCCACATGATACTCTTTATGATGATAATATTTGCACTAATGAAATTTGCCATAGTGATATGATTTAACTGTCGTGCAATTAATAAGACTGATAGGTCGCTGTTGAATTATAAATTTAGGAAATTATATTCGTTAGTTTCCTATGTAGTACCAATCGGAAGCAGCTTTATTTTTACATCTACGAATGCGCCAGGTAGTTGTTATTTAGCAAACGTTTCCTCAGGTAGACTTACCCTAATTGGATTTTACGTTCATATCATATCTTCTTGATAAGGTGTGCTCTGTCGTTAACCAATTTTATTATCTGAGATTTTGGAATATCATTATATTATATTTAATGCATTGCCCAGTGAAATTAAATTTTCTATTTATTGCTAGTGTACCATTACCATTTTCTCCTCGAGTGAGTTGGATATCCGAGAACGTAAAAGTTTTGGCCTACTCTACTTAGAGAGTAGATTTAAGGTCTAAATCGGCTTCACTGATTTTTTTTAGCATTTGGGCCACGTCTGCTACATCTGCGATGAAATATAATAGATCATCTACACATACCTCGGTGAGTATGCACTGGTCAATTACATTTTTCAGGCTCCTATGCTCAATATGGAGTATGTGTATTTCTGCGAGGAGAGGCGCAGTGCAGCTTCCAGTAGCTATTAAATTTAACGGTCGGAATTATTAACTTACAAAATTATGCTGCACATACTATGTCATTAGCGTCTAGGGAAATATTTTCAAGTCTATTTATAGTCAGGTCAAACAAAATAATTCATATATTTACTAGTATAATTTAGATAAATAATAATTAATAATTTAAGTATCGATTTCCTTTTTTAGCAATAGTGATGGTAAATTGCGCATCTATAATGACAATTTTTGAATAAGCAAGTATGTAATAGATATATGTATTTTTATAACGTTCTATATCAGGCAGTTTTATAGACATTTAATTAGTAACAAATCTTTTGTTCTTTATGAAAAATAGCTAAAAATTTATCAAATATTACACTGACATATTTGGTTTGTTTTTTTATTAAATAACTTTATACATTTTAGCTTAGGATATGGAAATTGTCTGAAGCGGTTTCTCGCTGTCTATTAAAAGTCTAAAATATCTCGCTTTCCTTAAATCAAATGCATTTAATGTAGCGAATTGCTGAAATATACGTAATAAAACGAAAAAATAAATAAGTTGACAAATTCGTTACAAATTTTTGAAGAAATTAGAAATAGGCAAGAATTATCTAGATTTAACAATATGGTTTTGTTTTGCAGCCTGGAAAATCATAACTGGAAAATATGGAAATTTCGTAAACAGTGAATGATTTATGTTGGTTTTAGAGAAAAAAAATAGGCGAACAAAATTTAAAACAAAAAATATTTCTGTCAAATTCTAATTCATTGCTTTTAACAGAAAATGATTATTTGATTGTCTCAAAATCATACAACTTAAATACTTGAAGTGAAATATTTGGTATTTTAGCATAAGTATCGTAGTTGATAACATCTATAATCTTTGCTGAAGTGGTATGCTTCACAACAAAACCTATATGTTGATTCAGATATTCTTATTGACTATTTAATTTTATAAAGTAATTTTTTTAAATGTTTGGAAGACTTTAAACAAACAAAAGTGTCTAGGAAAATGATACAACACAGTAATCTTGTATATGTTTCAGCCTCATGACGGGGTAATCAATCGGTCCTATGCGCTCATTTTCACATAAATGTTTCCAAATTGGAGAGATAGCAAAATTAACCTATTGCTGTCTGACAGAAATAAAATTTGCTATTCCACGTGTTTTATTCAAAGCAAGACCGAGAAAAATAAACAGATTTGCCAATTAATCGCTTCCAAGATTGTAATCTCGGGCGTAGAATAAGGATTAGAACGAAGCAAACAAAACCGGGCTAATTCCCACTAACTTGGCAATCTTGTCAGTTTATTTTCTTTGTTAGAGAAAAATGCGAATAGTGAACTATTTAGCGAACAATTATAACAGGAGATGTCTAAATATTAAAAGACGTTCTAATTTTGCTGCCCAATTTTGCACACAATAATGACGGCATTCAAACGTACACCAAAAAGCGTATAACCTAAAATCCATAATTATAAAATATTGTATTGATAAATGCAAAGAGCAATTGTTTACCAACGTATATAAAAGATAGTATGAGACAGTAAATACGCCGCTTCTATTTAATACCAAATTAACCGCAAGATTGGATGTTATTTCAAAGATGTGCAGGTCTTGTGCAGGCGAAACTAAAAATGGATTTTATTGTCTTTGTTTCT
This sequence comes from Eudiplozoon nipponicum, assembly GCA_029291075.1. NCBI lineage: Eukaryota > Metazoa > Platyhelminthes > Monogenea > Mazocraeidea > Diplozoidae > Eudiplozoon > Eudiplozoon nipponicum. The sequence continues at coordinate 72,898 of JAQBSW010000341.1, forward strand.
AAAAACCGATACACCAAAATAATAAAGAAATTGAAACAGCTTACTTCTATACATTTACACGCAACTATTTCTAGACAACTTCACGGAAATGTACAAGGAATCTTCAGGCAAGGTTAGTTTTGCTTTATGCCAGTGTCAAGATTTTGCGCTAAAAGCAGAGAAATTCTTAAATACACATTTCCGATGAATTGATCCATTTTAAGGTTCGTAATACATGTGCAAAAATTATATAAGATATATTTAGCAAAAAAACACCATTTAATAAAGTTGAAAGTAACTTATTATTTGGCATATTGCTTAATTAAATTTATAATATAAATTTAAATAGACACATAAATACCACCGGTATAAACTTTATATTCAGTATGGCCCAGTTTAACTTTTTGAGCACCCAATAGTATTAGCCAAAACTAACATAAATTTATGTGTATGCATATATAAAAAAGCTCAATAATTTAAACCAAACCTGGATAACACTTGCTAGTAAAATGTGTTTAACAAAGTTATTAATTCTTCGTCTCTCAGATACTTTCGCATAATGAACACTATTTAGCAATAGGTAATTTTTTTAACAGAAGTAAACTAAACAAACAGATGCATTAGCCATAAAAAACAACATTGTTATAATTCAATTTTCTCGCAATCTAAGTAAGTCATACCCTCAGCAAATGTAGACCATGATAAATTGGGCTGGATCACGAATAGTATATTTGTTCGAATCATAAGATTTATATTTGATTGCACATTGTTTGGAAAACCTTAAGCTGTTAATCACTTATATAGTAACTCATACACAAAAGCATTAAAATTGTATGATCTTCCAAAATAGCACTCATTATATACATATTCAACCGTATTATTGTTTTGGCTTACATGCAAATCTAAATAATACAAAGATCTGTATAAATGACGGTTAATATTTAATTTAAAAAGATTTAAACCTTTGAGCAATTTAAATGATCTTGAGACATAGTTTTGTTAGCTAAATTAAAAGTTAGCGCATTGCAGATTATTTTTAGCAGAACAAAATAATGCCAATGGTTCTAAATATGTGATTGAATTAAGAAAAAGCCATAAGTCGCAATACTACATAGTTTAAAAAATCGTACAATTTTCGCAGAATATTGCAATTCGGGATTTAAAGTCGGAGTATTTCCACATTTCACATATTGACATTCATTCTATGTTCACAGACATTTCTGGACTGACATGAGCACTAATATACCACATTTTGAGAGTTATGTCGCGAAGCAAAAATGTTGCTCTGGCCTTCACATTTAACTAGTTTCGACAATAGCGAAAAGTACCCATGTCGGACACGATAAGTGCAGGCTTCTCCAATTATGCCTTTATTAACAGATCATACAGTCAGTTAAGTCATTTTGAGATGCAAAGTTAACCTATCTTAAATGTTTTGAATAGTTTTTAAAAGACTGATATAATATATACCTCTAAAATTTACCTTTCGACAAAAATTTAATTCATAAATTTAGAGCGACTTTTGTAACCCTCGTTTTGGAAAAAGTATTTTATTCTTTAAAAGGAAAATATAATGATACGTAAAGGTTAAATAAATCACACAAACAGAATTTTTTTTAAAAAGATGACTTTATTTGCTTTTTTAATTAACCCTCATAGGCGCAATTTGATTACATGCTATATAACTGACGAAAAGCACATAAATATTCCGGAGGCAAATTGCAGCGAACTTTCTCAATGCAGTGCTCATTTAAATCCAAAAAGCCAAGATAAACACAAAACGAACATGTAAATAAATTAAAAAAACGTGTCTTCAATATTTAATTTTAAAATAGAGCTTTTTACGCATGAAATGCTTCATTTAGTAGTGTATCGGTACGATACGCATAACCTTTAAATGATACGTTTTTTGAACGGCGCTGTCATCATTCATGTTATTTCCGCTGTAGTCTATTACGGGACAAATTATAACATTTAAATTTTCAGGTAAACAGTTTGTATTTCGTCTTGATTTATAAAATTAATCGAACTTTGGTTGCGCCGGCGGTGATAAAAATTATTTTAATCTATATTGCGAACCTTGATATAAGCACCTGACCCATTACCTATATACATTTTTCAGTATAGGCTAAGCATTTAAGTGTATAAAATAAAATTACCACAGTAGACAAGTTTCGTCCTTATAAGAAACTCATCACGTACTGTCCACAATTTTCCGCGTAAAGGGCTCGAAACTGGGCACGTCTGCTCTGGAATCCGATGCTCTAGTTACTGAGCCATCCAGCTGCGCACTACAAACAATTCTCTCTCCCTTATATATATATATATATATATATATATATATATATATATATATATATATATATATATATATAATATAAATATATATTTCAGTTAGGAAGAAAACACATTAATAACAAAGTGGATAATGCCATTTATTTCGAGAAGTACTAAACTTCGATCTACAATCTTTTATTTATATACATTCTGGGTTTTCATTTGAATATGTGGGTGGCAACAAATATGACTTGGTTTTCTATTTCTTCTTTTGGCTGATTGGTAATCGTGTATGCGTTTGTGTCCGTGTGTGTGCCTGTTTGCATGTAAAGGTCCTTCTCACTGTATTGCAAAGTGATGTCTGAGATCTGGTCATTATTGTTTTGATGGCTTGAGAATGAAACATTGTGCTCTGTTACGTGTACGAGTGATATTTTTCCGTGTTTAGTCTTTCGTTTCACCTTTTTGCGCAAATTTATGTTCTTCACTTGGTAACAGTTCACGTACGGATTGCAGTGTTGAATGCTCATATTGTTTGGAAATTTCTGTTACAGTATGTGCACTTGTTTTTTCCTTTTCGGTTTGTTGCCAATCCGTTTGAATGATTGTTGATTCTAGTCGAGGGCCTGTTCGGTCTTGCCTCGATGCAAGTAAATTGTTGTTGAATTTCCAAACAATATGAGCGTTCAAAACTGCAATCCGCACTTGCGTTGTTAGCAAATGAAGAACAAATATTTGCGCAAATGTGTGAAACGAATGACTACACTCGGAAAAATGGCACTCGTACACGTAACAGCGAAAAATTCGAATAGATGGTTAATTAACAAGCCGTCAATAAAATAATGACCAGATCTCAGAAATCAGTTTGCAATACAGGGAGAAGTACTTTTACATGCAACTAGACACACTCAGACACAAACGCATACACACATACCATTCAGCCAAAACAAGAAATAGAAAACCGAGTCATATTTGTTGCCACGCACATAATCAAATGAAAACCCAGAATTTATATAAATGAAAGATTGTAGAGCGAAGTTTAGTAATCTCGAAATAAATGGCCATTATCTACTTTGTTATTAATGTGTTTTTTCCTAATAAGAAATACACTGTGTAATATTCGAAGGCAATAGACATAATAATGAATATATATATATATATATATATATATATATATATATATATATATATATAAATATTACTTGGTTAGCTTTTGATTTAGGTGTTGCATATATATTATCCTATTAGACATAAAGTTCCAAAGGATCATCCCAAATCTGACATTTAGAACAAAACGTAGGGAAGTGAGTATGGTGTCAACCATTAGGATTGGAATAGAAATAATGTCTGAGATTGACGGGATCTGTGAGAACCCACTAATAACGGTGAAACACAAGCTTTGCACCTCAAGATGTAGAAGAATCAAGATTTTATCGACCTATGAGCGCAATTAAATGTTCCGCAATGGACTACTGTGAAAACAATGTAAATCATAACCAGTGCTACGACATGGACGTCAATGTGGTAGTTAATGCACGTGTTTTATAGCCAACAAAATCCAATGCGGCCATTATAGTTGCACCAAAATTGGTAGTCCTCGCACGCATTATCAATAAAAATGTCTTTCGTATGAAATACAAGATATGATTAATGAAATATTTACTTATATATATATATATATATATATATATATATATATATATATATATATATATATATTTTTTTCAATAAGCAATGGTCCGCATTGCTAAAACAATAATTAGTATAGTGAACAGAAATTTATAATGAATAAAACAATAAGTCGAAGTGAATAAAATAGGGGAATGTAAATAAATCAATAATAACTAACAATCGAAATCATGTGTTAGGTAGTGAAATGTAAAGTCGAAAATAGTTTCCATAACAGTTTTGGTAATGCAGAATAATGAAGTTTTATTATACATAAATTTATTTAAAAAGGTTAATATCGGATGGCGAATTATAAACAAAAATGAAACATGTTTAATCGGATATCAATATCACTTGTACGGCTGTTTTTACAAAATTCTGAGAGAAATCAAGCGAGAAATTCAGAGTTATTTCATTTGTCCCCTAGATACTAAATAGGGACATAAGAGCGTCAACTAACAAGATAGCGTCATTAATGTACTACATGTTTACTTGTGCTAGAGATCGTAATCGCCAATGCAGAAAATGATGACTGACAAAAATATTCAAATGTTTAATCTTGGTATTGGGTATTTAAATCTCCTGAAAATATTTTTATTAAAGCTTTTATAGTGTAAAATTCCTATGAAGATCTTGCCTATACAACTCTAAAACGAATTCATGTTAAATAGTATGTATTACATTGAATTATGTATTAGGTGTTGTGCACCTAGAAACAAATTGTTGCAAATAGGACCAGAAGGGTAAACCAAAGACAACATGAACGATACGTATAATTATGTGCACATTCATTTCATGCTTACTGGCAACTCATACGTAGGAGCCGGTTTTACGCCCTTTACCGACTATATATGTTTTTGAGAAATGTTGGAATATAGGACGGTCCAATCTCCTGTACGAATATGTAAACCTGCAGTTGTGAAGCTAACTTTATATAAAGACTTCGATAATGTGACTTCGCAGCTAAGTCACTATACATAATATATACACCGAGTCTGTAAAGGATACTAACACTATGGCTATTGTGATACCAACATTATAGTACCGAAAACGTACATGTTACTAACACTATTGTTGCCGAGTTGGTACGCGTACCAACAGGATGGATTTCAATGTATGCTGAAGTTCATAAAAATTAAGAAATATTATTATTTTTGAACACCTATTACATCAGTAATCCATACTCTCTGGCATTGCTCGACATCATCAATCATATTTAGCGATAATCATGACATCATTTTATGAAATATATAACAGTTAGATACTGTTAATATCATATCTGTAAAAAGAATTAATACCATGGATTTCGAGATAGGCTAAAGTTCATCAAAACAAAAAATATCAACAATTTATGATCACCTGTTACCCTAGTAAAACCCATATACTCTGGCGTCGTTTTACAGCTGTTATCACAAGAATTTATTATTTCACTTGCTTATTTATCTGTTTAACACAAACACGCAAATAAACACGCAAGGAATAGCTAAGCTTATGTCCATAAACAAAATAGTTATATTCATTTATTTAGTAAATTCTTATTTTATTTTTAAAAATAATTTAACATAATTTGGATTATTATTATTATTATTATTATTATTATTATTATTATTTATTATTATTATTATTATTTTATTTTAAAAATATTATTATTATTTATATTGTACTATTCTAATAAAAATGGATTGTTTGCATCTTCTTATTCGTGTGGAAAAATTGTTTTATATGTTTATTTGCAAAACAAGACAAAATGTTTTACATTAAAGCCGAAATCGATCGCCAATAAATGCAGGTTGTGTGACACAATTATTTTTTTTAGTTTTATCTACAATTGTCTTTAAAGCTAATATTACAGTCCTCGGAACAGAGAAACAGTGCAATTTCAAATATAGTTAATAGGAAAGTTGTAAATTTGAGTTTCAGAACGCATCCGAGTTATATGTTACTTAGTATGAGATTGTTGCCAAAAACCTATTTAAACTGTAAATTTGTCAATAAGCTGCAGGAAGTCAATTTTTACAGGTTTACGAACTTTGTATGAAGGATAGCATGTTAAACTAATTCTGTTTTTGAAACGTGCAGGATTATAGCTCTTAGTCCTATATGTTTTGAAACACCCTATAAATACACATTAATTAAGCAATGTGTTGGTGAAGCATTCAGACTCTTTGTGCGGTCATAAAAGGATCAGTAAAATGACTTTTAGGCATTTGTGTGTCGAGATATATCTGATAACATTAATCAACTGTTGTGCGCAGTCTTGATTGATTACAGCAGTATTCATTTTGAACTTACATAAAAGAATTAAAATTTTGCGAATGAATAAACTGCACGTTGCTGAATAATAAATATTTTGAAACGATAATCTTAATAATGATACAAAAGGGAAAAATGAACTATTTAGACTTTCGCCATCGCATAATCGTACAATTCATTTCTAGGAATATATTAATAAGCTTATGCAATGCTTCTCTTCTTTCAGAGATAAAATTATAAAATCCACGTTTGCAGATTAAAGTAAACTCTAAATCTATGCACGTCATTTAAATTCATTAACAACAATAAAGTAATCCACAACTACACGTAAAGTCACATTTCCACTTGTGTCTCAGTCAGAACCAAAAAAGGTAGAAATTCATCAGAACATTTAATCTCATGTATCTAATAATTAAATATTGATAAGAATATTCAACTTAAACATCGATTCCTATAAACGATGATGACACTAAACTTTAGATGGTTAACACCACAAATATAAATATTGTTATTCAAAGTTCAAATCTAACAACAAAATAAATATAAATTCAATTGTGTTACCAACATTCGAGTAAGTAAACAATCTATTATGTAAAGAATGAAAAAGTGAAAGAATGAATGAAACAAACAATGAATAAATAAATGAATTAATGAATTAATTAATGAATGAAAGAAAGAATGAAATAATGAAGGAATGAATAATGAATGAATGAATGTATGACGGAATGAATAAATAAATGAATGAAATAATGAACTTTTGATTGAATTAATAAATAAATTATAAAAAGAATGAATGGATGATTGACTGAATGAATAGATAACCAAATAACTGAACGAAAGAATAAATGAGTGAATTAATGATTGAAAGAATGAATTAATGAAAGAATTAAGGGATGGATAAATGAATGAGTGAATGAATGAATAAATGAATGAATTAATAAATAAATATATTAAAGAATGACTAAATGAATGAACGAATGATTGGATGTATGAATTAAAGAACGAATGAATGAATGAATAAATGAATAAATAACTTAACAAATGAATAATAAATAAATGCAAGAATGACTGAATGCGTGAATAAAAGAATGAATAATTTGATGATTGGATAATATAGTGTATAAAGGAATGAGAGAACGGATGACTTTATTTACATATAAATATATAAATTAAAAAAATTATTAATCACTTAATTAATTAAGTAATGCATGCATGAATGAATGCATAAATAATTGCATAAATGAATAAAATATTTAACGAATGAATTAATAAAGAAAATAATCAATGGACGAATGATTGAATGAAGGAATTAATAATTGACTATATGAATTATTGAGTGAATGAATGGATAAATGACTGGTTCAATTAATGAATAAATATATAGATAATTAATTAAATAACTAACTAACTAAATACGTAAATGAATAAAGGAATTAATGATTGAGTGAATGATATAATTAATACTTAAATGGCGAGGTAAATGAATGAATAAATAAATGAATGGTGCAAGAATAAATAATTAATTGAATGGGTGCATGAACTATTAAATAAGTGATTGGAAGCAAGAATGAAAAATGAATGAATGAATGAATGAAAGAATTAAATAATAAATAAATAAATAAATTTAAAAAAAAATAAATAAATAAATGAATGAATGAATGAATGAATGAATAATTGAATGAATGAATAAAATATTAAATGAATAAATGGATGAATAAATGAATGAATGAATTTATGAATTAATGAATGAATGAATGAATTAATTAATTAATTTATTTATTTATTTATTAATTAATTAATTAATTAATTAATTAATTAATTATTGAGTAAATGAATTAATGAAAGAATGAATAAAAGAATGAATGAATGAATGAATGAATGCATGAATGAATGATTGAACGATAGAACGACTGGATAAAATAATGAATGAATGAGTGAATGTATAAATGAATGAATTAATTAATGAATTAATAAATGAACGTGTCAGTGACTGAAAGAATGAATAAATAATTGAATGAACGAATGAATAAATGAATGAATGAATGAATGAAGGAATAAATAAATATATTTAAAAAATGAGTGAATTAATTAACGGATGATTAATTTATTGATTATTTGAGTGATTGCATGTGTGTATAAATATATGAATTACATACTTAACTAATTAATTAAATAATTAAAAACATATAGACTAAATAAATGAAGATAGATTGAAAGAATGATGCAATAAGATATTGCAATTAACTATATGCCTTTATTACAAGCTTACAGTACGTTTATAATTAAGGATCATGAACATATCCGTTACTTTACTTTTTTGTGTTTGGGAAGATGTTTGAAAACGGATGTTAGGTCTTCCTAGGCCTACATAACTCTGCTTCTGTAAGGAAAGTCAGTTAACGCTATTCAATATTGGCGTTATTCGGAGGATTTTCTAATTATGAAATTTGGTGTTAAAGTAGATGTTTAGTAAAAATATGTTATTAATATTCATTTTTATCAATACGATTTTGATTTTGACGAATGAGAAATAATTTTGAATTATGACAATCATTTATTCAAGTTTTATAACTTTTTAAAAGAAATGCTTTTGCCCTTTCGTATATACTGTTTTACGGAATAAGTATAACTGAAGAATTTATTTGATTTGTATACAAATAGCATGTAAACACTGATCCAGAAATTTCAAAGAAAAAAGCACAAAAGAAATTTTAAAATTATAAACAAAATTAAAACGACATATTTATAGCATTTTGTGTAGCTTTATGATGATCTTATGCCCCGTATTTAATTTTAATTATTCATATTCCGATATAACTTTCTTAGAAAATCTTTGCGTAAATATGGTGCACGCATATTAGTAAAAAAATTTCTAATTCCAATTTGCTCCAGTGGTAAAAAGCGCGAGACGAAACTTTTTTCTATCGTTGTTGCATAGTGTTGCATAGTATGTCAAGTAGTTTTAAAGATTTGGGTTTAGACAAATGTCGAATGATAGCATCAGCATTTAGGTCTCATTTCATGGCTGTCGAAAATATCGGTTTAACCAATATTACCCGATATTTTAGCCCTAACGTATAGCGTATGTGCAATTGTATCATGTGTAAAGTTTTCACTCAACACCCACACACATACATACACAATTACAGACATAGACAAACACACGCACGTAACACAAAATTATTTCGTATCTACGTGCGCACTTAAGCAGCTGGTATTTTGAGTGAACTAGTAATGCTAACATCGCAATCTTTTGGGAAGTTTGCACGAATTCTAGACATATAATACTGCACTGAAAATTTGGTTAAGAAGGCTATATATATATATATATATATATATATATATATATATGCGGCATTATATTCGAAATTTTTCATAAACTTGTCGTTAGGAGACAACATTTCTAGACAGTGATTAACCATCGCTAGGACAACCACTAATTTTGTCTTACAATTTGAGCTTTATCAAGACAGAAAAGGAGAATTAAAATCAATAATTAATATTTGAAAATTAAAGTTTATAAATGCATTAAAAATAGGACAGTCAATTTAAACTTCTTCATCAAAATGAAATTAAAGTTATGCGTCTTTCCATTTTATAGCTAAATGTTAGGAACTATTGATTTTCAGGTTTAACTGGCAATGGTAGGGCATGTCACTTGTTTCTGCTCTTATTCCCAGATTTAAATGCAATTGGTGAGTTTTTTTGTGATGAGTGACTAATCTAACCAGCTGACAGTTCAACTGCGCGCATAAATCGTTGCGTAAAATGCTGTGCTCAGTTAGCTGTGGCTCTGACCGTTTTTTGGACAAATTTAATAATCTGAAAAACATCTATTACTCAGACATCATAGGCACGTTATTGACTTTTTACTAAAACGATTCAAATGAAACTGCAAAATTCAATAACTAAATACCTTCAGACTTGTTATTGTCATTTTAATAATTGGTTGTCTTGCGTCTTCAGTGCAATATAATTATTTAATAATGACCATGATCATCATCTGAGCACAACGGAAATCTGACTAACGTGGATTAATCATAAATGTGGATAAATATATTGAAGAAATGCGAAACTAACTTCCAGTTTTAAATTAGCAAATTCAACAAAAATAATTTTTAGCATTACTTACACGGTCAGTGGTTACATAAACGAATAACTAATACAAATATGGAATAGGCTGCAACAAGCACGTGTGCATCGCTGCGTCAAAAATTTTCGGCCATCTTTCGTGTTAATTACAATAATAATAATAATACGGTATGCGATACAAATAGAGGGGCGTCGTATTTATGACATTTTAACGTTATATATATATATATATATATATATATATATTGAAAGTTTACTTTCATTAGTCAGTTTGTCGTCGTTATCCAATGGTAATGCTAGAAGTAGAATGTTCATTGAATATTGCGATTTTAGGCGGTTTCGCTTGGTTTTGCCACTGGTTAAATAAAACGGAAGTCGTCGTTTATTTCAAGTCCAAAATTTGAATTGATATACGCCTCATGGTCATCCGTGCAATCAGTAGATCCTTTACTAAAGGATTCAGAATTATGTCTTCAGAAAAATTGAAATGTAAAATAATGTCAACGGTAAAATGATTTATTGTTCACAGAGATATGAAAATGTGAGATGATGAACTATGTCGAGATGTTTCTTGCCTGTAGCGAAGTTTTTAATTGTTTCATAATTTCGTACTTTACTACTCCTAATTTAGTATTGACATTGTCTGGCCTGAAGGATTTCCCAATATTGATCAAAGATTTACTTCATTGTGAGCCCGATTCGCAATGCAGTAAAAACAAAACATTTAAGGTAGTTTGTGACGGCAAAATTATGACATCGTGACTTTTCCACTTGAACAATGTACAAAAGTTTGGCAATGTAAATTTAAAGCAAATATGCTAAGATGGAACGAAACGCCCATAATAAAATCTGCCTGCAAATACACCAGACCAAACAATTCAGATTGACCTTTTGCTTATTTATGCGTAACAAATGCAAAGCAAGATAATATTATGCAAGATTATTCCAAAAAATTCTCCCACAATAGCGAGATAAATTTTTTCGTCTTCAATCCTAGTTCCTTTGTAAAATCTTATCATATATTTGTATTCATAAAAAGGAAATTGACATTATATATATATATATATATATATATATATATATATATATACAGTATATATATATATATATACACACAAAACTTGACCAACAGAAGTTGATGGAATCATCTTCGTAACTTTCTTTTCTTAGTAGGGCAAAGTTAGCTGCGAGGTTTAGTTTGTTTATGACGTGATACAGTGAAATCCGCAAGGAAGCTGTATTGCTGATGTCGCCTTGCCCAATTGCTAACTTGGCCATAATGGTGTTGTAGAGAGGTTTAGTTTGCCTCATTTCTGAGTTATCCTGATAAATTTACTCATAGTAGCAAGGTATTCCTTCTCTCTCTACCCCTCTCTCTCTCTCTCGTAAATCTCAATAATAATTTATCTAAATTCACATATATACCCACATTTAACAACAATGTTTAAAGGATTTTAATTCATCAAGTATGTACAACATTTATTACTCCAAATGAATTTTAAAATCCATTAAGATTTGCTCAATAGCACTTTTATTCTATTTTTCAAATGATTTAACAAAATATATCAAGCAATAAAAGAGTTATATTTAGATAGGAATATAATTCGCTTTAAAGAAGCGCAAAAACGACATATAGATTACTGAACAATGATGACAAATAAGAAACGTAACTGAGCGCAGTTTAAAAAATTTGGCTTTGAATGCCTTATGATAATTTCGTTGCACAAAGAATTTATTTTGTTTTTACAGCTCAGGAGAATGTAGATTTATTGAAAATGCTTTCAAATCTGAAAGCATGGCTACACACGTAGATTTCGTTAAAATTAGAAAGGGTTGTGTTTGTATGTCGCAAATTTTACCGGATCAAACATGTTTAATTATAGATGTTTGTGACATATCAATCATATTTTGCATCAACTAGTTTAGTATGTGATCCGACTAGCATGATTTTAAACTTCTGCTGCATTTGCCTACATATGATGGTCGACAGAAATAATTCCAATTATAGATAAATTTAGACGCAGATTGTAGCGAAATTTTATCTTTCAAACGAGGTTGACGACGTTTGGTGGTAGATTTTATCATAAATAAATCAGTTCTAAGATATTTAAAAGCCAAAACTGAAAGCAACATATCACATATTCCCTTCCTTTCCTGTTTCCATTTATGTGGTAAGTAAATATCCACAAGTTATTTTTTCAACAGTACAACTATTAACAGCCGATTTTATATTTTAGGTTTATAATTATCAAAGAAAAGCGCTGTGGTTAACCGTTATTTTTAAGGTTATTACACATAATGCAAAAAGTTTGGAGAAAAATATTTCTTAAAAATTCTTATCGGATAATTAATTTTATGTGTATCTGAGTAATAAAAAATGGCAATATATACCAATATATATATATATATATTTATATATACATATATATACATATATATATATATATATATATATTTGCAACCATATAAGTGACGGATCTTGAAATTGGCAGATATTGTTTGATTGCTGTTAATGAATTAATTATATTAATAGGTTACTATTTATAATGCATCAGACTCGCAAATAGTTACCTTCGTCTCAGCATCAGTTTTACTTTTCAATCGCTAGTAAAAGAGAGGTAGTAAATATTCTATCCCTAAATTACCAAAGATTCTTCGTTATGGTGCTTTATGTTTTTAAGGTTAAAATATTACTTAAACTTCATTACAGTGCTCCATAGTCCAGTTTCATCGGAAATTGTACGTGTGTAATTTTTGCATATGATTTTGGTGTCGATTATGTGGCTTTCATCTGATTACATAATACTGGTTTAATCCAGAATACACAGTTTCTCTAAATTTTTTAGTTACGATCCTCATCTGGGTTGAAATATACGAACCAGCGCTTCCAAACTATCAGAACAAGCCACATTAAACACAAATCGCATGTATGCATCAGATTATATCTTTTGTACATGCTGAATTAGAAATACTTTTTTAGTTCCATTTTGCATACATAAGCACAAACACACTCATATATATATATATATATATATATATATATATATATATATATATATATATATACAGGACAAACTATTTAAGAATATTATCTATTTTATTGAATGATTTCATAATTACCGCGAATTTTGTTAAATCATGTCGATCAACGCCAGACTGTATGAACCTGGTGAAGTAGCATGAGTTAATGAGAAGCAATTATTAATTGCATTGGTACCATTTACAGGCTCGGTAAATATTCCATTTAGAGAAATGGTCTTGAAGACGCATTAACGAATAATCTTTATGAGGTTAACACTACTACTGCATACATACACATTCGAATAAGAGATTTTACCGTCCACCAGTCCCACATATCTTCACCAAATATATAATAGGTTTAGAGCTTAGTAACTTCTTTTAACACTGAATCGATATTAAGTACGAAGCGCATGTGTACATGAAATTTTCCTTTTGCTCATGCACAATTTAGTATATCCCAGTAGTCCTATTTGAATTAACTTTTTGCAAAGTTAGCAATACAAAATACAAAGTAGCGTATATATTAATTTTCCGAAAAGGGCACTTGGTAATTAAGTTAATTATTTACTTATTCTTAATTTCTGATGAACGGGTGCTGTCTCCAGCACTCTTGTGGGTCATAGTAATTTTATGCCCTGCATTGCTTCATATATATTGTCTTGTATTCAAAACAGCCTTAAAAGAAGCCTTTGCAGTTTTCTCGGCTTAGAATTTGAAAAGTTCATCAGTGTGTTTTTGATCGTATTTGCGAAAAGAAGCTTCATTATTGCAACGAATTTCTTGATAGACTTTGTTGCCAATTGATTCTTATTTGATAGAAATTACAATTTGATACAAAATTTAAATTATAATATTACTTTCGTTGATATAAGTGTTTTCAATAACTATTTAATGTACAGCAGCTTCTGGTAGAAATATATATTCCCTTTTGACAATTGTTAACTGGATATGTAAATTATCCAATATTCCTAGAATCAGAGAACGTCTTTGGAAATCGGCTAAAGCTAGTCCTAAGAAATATGGTTGCATGTCGAGAATTGGTAAAAAATTACAACAGTTTGGCGAAACGATATAATGAATTAATTGTAGCCAATATAAATCTATTCCATTTTAATATAAAATTAGTCGTGTAGTGCACAAATGTATACTGTACGGCTATATCAAACTTAATATGCCACATTTGCCAAATATTTTGATCGTATTGAACTGATTATCGACTTTCTTGATAAAACAATAATGTAGAAGAAGAACTATGACTACATGTCAAACAATCAAAAGCTCTTACAAAGCAGAATTGTCAACTATACACAGACACGCAAAAATATACATATTTTACAACGAAATACTTGTAAAACTGCAAATCGAACTAATTCTCATTCAGTTAATCGAATGAAAACCAAGCATGGAAATAATAGAAATAACTTTTTTAATTTATCTTGAATCAAACCGACCATTATACATAATATAAATAGTCTGCTTCTTGTTGCTTTCATTTCCTAAAAACTATTGTTTTATATTCAAAGGCAATAGGCATTACACATATTGTTACAAAAGCGAAGTGAGCCTTTTGTTTTCAATGAATTAAACACGTTTGCTTCAGCCATTTGTGTTTGTGTCAATTATCATGAAAGAACTAATTTATTGAAACCATGTTTAAAATCAAATGCGTTGCTCAAATAATTTATCTAGATGTACAATAGAAATAACCTAAAACCGCACAATAAATTTACAAACCATCCAATAATTAATGCCATCGAGAACAACCCATAAAAATTAAAAGACGCTAAGAGAATTGTACAATAGCTCAGTTCGTACGAAAGCTTATCCAATGGCTTTAAGATAAATATAATAACACAGATAATATTAATAATAAATAAAAAAGAAATAAAATATCTCATAAATTATTTAGACAAATCTTCTGATCATTTGAAATATCCAATAATCCTGATGCACATATGGGCGATTATATGAATAATATAATAATTAAAAAAATACTGCCTTTTAGAGCAACATTCTGCTCACTTAGAGGTATCTAAGCTATTATGACATTAACGACATCCAGGTGGAAACTGTAAACTCCTATAAAGACTTTACAAAAAGCTTAGATTAAGAAGCATTTAATGGTCCGAGATTGAAAGCAAAAGAAGCACAAAGAATTCCAAAGGGAGAAAATCATAACAAAGAAGTAGTTACATGAACTAGGGAGACAAAAATCAGACAAAACTATGCGCTTTCCCACACTTGATGAATAATCAGGATATTTCTTTACTCACTGTCGAGTCTAATGATGAGTCAATGAATGAGATCATAAATGATCGGTCACAATTACAACCAGAAAAATAGAAAGATGAGCGAACTAATATTGAAGAATATAATTTGTATTATTTAAATAAAATCGAGAAAAACGATTTATCTCCAACGAATGATTCGAAAACAGATCAGAACAATTATCAAATATTGTAAAATGAAAAAAACCAGTCAGAGAAAACCATGCGAGAGTTTATAGCAAGCCAAAAAACATAAAACTATGCCAGTCTCAAGAGATATACCAATACATTTGTTAAGTCAATGGTCAACACACTAAAAACCATTCACGTTTTTCTGATAACTACTTGAGCAGTTATAAAATTTCAGAAGCAGAAACATCATAAGGGGTTATTTTGTGATAGACATCCATGAAGAAGATTGCGTCACCTGCTGTTTCATTAATGTTTATGAAAATTTCACTGGAAAAGAAAAACGACAATAAATTATGATCTGATTGAAAATGGAGTTAAATACGTTTCTACAGACAATAATGATCTAAACGAACTCATATTTCAAATGAATGTACACAAAACGTTTAATTTATATTTAAAGGT
Organism: Eudiplozoon nipponicum; assembly: GCA_029291075.1. NCBI lineage: Eukaryota > Metazoa > Platyhelminthes > Monogenea > Mazocraeidea > Diplozoidae > Eudiplozoon > Eudiplozoon nipponicum. The sequence continues at coordinate 89,049 of JAQBSW010000341.1, forward strand.
AAATATTTCCAACTATTTATTTCTTTTAGTTAAAAGAAGTTGAATTGCCTCTCTCCTAGCAGATGTATACATGCACAACCAACAGCAAACGAGACTGAATTAGCTTATTAATCAAGAAACAATTATAAAACAAGCTCAAAAAGCCGATTCCAATATCAAAATAGATAACAATTAAAATAAAACCTTCATATAATTTAACGAACAGTGGTTGCGCGGGCAGTTATAAATGTATAAATCAAGGTTGCAATCATTATGTAAACAAAATTCCCATTAAATAAATACAATTGTCCGTTTAACCAAAAGATTGCATAATGTAGAAAAGGCAATTCACCCAGTGGACCGTTTCATCCTTATTAGGACCTCTTAAATTACTTTGCAGAATATTCCGCATGCAGGGCTCGAACATGGACGCATCTGCTTTGGAATCTGTTGCTCTAATCACTGAGCCACTCCGTCGCAGGCTACACACTGTTTTCAATTATATGCTAACTAATCTTACTTTGCTAGCCTTTCCATCCTGTGGAGACTATATTACATATTTTTATTTCTAAATATCCAACAATTCGCCCCAACCTGTCATTATAGAACAGACGTAACGCTATCTGGGGAAGTGATATTAAATTTAACAATTTTATAGTTAAACAAGCATTAGTTGCGACGGCGGATATAACAATTATTTATTTCAAAGTTGTGACTTCCCTTCCAGCACCAGTCTCATTATATAAAACCATTAGTTTGTAGAAAATAGGCATTGTAGCAGGTAGGAAAAGCAGTTCATCCAGAAGACCGCGTTTGACCTTATTAGAAATTCTTCACAATCTGCGGATTTATATATTGGTTATGACTGCTGCACAGAAAAAATTTCGTTTATTTATACAAAGCTCAAATTAAATGCCACTTGGCCAGTTTGTGTTGTGTCTTTTTCCAATGCCGCATTTTGTGTACGCGGGTAATAGCTTTGCTCGGACAGTTTCACAAAGATCCGATTGATCTAAATTTCCATTTTCGTTTTGTCTTCGATCGGGCTGAGTTTGTATTCGTCCTAATGCAAATGCGGTTCCATCACATCTTTGTTTACTGGCAACGTTTCGGAAAAGAAATCTCCGTTCCATCTTCAGGCCAATTGATCACCTTATATGCACAGCACAATACTCACAATAGCAGATTTAAGATTTAAATCTGCTATTGTGAGTATTATGCTGTGCATATTAGTTCACAAATTGGCATAAAGATGGAAAATATGAAGCTGGCACTCCGCAATCAAATTTCAAAAAAGTACTAGTGTTGTTTCTGGTCTATAATGATAGATTGGGGGTGATTAGTTGAAAATTTTTCTTTACAGAGATGCCATATAGGCTCCAAATAAAGGAAAGTTTAACCAAGAAACATTAATTAATAGAAAACTGAAAATTGTTTGCTGCGCGCGACAGAATGCCTTGGTGATTAAAGAAACAGATTTTGAATCAGATGGCCCAGGTTCAAGCCCTTTCCGAGGAAAATTCTGCACGGTATGTGCGGAGTTCTCAATTAGGACGAAACCAGTCTATTGGAAGAATTGTATTTTTTGCATGAAGCAGCGCTTACTTTATACCGATAAATGAATTTATATAATGTAACTGGTATTAACATCAGGATTGAAACCTTGATTTAGATTTCACTATGGATATCCAGGTCACTAGATGAAAATGATACTCTGACACCGGCCATACATCTAATTTGTAACAAAGCAAATCGAATCAAAGAGATCTGCCCTGAACACAAATTTGAGAAGTGGTAGGTAATTTGATAAATAGTTTGATATTGAATAACTACGTGGATTGGTTTGTATATGTGAACGTTAGACCTCGTTCGATGCGTACTACAGAATATTTAGACAAAAGTTATTTCTAAACCTTTCTAATAGCCAAAGTACCCGCCTTAATAATTAAACGACGGTTAAACCGCATCACAATATAAAATTTTACTGGTATTAATATTAAGATCACTTTCAGAATATGGATAATTGTGAGGTTGAATTTTGAAGATCGATTGCCAATTCCCTCTAGAACTTTCATAGTCTACAAGCTATCGTGATTATGAGATAGCAGATATAGTGTACATACGAAATATCGTTCGCTCAACAAAATCTAACAAAATTGAGAATAGAAATGAATTATAAAATGGTCTAGTTTCGACATGCAAATCAGGTGATGCGAAAAGCATATTATAAACGAGACGCACAGTCAATTTAACAAATCCCTCAAATCAAGACTGAAGGAAGTTTTGCAATTTTTGCGAAAGTTAGGCCAACACTCAATTTATCAGTGCATGAATAATCATATCTCAAACATAAAATGAATAATTTAGACAAAAGTACATGATCCCTAACGGATTCCAAAATGGAAAATCAATAAACCATATACATTTATTCTTCTTTTTCTAATTGTTCGAAGCTCCCTATCCTCATATAATTCCTTGTATGAAATTATATCATATTCAGCTAATTGAGGAATGAAAATTTAGTTCACAAATTTTATTTGAGACGTCGTGTTGCTTTTTTTTATTTTATTGCAAATGAAATATATTCGTAGATTCAGCTTCTTCGCATAGTTGTATTGAGTTTTAGCTGAATATTTTAAGTTATGCCCGTTTAAAATTAGTGTGAGAAAATTTTTATAAAAGCAACTAATCGTAAAATCCACGTCTTTTATTAAAAGATTTTGAGAAAAAAATACTCATTTCTCTGGGAAACAAATTATTAATTAAATCTATAATAAGTTCCTTGAGACTGAAAATGTTAAGATAAAGACCTAGTACCAGTAATTTTATTGTGAATAAATAATTAACTTACTGGACGACCACGGGAACGTATTAGCAGTGAAATCAAAAATTCTGTTATTTTCCTTCTTGTTTCTATTTGTGAAACAAATATTTCAATCCCACGTGTTGAATTATTAAACAGCTTTTTTCGGCAGGCTTGCAGTATATACAGGACAAGAATAAAGATGATGCAGTTAGGCAAAAGCTATTAAATTTAATGGTAGGCCTGCAGAATTTTAGATACACGAAATGAAATTTAATGAATTATTCCATAAAATAAGAATAAATATGTACACTTTCATAAACTTTGTTACTAAATTTGAACAATTATTTGACTTACGCATACATACCTTCTCTTTTAAATCTGCGCATGTTGTAACCCACAAATAGCCAACATCACAACAAAAGTGCACCAAATTAACCATATTGTAAGAAATATTATTTAATGAAAAGATTGCTCAGTCACCTAACGGATCAATTAATGCCCACAAAAATTCAGAGATACGATAATCAGTGTCGAGGAAGAATTTCGCTTGTCTTTCTTGTGGGTAGACCGGCACTGATTTCGGCCAAATCTATTTATAATATCAGTGAACTTAGGGAATTACTTCAGAGCTCACGTAACGTTGTCTGAACTACAATTTCAAGTAGAAACGCTGATAACAGTGCATCTTTTTAGGTACGTTATTACTGTCGCCTTGATGATTGACATGTCTGCAGAAAAATTATAAACGTTATTATAATAAATAAGTAGAAAATTTCAAAGATATGGAAACATATCATTTTCAAAGTTTAATTAGACTCATCAGTTACGGAAATCAAAATTACAGACAGTTTCTTTCTAACCCGGTAAAAATTTCCATAAAAAATAAAATAAATGTGTACCAAAATATCATTTCGTCATATTCATAGTAAAATTCCCCTGTCGTTTTATGCACACATTCCTTGAGAAAGAAGAAAATTAGGAGAATTTTTAAGTTGATAGAAACTTTATTTACATGACTTCTTTCGATGGAGAATTAAAAATATTATGATTATGTTGTTTGTACCTAATAAATAAAATATGCCAGCGTAGAGGATTTTTACACGTTGTATATCTCGTTTCTTTTATTTTATACTGTAGTGTAGTATATAAATATCGGAACCATATATGTAAATTAATTTTAATTTCCAAGGGAATGAAAAAGCATCTTCCGCAGCGTGGCTTCATTGGATGTGAAAGTTGTTTCTATTCAATGTCTATCAATCTCCTCCGCTCTGTTCTTAAGTTCTAACCATTCGTTTTCATGCTCCTTGTCGGAGCTCATTCAATATTCACACAAATGTTATATTTTTTTTTCATTTTGGCTTGAAAAAATAATCATTACGAAAGCAATTTTGTATGTTTGTATATGTTCTCAGCGTATGGTAATTTCCCTCAAAAATAGTTTGCACCTGATTTTGTTTTTGTTTGAATTTAAAGCTAAACGGTATTTCAATTTATTTATTTGAACTAAAAAGCGGAGAATAAACCGAAATTAATTAAGTATAAATTGATTTGATGCCGCGGTACTTAATTCGGTTGGAAAAATAAATAGCTAACACAATTTTAACCATTTTCGCCAGTATAACCGTATTTTTCAAATATAACTGTGGTCATTTAGAAAGTTGAAATACGGCTATGAATGCTCTGATTTAAGTAAGCGAGATTATTACTTTCTAGTAGGTTAATTGAAAGTTATTTTAATGTTTGATTTTAAAATAATTAATTAAATGCCCATTACATTTTGAGTAAAATAATTAAAATAGAATATTTTGTAACATAACGGTTTTCATATTCCTTATTTAATAACAAGTTCATTTGAAAATATTTTTCAATTTCACAATATAATATAAATGAACGTATACTCAATTGTTCAACATTGAAATGGATCACAGATATAGTGGGGCATACAATAATCATAAATTATGAGAATACAAAAATGTTTAAATTTTCTACCATATATCCTATTTTAACAATGATAAAATAAATAGCTTGAATAAAGCAATTCAGTTAATAAAATCTGTACACTTTAATGTGTCTCAACTGAATAAGAAAGGGATTGAGTCTTTAGTAATGGTAAAATTTGTTTACGTTTTAAACTTTCTTGTTTGCAGCATCATGCAAACGAAGATAAATCTAAGATACATCCCGAAATCAATGACGTTTTGAATTCATTTAGTGATAACTATATTTTATGTGAGAAAATTTAGTTTTAGATGTGCAAAATGGACATATATGGTAATATTAATTGCGTAATTAAGGAAAGTAATTTTAAGTTCCTTTTAAATAAAAAATCGTTTTAGGGTAAATTATAGCAAATTTTGAGTGTAGTTAAAAAGTTTTGTGTTGCACTCGGAAAGGCACGTATTTCCTTGGTGAAGATAACCAAAGGAAACCTGGAAGTTTTGCTAGAGTTGCGGTTGTAGTTTTTGTAATTGTTTAAATAAAATATAATACGCGGGAAATAAGTTATTTTTTAGTAAAAATTCCGTTTTTTGAAATATGTGTGTTGTTTCCGTTTATTGTGTTTGATATTTGTTCACTCTACCTGGTAATTTTATAATAAAAAAGAATTTTTGTAATTCTGGCTGGAAGAATTGTCTCCGTGGTTATATTTTTTATTATTTATTTTATTTTATTATAATATATATTTGATAAAATTTATCTGACTATATTTCATGTGTTGTAAAGGGTGTTCACGTAAAATTTCGTAATACCGTTGCATTCAGTAGATACATACAGTTCTGCTATGGATGTTTTCAGGCGAACTGAATGTCATATAACTTGCTCTGTTCCGAAATATAACAAATTAGTGAAACCGCTTCGTTTCTATTCTTTATTTCAAGTTGGCGTACGTTAAGTATACGGCAATTATATCGTATTCGCCTAATTGAGCAAAACGTACGCAAGACAACTCGAATTAAGAGCCGCAGATTTTTAGTAGGTGTACTTTACATACGCATTTAAGTTTGATACTTGCTAGTCAGATTGCCTTAATACTCCGATAATCATGTTAGTCGAAATGCAACAGCAGGTGAGATTGTTGAAACAAGTGTTTTGTGGTGCGATTTACTGTAGTTCTGCTAGGTTACGCGATTAAACAAATAAAGTATATTGGGCTTTAATTTTAAATACGAAATCTTCATTCAAAAATCAGTTTTCAAAATCTATGCGTAATCAATGATGGTTCGCTTTCATAAATTGGATATATGCTCCAGGCTATAAGATTGTCATATCTTTTATAACATACAAATTATGCACCTGCAATTTCTAGTGAACTAAAATTAATTCGAAACTACTGGAAGTGATTTGCGAATATCTGATTATGTGATCCTTTTGAGGCATTTTGTTTCGAATATTGTCAGTCAATTACTCATTAGGCATTTGGAAGGTTGAAACACATCGGTAAGTTTGAAAGTTGATTTTTTTTCCTAGCATTGCGACTGAAAGGATAACGTGGGATAGGTGTTTATCCTAAAACCACAAAGACTTCTAATCACCATCCGTGCAATTTATGATTATTAAACTATAAATAACTTTTTTACCTTCATTTGCAATGCCTTTACTATTTCCTTCTTCCAGCTAGATTCGTACGGTTATTTTTGCTCGTTTTATATTCATGTTTGGCTGAATAGTGTGGCGTTCAGTAATAAGACAGCATTGGGTACCATATCGACGATTGTCCATATTTTACATATGTTTGTGAGTGAAAAACTGGCAGATTTGCAGTAATTTATAAAAAGTTTCATGACCTTTAATAGGTCAGCTTACTTAGAGTAAGGATTCAATTCTACGCTACGGCTCTGGGATAGAGTTGTATATCAGGTTCTATTAAATCTGTTGAGAGTAAAAGTTTTGGTCCTTTAAAAAGTAGGGCATCTGCGTCATCGTCAATATTGGTCTACCACGTAAGCTTCATGTTGCTCTACCATTATTTTTATTTATGAAAATAGGATTCTACTAGTAGATGAAAATTAGGAAGTAAATTTCAATCAATAAAAGTAATAGATAAAATGGAATTTGTATTTAATGGCACATATAACCTGAAAAATATACTATGTATACTTTTTATATAAACTAAACAATGTATCAGATAGCGTTGACAATGATGTGTAAGAATGTGGTTCAATTATCTGTCGCAGGTCAGTTAGTAACACCATAAGCAACAAGCACAGACGAAACCCGTCTAGGTAATGAATAGAGCAATAATTAGTCTATAGAAATAATAGTTGTATCGAACAAGATCCGAAAATTTTAATTTGATTTAATTCCGCTTGTCTAGGTGACATGGTCTCTGAACAAGAATGACGAGTTTTGGATCGCTAAATTGTATTGTATATAAAAAGCTATAACAATGAGAATTCATTTAATGGAAAAAAATTAGAAAAAGCGTAATTATAACATAACCGACGATTGCTTACAATACGCGGTGTTGAAGACAAGGGAATTGAGATGCTAGACTCAGAACCAAAAGGGCTCTAGTTCAAACTTCGGCCGGCGCAGCTCCGGCAACTACTTGATAAAATACCAAATAAGGGCACAATTTACTTAACAATTAAATTTCGGTTCTTATCTCGTTTCAAAATCTTTTTCAACGAAAATGAACATAAAATGAAATACTTCAAACAAACGACACTTTTTGTAAAAATATTTTTAAAATTCTACATCCTACAAAATAGTCTTCAAAAATAGGATGAATTCGTATGAGTGACGCAATTAAATTACCCTGGTTGCGTGTATAACTTAGACCTGCAAGAAATCGAATTAGGACTGAAGAATCTATTTAATAAACAATTCTCTCCTTCTTCAAATACATTTGCCGACGATTTAATTTCGTTCAAATTTCTTCCAAATTATTACTTTAAAAGATTGTTTTTCAGAAGATATTTATTTTTATCTTATTCTTCGGAACGGTTCAGGCAGATAAAACGAAGTTGACATGCGAGATTGGTGTAATTACATTCAAACACGATATACGTGTGAGTTGGTACTTCCTAAGCAAAAATCGGCCGATTTGTTTAAAAATGTCTTAATTACATGTGAATCAATGCTATATTTGTAATGTTCTTTACTAAATAAATCATGGACTGGAGAATAAATTTGTTTTTAAGTTGCGCTATTGAACAGAGTTAAAGGCGGTAATTTTATATTCCTCATAATGACATAAAGGGATAAGTGCAAATTAACAGTTTAGTTCTCTTTTAGCTAGCATGTCAAATTATGTTCTGCATGTTTTCATGGAAAACTATGAAGATTAGTGAGATTTATTATTGGAAATAAGTATCTGAGGAGACTATACATCTCACAATGTTTTCCACATAGAAAAAACTATGAGACAATTATTTGTTGTGTGGTTGGGGCACTACTGCATGCGTTTTGGCCATCGTTCTCTGATGATGCTGGTGGAAGGTGAAAACGCATCAATGCGTGCGACTTGCGGTAGTTTTGCTATATTATTCGACGACTAGTTAAATACAGTGCGATTGATGTTTACTTTAAGCTCGAAAACCTGATTAAAAGAATTGTTAACACCACCCGTGCAGTCATTGCATATTTAATTATGTTACGTATTTCTTATGTTTTTAAAATAATTACTTATTGATAAATCTATGACTTAGGAAAACAATAGTTCAGTTGCGTGCGTGGCGCATAAGTCCAGTTAATGTCAATTTACGAAAAATGTTTTTCTTGTAATCTGAATATTATTACAAAAGAATAATTAGAATTTTGTTGGTTAAATTATGAACGTAGGCACTGGATATCATATTATTATGTTAATGATTATATTTATTTATAATAATAATAATAATAATAATTATTATTATTATTATTATTATTATTATTATTCGAATGGGTTCTTTTCTCATTAGAATATCTGTAGGTTATCTGAATTAATTAACAATAATCTTGATTTATTTACACCTAAACTGTTTAGAGAATCTGGCCATTTAAACAAATTTAAAAACTTTTTAAGTGTAAAAATTGCTTATCTGATATCAAAAATAGAGGGTGAGGAAAATGCGGTAAAAATCTTACAAAGAAACTGAATAAGTAATCGATAGGAGAGAAAATGACAAATAATTCGATGAGATTGTTACTATAGCATTCTGCGTTATGTTTCACACAGTGGATGCATTTGCATACGAAGTGAAGTGGCTGAACCAAAATAATAAAATAATACGTCTAGATAAATCTAAAATAATTATTATGTAGACCGATCAATAGTTCAGTTTAATAAGTAAAATATTTATTATTAATACACGTGATCTAACAATTTTTCAAACTTGATTTCTTGTCAAAAATATTTCAAATTATAACAAAAAGCTTATGTTGAACCGGACAAAAACAATAGCAAAACTCGAGGAGAGCGTACATATTAACATGTTTTGATCTTCCATCATCATTTTGCACTGATTTTGATTTTTATTAATAAATAAGGTCTTTTTATTTCACGTTGGTAAAAATAACTTTAATAACAACCACCATTATTCTGTCTAGAATCGATTGCCAAATACAGCGTTTAATTAAGAACGTTCCTAATGCCAATTGTTTCAAATAATCGTATGTTTTTATAAAATGTTTTGTAAAAACTTATTTACATTTTTATTTTTTTATTTTTTCATTGTAATATATGAGCCTATATGTTTTATTACAAATTTGGTACTATCATTTGATTAATCTACAGTCAGAACTAATTTCCCTACATTAATTATAGCTCCGATCAGAAGAGAACATTCTTCTTTATAAACAGTAATTAACCGAGGTATTTGATCAACATCTTTTGATTTGATGAATAAGTATTAAAAAAATGTGATCTACATTGCATCCAAAATGACCACACAGAAGACCATCTATTCTGGGAATGACTATTTTGTTCTGCCATGGAAATAGTAAATAATTTCGGATATGGAATTTGTGATTATCGAGATTTTAGAGAGGAGACATCTGATTCGGGGAATTTTGAAATAAAGTAAGACAATATATTTTACGATGCATATGACACCGCGTATAAATAAAGAGGACGACATTTGTGGTTTTTTGTTTAGCTCAAAGATTCGGACATTATATTAGTCAATATTGCTGATAAAACACGTTGAGAAATAAATCGTATTGACACTTAATGCTATGTAAAAGATAGTAATAGCAAAGATTTTTTTAAATCGTCGAATATGTCACATATGTCATATAAAAAACAGACAACAACAAACAACAGAATTTATTAATTTGATTCTAACCGAGTATTAATGGAGATGGAAATAAGAGTTATTGCCTTTAAACCGATATTATATTTAAATTAATCACATATCGATGTCAATCTGTCGGCTATTTGTAAGGCTGTAAACAGCCCATGCATATGAGCCGTGCTGAAGCAAATATAGTCAATTTAATTCATTCACTTGTCAAGGATATCCATCATTTATGTAAACTACTCAGGAATAGTCAGGATTAAACTCTCAACAATTTGGAATCAATAAACAAATCTAATAGGTGTGGGTTGTGCTATTAGTGGAACGAGACGAAATTAAATTGTAAAATACTTTCTTAACCTTAAATTTGTACTGAATACATATGTAATGCAGTCACGTTAATTCAAAATAATGCTTTAATAACAGAAAAATTCTCAGTATAAGTCATAATAGCTATCACATTGATTCATAATTCCATCATTTGATTCAGAAGCATGCAGGTCATCCCTTACGTCAAATGACATACAAATATATTAATAAACAAAGTATATTTTTTAAATAAAATGCTTGGATAATATTACAAAATCTTTGAATCACATGGTGTCCAATGTGTTATCATAGGGGTCTTAAAATGAAACAAGTCAAATAAATTTTGCTTAAGCGAAATAGTACTGACTTGTGATCGAAGAACAACTGCCTTTATATACTTTTGTCGAAAAGGTATATCCAAATTTACACATTTTCTTATCTCGAAGCTCATTGGCCTGTATTTCTCTCTCTTGACAGCTCATTGAGAAAATTTAATAAAATCTTTTTGTTATAAAACCTATAATTTCGTACTATGCAAACGTTTTCTAGCATAGTAATGTAGCTATTTCTTGAAGCCTATGTTCTTGACCTCAATTTCTGCTCGACAAGGATGGAACTTGTGTGCGATAAATGGATTGTATATTAGGAAAATTTTATTTAATGCCAACAAAATGTGCAGTAATAAAATTAAATTCTTGTCAGGTAACATTAATATACATATTGTTTGAATTAATATTTAAATTTTAGACGACAAAACTGATAAATAAAGGAAGAGCGGCATTTTTATTATATCGTTCTTTATGATAAAGATAATGCAGAAAACATAAATAAACCTTTCTCAGCAATCTTCTACCACTTTTACGTATTAAGGAAACATTTAAACACATAAACGCATATCAGTGTAAATTTACAATATTATCTTTTTAAATATGTAAATTTATCAAAAGGAAATTGCAATCCATCTTTCATATCGGCTAAGGCATTCAAGGGCTACGTTGAATATGTAACTTTTATTTAAAAATTTACTATCATATTTGAATACACGTGCACACGGAAAAACAATTTAATTATAGATAGACATGCTAAGAATTTAACTTATTTTATCACGAGAATTCTTTAGCATTTAGTATTAAAGCAATAAATGCAAGATAAACATCGACATAAACTTACAAATTGAATATCATATATGTAACTTTGCTAACTTCAAAGAACAGATTTGCAACGTTATTAATTCTGCAATTTAAAAGTTAATGTTTCCCCATAATTCATGTTTAAATAAAAGGGAGGCGAATTCAACGTCTACGAAACATCATATTTCTCACATGAGAACACATGAGATAGCAATAGGGGCAATTTTCTACATCCCCAGAATACTAAAAACATATCAATTTACGATTCAAAGAGGTTCATTTCTGGCCAACAATTTACGCCTGTTCAATTTGATACTTCTGTACCGACGTACGGTTTCTTCACAGCATTTCTTCCAGTCATTATAAAAGATGGAGAATGCCTATTTTATGAAAGAAATTGAAAGCTTGGTTTTTGATATATTTGGAATAAGTTTAATATAATTAAGTTAATTTTCGATATGCGCGCGGCTTAGAAGTGTACTTTTTTTGTTAAACTATTTACACTATCAATTCAATTTTAATTTTTTAGAAAACGACGCTACGTAAGGTAAAAATTTGATTTAAATGTAGCATGTTTCTTGTATACATATATATATATATATATATATATATATATATATTATATATATATATATATATATATATCGGCTTTGTTCAAATTGACAGGAAAGTGGCAATTATTCACCTTGAAGTAATCTGTATATATTCTTTGGAAAATATTCGACTATTCAGTCAGTAAAACACCCCAAAAAATATTTGGATTTTTATATATATATATATATATATATATATATATATATATATATATATATGAAGTGGTAAATTTTATTACATGAACGCAATCAGCATAAACTAAAATGTGCTTAAGATAATAAATTCAATTCAACTAGTAGGCAATTGTCGTCCGTGAGGGGCATTCGTCAAGTATTCGCCAGAATTTCCACGGCCGGTAGTCGAACCGGGTGAATTTGCTTCCGTAACTTGCCTCTTAATTCATGTCATTTTCATCAGTATAGTAGCTTTCAATTTTTTGTAAGTCATCTCCGTATTTTGAGCTTATTAGTTAACGTTTTCAACACGGCTCCGTTGTCGTTTTGGATGTTATATTGAAAATATTTTGCACTAATTGGTGGTTCAGCTACCGATGGAAAGTAAAAGCAGCAAAAACAAGACACTGATTGCCTTAAAATATGGTTAGATTATATATCGTTCAAGGAAAGATTTCCTTTCATATTAGAGTAGTAATTTTTTTTAAATTTATCAAGAAAAAAAAGAAGACAAACATTACAAAATATAAGAATCGCACGCGGTATCAGAGTGTCCTTCAGCTGAACCTTGGTTGAAGTAAGGGCAGATTAGAGGTGGCATCAATGAATCAGTTGCTGCGTTGGTGTCCAGCAGCTCGCACAGTGCGACACCTGGGCTTCCGAACGCCTAGTTTACTGATCAGTGCTACTCAAAATCTATGTGGGCGCTCGTACTTCTAAAAGAACTGCGGCTTCTATGAATGTGGATGAGTATTACCAGTTACAAAACAAACATCATCAACTGTGACGGTACTGTCAATGCACTACAATTATTATTCCTCCTTTTAAAGTACGCACTCAAATCGTCAGACGGAAGATCGATAGAGCAACATTTTAATTAATAGAGCGACGCAAAGTAAATTTATGTTTTGTGATCTTATTCATATGTGTCTTTCGGGTGTCTGTATGATTTCTCCGGTTACTTTGTCCACCAATGTTGATATTTGTCGATCTATTAGTTTTTATTTTGTCTACCTTACAGTCAAGATAAATAAGAACGGAGCAATCAATAAAATACGCGGATCTGCTCTAATGTAAAGGCAGAAATGGCTCAGAGACGGCAACCTAAAATCAATAAAAACGTGTTAATTTTTGATCAGCCCTGCCACAATCGAATCATTGATCCTTACAACACTTGCGTTATATTTGTTTAATTAGTCCATAATATAGTTAGTCAATATCAATGAAGTAGAATTTTGTGCCGTCAAATTCAACAGTAACATAATAATTGTAATTTCACGTAAGTCTTAAGGGAAATGCACAATGAGACACCCAATATAACAATATCTGTTAAAAATTGCAATCAAATAATAAAGTAAAAGATATATTTTATAAAATACACTTTTACAATACCAACAGCCTTTCGCCTTCTAATTAGAAAATGATTATGAAAATATGCGTTGTCAGTAATATAACTTGCATATTTTTAAGTAAGTATCTTTCTGAATATCAGAAATAAGAACTACATACGACAAATATTCATTCGTACCTATAATAACCAAAAAAGCGAGAGTCTAGGAAAACTGAATTCAACGAAACGCAATAAAACACGACTAAAACATTATTTGACTAAACTGTGAGAATCATCACTACTCGTAAATGGACACAGATCCGCTTGCGCACTAAAATCAACACATAATTAACTACGCAACATTTGCACGATTGGTATAAATAAATACAAATTAAACTCAAATTCAGACTAATTTTTACCCACTACATCGAATGAAAATCAATGACTAGCGCACTTGGGAAAGGATTTTTCGTTGTTTAGTATTCACACGATGAGTTTTATTAATTTTTGCACAAAACATACTCAAAATTAATTTTGTGTTGTTTATAACAGAGAACTAACACTATTACATTGATGTAAATAGTAAGGAGCACCTTTAACTAGTTAGTTAAAATATGACTAGTATGTCCACATGTAAGTTTAAATTTTGCTTATTCTAACGTTGGTATCTCCTTTTCGACCAGATGTATTAATGCTTCTGATTATGCAAAGTTTTTTATCACAAAAAGCACAATAGCACTTTCAGCCTATAGATAATAAATTTAGGAAAAACGATGTTATTTTAAATTTTTGATTAAAATATAGAGCAAGAAAGTCAGGTAGACTACGAACACGATTTAACTAGCCGAAAGAATGAATCAAAAAAGAGATAGACCGAATGGCGAAAGGTTGAATAAAAGTTAGAACGACACTTATTGATAAATATAAGATTTTTCATCTATGAAATCCGTTTAAGGAAGAATACGCACACAACACCTTTTTCAGTCTCCGTCAACGGAAGAGGAAAATTTCTATTAACAAGTTTGTAGTTACCTACAATTGTTATGCAAATGTTTGAAATTTTGAACCCTTTTTAAAACTAAATATACAAGTCGTCTATTTGTAACAGCACAGGCGAAAACATGGCACACAATGTTTAGCTTAACAAGCAGTGGAAGACAAATATTTCAATAAGGAATGCGTGAATAAGATCTAAAATATAAAGTACTCGCATTCTCAATTCTGTGCTGCTTGCAGGCTTCATTCTTACAATACTTCGAATTTGATTTTATTAAATCAGCCCTCATTTTCGCGAGGCACCTAATGCTGAATGTTAAAATCGAGCGGCCAAGATTGCCTATGGTGAACTGATTTGCGTATTGACCAGTCTCGTCTGAAATCCATATTTACACCTAGAGAGACAAGAGTGTTCTGCTCTCCGTCTTATAATTTACCAATAGCACATTAATTATTTGATAAAAAACCATAGCTCCAGTTTGATAGGTGAATGCCTACCTTGAATGAGCTATCAGGAAATCCCTTAGATTTTATATGTTTTAAACTTTCTAAAAGTTTGTTTTGAAAGGAAATACATTTGAATGTTACAAGGCACAGCATTTTTTTTACCAGACAAAAATTGAATGCGCGAGCGTGGATTACAAATATTTAAATGAAGGTTGATTTTTTATATAAACATCGGTCCCATTACATACATCCATTTATCAAAATAAACTAAGATTTGAATAAAGTGGAAAAGGTTATTGTTTTTCTGTAACGTATTTCCGCTGAAGTACTATTTGATGAGTACATCAAATAGCATTAGAATTATTGCTTCACAATTGTAAACGAATAGGATGCCATTATCATTTATAAATTTGCAGCTCAAATTTATTTCTTAGACCACATTGCGCAAATAGATGAATGTTACGTACAATGTATGCAAGACTACTAGAGGCGAGAGGGTAATATCTAATTTTGATTTCCATATATATGCAATGCGGTTTGATCCTCGCTAGTCAGTTTGCCGTCTTACTCTGATGGAAGGTCGAAACGTGTCAGTGTGTTGCGACTGGCGGTAGTTTTGTTATGTTGTTTGACGACTGGTTAAATACAATGGGATTGGGGTTTACTTCAAGCTTGCGAACTTGATTTAAAGAATTGTTTCCACCACCCGCGCAATCACTTATTGTTTAAATAAATGGTAAGTTTGAATACGTGAGTCATAGGGAAACTGCTTAAAAATCACATTGCCGCTATTAATCATAACCATCACTTTAAAACCTGTCAAAATACATAAATAACCAATTTAGACATCACAAAATGTCTTATTTAACAGCAGCAGAACAGCAAACAAAATGTTACTCTACGATTGATATTTGGCACTAGGTAAGCACGTCTGCTCAACACACAATTATATGACTATTGTAGAATGTTACATATCCATAAATCACATACATGCACAGGCACAAAAACCGAACAGCTACCATACTATACAAACAGCCAATTCTGGACAGTAAGTGATGAGTTCCAAATAAGAACGAAACAGGTCTACCGAATGAATTGCTTTTGTCCGGCAAACTGGCTCAGTGGTTAGATAACCGGATTCCGAAGCAGACGTGTCACAGTTTGAGCTCTGTCCGTGGCAAATTCTTGATAATATGTGATGAGTTTTCATCACTGAATGAACTTTCGTTTCTACACTTTAAGATTCTTAGTTTATAGTGAGAAATGTATGCATATAAAGGGACAGGCGTTTATATCAAGGCTGCAACCTTGATTAAAGTAATAGTCATTTTACTAGTTAATGCACAGCAGAGCCGGCAAAAATGGTTAGCCATAACTTTAGCTGGATCACGGACATCGCAATAATTAGGCGCAAATCTGAAACAGTCAATTAACGTCATGCATAAACTTTCATCCCAGCCCAAAAGCACATGTAGTACATTTACGTTCATTCATAATGAAGGCTATTTGTTTTCACGCAAATAAGTATTGATAAGCATCATATAATTAATTTTCCCAAAAATGTTAATTTAAAAGAAACTTTAGTAGGATTCTCCAGTGAAGATCTGCTGCTGTTTACCATACGGAAATTATAAGAAAACTGACTGTTAAAAGCATTAAGCTTTCATATATCAAATCGTAAGAATATGTGATGTTTTCTTCTGTCTTCAAGGTTGCAGGGATATAGGCATACGCTGTTGGCCAACATACTAATTACCGTTGATGCAACTTTTTGTTGAATATTTAGTTCACTTTAAACTATTTGCAGTAACTTTTAATATTGCATTACAAGATCATTAATAATTTGCTTTAAGGTATTGCGAAGAACAGACATTCACATGCCTTTACTAATCAATTAAGTACGCATCAATAAAGCTAATTACTTGCTTTCAATAATACGCAAAACAAATTTACTTTCTCGCCCAAGACAAATCTAATTGCTTCTATCTTACTTACTTTTAGGCGACCTAAACAAATCCATACTTAACATGATTTTGCAAAAGCTTTAGTATTTCCTGACACTTGTAAAGATATTGCTACACGTATTTGCTAATGATACTGATGCAATTTATTTTATTTTTCTTCAAATAATAAAATGTCTCTATAGCTATTTCCCAACTAAAGGGATTTATTTTAGATTGAGATATATATATATATATATATATATATATATATATATATATATATACGTTAACGTGCTTTTCTTGACACAAAAACGTGCATTTATAACGTCAGCTCAAGGTCATGCACAATTCTACTTACAAGTATATACTGGTATTAAGATTGTTAACGTCAATTTGATAGAAGTTTAAGAAGACGAAACGCCCTTTAACTTATACAAGTTTAGTGAATTTCAATGAGTCAAAAGGAAAGGCCACACGTACCCTCTTGTATGTTAAAGTAATGAAGGAAGAACTTCTTGTTCTGTAGTCTAAAACAGAATGAGTATAAAATGATAAAAGAATATAGCAGTAAAAATAATTTAAATTTTAGAAGTCGAAATGATGAATGCATACGGGATTTCAATAAAATTTACAACCGTTCCGTACTGAATAAATCGTTCTAAATTCTAATGTAACATTTAATAAAGATCTTGCGTCAAATATATATATGCGTAGATTTAATGTCCCCATTTCGAACAGAAAATGCTTTATGATTAATAATTACCTCTATTATGGGCATATATATGTATATGGTAAAATAGAATTTATTTACATGTAAAAACGCAACAAAACAGACCGCTTTATGCCTTATTTTGGTGCAAAAACAGCATCCTTGTCTATAATATACTTAATGTCAGATTTAGGATATACCATACCATATAAATTCATGTTTCACACAAGCGTCAGATATAATTATCGTTTTTCTGTATTCCCCTTAAACCTGGCACCCGGTTTGTGTAATATTCCGCCAATATAAATCTTCTTCGTTATCCGGATAGGATGCTAAATTTAGCATAGTTTAATTCCGATATTTTTAATATTAAAATGTCAATTCATTATTTTGACTAATGCCAGCCGCCATTAAAAATTGGTTTTAAATTTAAAAATTTTATTTATCGATAATAAATGAAAATGCACGCGAAATGTGCAATTATTTGTATTTTACGATACAACCTATTGCGCACATGTTGAAATCCGTTGACGTAAATGACCGAAAATCGTGCATGTTACTGTTAGAAATATAACGCTACGGTGTGAAATCGCACTAAATTGTTGCTTGTTATTGTTTGCACATCATTTCAGAATAAATTATTATATTAGATAGGAACTTTATTTGGCTAAAAGATTCCACGCCTCGCACGGATTTCAGTCAAATTCAGTGGGGTTTTTGGCATTTATTTATATGTCAAATTTGAATATTCAGATTATCTTTCTTTGAGATATAACATAGAGGCGAATTACAAGATCTATTTCATTCGGCATTGTTATCATCCAAATTTATAGAATAAAACTGTTTCGTTATTTAAAAGGTAAAATATCCATGTTCGCTATAAAGATTTGCAGAGAAATAAAGTATAATCATTCAAATAAATGCATTACTATCATTTGAAGTACTTCAAGGTCTTGAATGCAAATGATATATTTCGCATTTAATAAAGTAAAGCTCGAATGTTCGTGTTTTAACATTATTCCAATACATCCTATCATTTGCAATAAAAATATTACTTCGAGTTTAAAAAATCCTTTGTTTTTAATCTTTCAAAAATAATTTCAAATTCAAACTCAGTGTGCTCTTATATATATATATATATATATATATATATATATATATATATATATATATATATATGGAATTCATACTGCTAATGGAAGCTTTAATTAAATGCGACATATAAAACAGGATTTGGGTAAGAAGGAAAGAAAAAGATTTCAAAAAGTATATGGAAATAGTAAAAAAATTAAATTTGTTGGTATTTTTACTAACAAAGTTTCAAAATAAAACGATTGGGTCTAGCGTTTTCGCATGACTGCACATTGATTGTCGTACTTCCTGCGTTCAGATATAATAAGCAAGCCATTAATTAAACTTCCAATTATGTAAAATAATATAGAAAGGAAGTAAAATTAAGTGTATATCAGTCTACATACATACAGAATAAAAATTTGTTGTTACGAAACTGAGCTTTGTGAAAGTGCGTGGATTTTACGATAAGAAAGATGAGTTTAGTGGCTTCAAATTAAACGTTCCTCGATTAGACTGCTGTCTTTTCAATTGCGACTAAAACAAAAATAATCCCAAACTTTGCTTAGATATTTCAGAGTAAGATTTGCATGTAAATTACTATTTATATTAGCGATTCTAATGCTAATATTAGCCTTTCAGCGTGCATATGTAAAGACAATTTATACCAGGCTTTAAACTTGAACTGGAGGCGAGCAATTTAATGACTCTTCATTCCCTTATTTCTCACTCTCTACATTTCCATATATTTATATATGTTAATTTTTAGATATATTAGGTGTAAGTGTGAAAGACCTGGATTGTCTATTTGATAAAACTTCTTTTTATATTTGTAGTTGGATAGGGTATTATAAATTCTATGAATGCATGCATTCCTAAAAGAGGTTTCACAAAACTGGAGAAGCTACTGATATTAAACTGCAAAGAGAAAGAACCATATTGCTGAGAGAAAACTGTCATCGTTGTATTAAATAATTACGGCAACCTAATTCTCAAGTATATAGATGAAATCAGACAATGTTGGCGTATTCCAGAAATGAACTGAAAAAACAAGATGAAGCGGTGTTTTGCGCAAAAATCGAGCATATACATGATATATTGGATAAGCCTATTCGTTCAATAGAAATACCATTTTCGAAGATTCTGTCAGATCTTTGGTAAAGAGACAAAACTCAATAATTAAATAAATTAAGAAATGTTTAAAAAAAGTATGTTCTAGGTTATTGACTGATAGTAATAGACGTATACTTAGACTATTATTAATAAAAATCGATCAGTATAGAATGACGGCACTATAGATGGGCCAAAGTTATGGAATGCATCCTTAAAATTAAAAAAAGTATTGATTTTGAAGCCACATTTAAACTATTGTTTTAACACACAGTTGACTTCGATCATACAAAAACTGAGCCTCGAAACTGTTTTTAGGCTACGGAAGTGAAATCGTTTAAGTGCACTGAACAGCATGCATTGACAAAACAACATTTGAATTCACTTAAAGTTATCAGCAGATATGCAGACATAAAAACTACGCTCAAATAAAGGCAAATGCGTTTTTTAATGGACAAACTTGACTATTTAAAGAGATTTCAAACGTGTTGAGTGACAGTAAATATTTCTTACGCCCGAATAAACGGGCAAAGTTCAACGGAAAGTAACAATTTAAATTAAAATCTTGCTTGATGCTGGTTTAATTGATCACTGCGTTACGCTGTAGCTTAAATCAATTGTATCATCTAGACCGACAGCAAACGGACTACCAGAAACTTACAAAAATGTTTAACTCAGAGGTAATTATTGTCATGGTCAATACTACGTTCAATGTACTGGCTAATTGGATAATCCGTGCACTGGAACTGCTGCGTTAACTCCTATGTAAGTTTTCTGTTACCGATTCTCATAAGTTTGTCAACATAATTCAAAATAAAAATTAAAAATAAAAGATTCGAAGTATTTTGATGTGAGACCTATGTTTAATAATGTTCTAAAGGAAGAAACCATTAGTAATATAATTCAATCATGACAGGCAAATAAATTATCATCTCTGGATCTAGGTCATTGTCTAAGAGAACATATATAAACAAACGCGAAATATGAGCATGTTCTTTAAAATGTAAGTTTACATCTACAGGTTGCTTGTTTGTCATTGTGGAAATGTCTACCCCCAGTGTAAGCAGACAATTTCAAAGGCGTTCTTGAAAATTAATTTTCAAAAAGAAGCTTGTTTAAATGTTCTTTATAAAAACCGTATGTCGATGACATTTGCCTTTTTCTCAAATACAGGTCATAGTCACGCAATCTGCTTCAAAGGAGCAACAAAAAGCACAGTAATATTGGCTTTACGACAGAGCATGGGAACTACGATTTTCAACTGTCATTCAATGTACTTCTGAATAAAATGATTAATACTCAATTGAATATATCTATCTGCTATGAATCGACCTGGTCTGTACAGTATTTGCATTACAATAGCGTTTGTCATTTCCGTATAATTCACCAAAAAATTTTTTTTTTTAAATCAAGTTTACGAGCTTGAGGTTAACACCAATAACTGGTTAAATAAAATGGGATTGGTGTTTACCTCAAGTTCGCAAACTTGATTTAAAGAATTGTTACCACCACCCGCGCATACAATTATTGTTAAATTGTATCACCAAAAATTTGTTTCTTAAAAAATGCCCGATTCTTTAGTCCAGATTTAAAAGACTACGAACATTTTAATGATTGTCACAGACAATGGATTAAATCAATTATTATGAGGGTAAACCTAAAGAATCGGACATGTATAGTCGAGAAAAATGGCAATCTACTTTAACACTCTATTAAGTGTCGATGCTGTTTCCGGCACAGCGCAGAAAGTTAAAGCTGCATTAGCCTGTATATTGTATGTTGTTCAACTATGCGTATTATTTAAGGTGATACATTTGTCTCTAGTAGAAATTTAAGAGGAACAGTCATTAATATCGACCTCAAATCCTACTTATCAATGTACATGCGTATGTTGTCGGTTAACTTACGTAGGCCGATCGACCTGGCAGATAATTACCAGAATAGCAGAGCATTGCAACGCATACACCAATATCAAATCAAATGGCGAATAAACGTCTGCAATTGCGCAACACATCAGTGAAAAATGGAACTAAATTTAACCGGATGTGGACTTAAAGATAATTACTATATGCAAAAAAATAAATTAGCAAGAAATATATGATGTTCTGTGGATGAACAAACTACAGCCTGATTTATACAAGCAAAAAAAGTATGTTTGTGCTTTAACTCTGAACCGGTGATGATATACACAAACGATTGCTTGCTCTCTTACTTCTCAATCTCTTCTCGTCGAAATTCTCCAGTTTTTAACACTTCATATATATATATATATATATATATATATATATATATATATGCTCATTTTTAAATACTTGAGAGCAAAATTACATATAAAAGTTACTGTATTTGTTAATATTTCGTTCTATTTTTGCGCAGCGAAAGTATTATATGCATATTGTTAAGGCTCATATTCGAAATAAATTGTATCTCTTTTTATAATGCAATTTAATGTCTTATTCTGGCCAAGAACATTTAAATATATAATAAACTTCAGTTTAATTTTACTCAATATTACTATCAGGTGTAGTATGTTGTCGACATTATAATGACAGTTTGCTAATATCTGGTTGTAAATTGGATTTGAAGATGATATCAAATAGAAGAATAAACTAATAAAAAAATAATTTGGATTATATATGATAATTTCATGGAATAAACGTCCTTTGAACTAAATGATTTTGGGTTGCATAAACGGCAGGGCGATTGTAGCAACAAAGGATGATGGCCCAATAAGGACGAAATAGGAATATTAGGTGAGATGTATTACTGTTCAGCAAGAGAAGAAAAAGTGAACAAGCATAACATAAATAAAGAAAACGAAATTTCTATAACATCGTATTCACCGGATAAAAGATGGACTTCGTCGAAAAAACTCGCAACCAATGAACTACTAATGAAAAATGTTCTTTTGTCCTGTAAACTACCTAAAATGGCGTACTTGTTCACATATAGAACAATCACTCAAACTGAAATGCTTTTTAGCGTCTGTGTGGAAAACCATTAGGAATTCTTATTGGTGGGTTAACACTGTGTTGATAAACAAAAATTATGTTCACCTAATAAGTAATAGTACATAAACTAATAAATCTGAGTTTTTACAAATTAAAAAAAAACTGACCATTAATATATATATATATGAAATTTATGATCAGATTGTAAAAATTCTTTAAATCAAGTTTGCGAGATTGAAGTAAACGCCAATCCCATTGTATTTAACCAGTCGTCGTACAACATAACAAAACTACCGCCAGTCGCAGCGCACTGACGCACTGGCGGTAGTTTTGTTATGTTATTCGACGACTGGTTAAATACAATGATATTTAATGTTTACTTCTAGCAAACTTGATTTAAAGAATTCTTACCACCATCCGCGCAATCAATTATTGTGTAATCAGATTATAAATGTTTGCAAAAACATAGATATATATATAGGTATATTTAACCAAATAGCTTGAGATGAACAAACAAACTCTTTTTATGCAAGATTAAAAACAAATATTTATTCGGTAATTTTTCAAAAAACTTGGAAGCTTCGTTACGCCTTAAGTATGAATTTGTGCCAAACAAAAGTATGCTAAATATTACTTATAGTCCTCTTTGATTTGTGTAACACAAACGGCAACGACGCAACCAAAATCACGACAAAATAACAACAACAAAAACAAAAATATAGCATCAATAACAACATCACCAGCAAATCCACCAACAATAACAGCAACATAGATAAAAAGAGAAACAATAAAAACATCAATGCCACGTAACAACAACAACAACAACAGAAGCAACAAAGGCAGTAACAGAAGCGGCAACGACGCAACCAATATCACGACAAAACAAAAACAACAACAAAAATAGAACATCAATAACAACATCACCAGCACGTCCACCAACAATAACAACAGCATAGACAGCAAGAGAAGCAACAAAACACCAATGTCACGTAACAGCAAAAACAACAACAGCAACAACAGAAGTAACAAAGGCAGTAACAAAAACGACAACGACGCAACCAAAATCACGACAAAACAACGACAAAAAAAACAAAAATAGAGCATCAATAGCAACATCACCAGCACGTCCACCAACAATAACAACAGCATAGACAGCAAGAGAAACAATAAAACACCAATGTCACGTAACAGCAAAAACAACAACAACAACAGAAGCAACAAAGGCAGTAACAGAAGCGGCAACGACGCAACCAATATCACGACAAAACAAAAACAACAACAAAAATAGAACATCAATAACAACATCACCAGCACGTCCACCAACAATAACAACAGCATAGGCAGCAAGAGAAACATCAAAACACCAATGTCGCGTAACAACAACAACAACAACAACAACAACAAAAGTAACAAAGGCAGTAACAAAAACGACAACGACGCAACCAAAATCACGACAAAACAACAACAACAAAAACAAAAATAGAGCATCAATAACAACATCACCAGCAATAACAGCAGCATAGTCAGCAAGAGAAACAACAAAACACCAATGTCACGTAACAGCAAAAACAACAACAACAACAACAGAAGTAACAAAGGCAGTAACAAAAACGACAACGACGCAACCAAAATCACGACAAAACAACAACAGCAAAAAAATAGAGCATCAATAACAACATCACCAGCACGTCTACCAACAATAACAGCAGCATAGGCAGCAACAGAAACAACAAAACACCAATGTCACAAAACAACAACAACAACGACAACAACCGAAGCAACAAAGACAGTCACATTAACGGCAACGCCGCAACCAAAATCACGACAAAATAAGAACAACAAAAACAAAAATAGTGCATCAATAACAATATCACCAGCACGTCCACCAACAATAACAGCAGCATAGGCAGCAACAGAAACAACAAAACACCAATGTCACGTAACAAAAACAACAACAAAAACAACAACAACAGCAACAGAAGCAACAAAGGCAGTAACACAAACGGCAACGACGCAACCAAAATCACGACAAAGTAACAACAATAAAAACAAAAACAGAGCACCATTAACTACATCACCAGCACATCAACCAACAATAACAGAAACAACAAAACACCAATGTCAAAACCGTTTAAATCACCACCACAACCACGAACAAAAGAAGAAACTATAGTAGCAACACCAAGAACACTGCAAACAACAATGAACAAAAGAAACAACAGCCCCAGCAACTTCAACGTCATCGTCATTAACAACAACAGCGGCAACAGCAAGAACAATACCATCGCGAACTGGAACAAAAGCAACAGCAATAAAAACACCGCTACCCCAACAAGAACAATAGAAGCAACAACAAAATCCGAATCTGGAAATCTAACACCATAAATAACGACAACGGAAACAATAACAACAACAGTCTCAGCAACCAAAAATATAAAACCACTAACAATACCTCCACCACCACCAATAATAGCAGCAGCAATTGCAACTGGCCAACTTCACCACCAACACCAACGAGAATAAAAGAGTAGAAACTATATCAAACACAATACCACATGCACTATCTCCATCAGTAGAGACGAAACAACAATGATACCACCACCGACACCACTAACAATAAGAATAACAGCATAAGCAACAATGCAAACACATCTACCATTACCAAAGAGAATATAAGCAACAGCAATAACAACGCAAACATCCCGACTATCAACAATGTAAGCAAGCAAAATTGCACTACTTCCAGCCCTTCTAACAACGACAGAGGCAACAACCATTAGAATACCACCAAAAACAACAGAAAAAGCCACCAGAACCACCAACAACTGCGTAACTAGCAGGGGAAACATAAAAAATAAGGCTGCCAAAAACAAATACAGTAACACCAGCAGCAACACTAACCATGCCGCTAAGAACACGAACAATAACGACAGTAGAACTAGCAGCAGAACAATATTGACAACTAAAATAGTAGCAGGGGCATCAGTGGAAAAAAATCACTTAAAACAAAATCAACACCAATAACAACAGCAACAGCAGTAGCAGCCACAAAGGCAACATCAACAAAGCCACCACCATCATAAACAACAGATACAGCATCGTCAGCGACACCATCAACAACATCAACAATACCACCGCCAACAAAATATGTTAGAATACACGAACTATAACTAAAGCAAAAACTCAAGCATCAACAGTAAATAAAACCAAATTAATAAAGCTTTCTACGGCTAGAAGTTGCGCAGTTTGAATGAAAACAACCAGCCCGTTAGATTTATACACCGATCGAAAAATGGGTTTCTATGCTGTCGATAAGTAATCTAGTGGGTTGGAATTGCATCGGAAAAGATGAACTGTCAAACTCGTTGGCGACAAATGTTTAGATTTAAGGACTAAACTGTTGTACACATGACAGTTGAGCAGTATGCTTTGGGGGAAAATGCGAATGATCATGCTTTCATTTTTAAGCTTAACACAAAATTAAACTCTGATGGCATTAATAGCATGCGATGGGAAAGCTGTCGCCATACTTGCATACTTCGCTTTAGAAAAAGGTACACTTCATAATTAACGACGTAAAGCGTAAGTTCATGGTTTGTATCAAATAAAATCAGAGCATTTAAGTAAATATGGGATTCTACACTTTATTTAAAATGGTAACGCTTAGATTTGACTTCAGAGTATAGTTTTTGCAAATACCATATACTCTCATATATATATATATATATATATATATATATATATATATATATATATATAACAATAATAATACACAAATCCAATAAATATTTAAAGTTGAAATAGGCTTAAATTTGAATTTGACACCAAAACCATTTATCCCGTAGACTGGTTTCGTTCATATTGTGCATTCATCAAATACTTTCCATGGCTTCTGCAGCCGACGGTCAGATCGGAGGACGTTTATCCAAGAATCTTGCAAATTATTCACTGCGCAATACATGCAATTTTTAGCTATATACCAAATTATGTTGATAATCCAGCTGTATTTCGTGTAGAGCGCTTTCAAGTGGCTTACCGACAGCGTATTTTTAATAAAATTCTGTCATAATAGGTTAATTTAATATCAATTCTGTAAATGGAATGGTGTCTGTAATATTATCATAGAATGCGATGTCAAAACGATGCCGAATATGCTTCAACTGAAGAGAAATCTGATTAACTATGCTTTGATGCAGATCAGAAAATTGCATTCAATGTGTGACTTTGGTGATGCAGTAAGCTGAAATTTTCTGAATTAAATGTGCCCCCTTCAAGGCCCGGCTGCGGCAATTCTGGTATATGCTTTCTAAATTCTAAATCATGACGAAACTGACCTTCTTGAAGAATGTGCTCGGATTCTTATCCCGTTCGCGATAAATTCTGGACAGTACTTGTAGACATACCAATAAAGTCAAAACTGGTCTACTGGATGAATTTCCATTGGTGCATAAAGCAATATTGAGTTTCTAATGACAATATACGAGTACTGAAAATCCTCCTATCAGACTTCAAAGCAATATATATATTGATTAATGTATGTCTTAACAATAAGTAAAAAAATTAGTTTTTTGCAGTCGCATGCAAATGTATAATCTTTCCTAAAAATCTTGCTTATTTATCTAACTAACAAACACATTCCATTTTTAATCATTCGCCTATACAATTTTACTTAATTTTTAAAATCATTCATAATGTTATAGTCTCATTATTGACCACATGGACAAAACTATAATATTACTGCATAAATTATTAAAGAATATAGCACAATTTCGGCATAAAATATATACAGATATAATTTTGAGACGAGAAAAAACAGAAATATTATTTTCGCCTACTTTTTAATGAGATTAACTTCTTGGAGGCTTTTAACAGCGTTTTTTTACGTATCCAAAATGTGACTAACCTTGACAAGTTTGGTGTTTCCACCTAACTGGGCTTGATTGTTTGACTGATATTGGTGGATGTTGTTTGAACTGTGGTATTCCTCGTCACTAGCCAGTTCATCCAAATAATAGGTGTCGGCACTTTCACCACCAATTGACGATTTAGCGTGACGTTTTTTTCTTGACACCGCATTACTTAAAAGATTTTGATTCAACGAACTAGTCTCTGTGTGATTTAGACCTGAATGCGTTGTAGATGCGAGAGACGAAAATTCAGATGTTGTTTCTGACACTGATACTGACGATGAAGTGTTCAGAGTAGATGGAGATGATGATATCGTCGATGCTGCTTGTTCTGCTGCTGCTGATGGTGATGAATCGTCTTTACAAGCCAGCGCTATCTCTTCTGGACTGAGATTAACTGGAAGACTCAATGGTTTCCAAGTAGCTCCTCTGTCGTGAGTTATGACAGTGTGAAGTGTTCTGTCAGGATTCAATCTTGTTGCTAAGTAAGTGCCGCGCATAGACGCAACGCGTACAAAGTCCGTTAATGGTTCGTGGTTCGGATAAAGGTGATGCTGTAATGAAGTGCTGAGCAGTGTTCCGCTCTCGTCGGTGGTATACAATGTTCCATGTCCAGTATCTTACCAAATCGAAGGAAAAAAATAAACGTACGATAGAATACTATTTGAACCTATTAAAATAACTAAGTAAACCCAAATTTACTTAATGCAATTCAATTATCGAAAAACCTGTAGCCATACGCGAATTAGTCTCTAGCTAGTCGGAATATAATATATATATAATATATTCTTTTATTGTAGACGAATTATGATATTACACATCTTTATGCTAACAGCTTTCATAATTAAAAGTGTCAATACGCACTTTCTTGTAGGTACTCCTAAAGGACGCCGGATATATGTGTAAATTTCTTAGTGCTAAATTAAAAAATGGTCATCATTCGCAAATTAAACTCCCTGGTTTTCTTTCCACATATAATGTGAGAAATCACACACAAATGCATACTCGTGCAATTCATAATTTTTTGTTTAGATCGCGCTCACAATTATGTCATCAGTTCACTTTTAGACGGTGTATGTCACAACCGAGTGCTTCGGTGATTACAGTTGTTAGTTATATGTTCGTTTAATAACCATACAGAACGTTATTTAATTTTGATTCATATTTTAATAAATTATGCTTTGCTACAGCCTTACATTCAGCTGAATTTTGTATATATTGGTTCTGGGCTCATTATTTTACTTCATGTTCAGTTCAACGCACAAAACGGTTTGGGAAGCTGTTGCATTTCTGTGAGTAATTGGTATCAGAATACATACTTGCTCAATTTTCCTTATCTTCGTGTTGTCGATATTTTAATGGGGAAAAATTTAACGATAGGATTGTCAATATTTGCTTTTGTTTCACCAAAGAATTCTGTTTAACAATTTGCTTAAAAGTGGTTAGAAATAAAGGTACTTGACTTTGGCATTCTGCTAAATTAATTTGTTTTTTCTCTTAATAGCTAGCTTATTATGATTTTATTACGTGAAATAGAGTCTACGCAATTTTAATGTACGCTACTCATATTATATATACGAGTGGGAAGATTTTTTTGTATGAAATTTCACCTGCTTGCTTTCCATACCAATAGAGCAATGGTGTATAACTGCCAAAAAAGTAGAATTGAGAAAACCTCGGAATTAAAATCTTCCAGAAGATCAGTTATTTAACATGTTCATCATAATTTGAATATATAAAATTTTAATATCCGGATTTTGTTTAAGAATATTTTTCACTTTGGTATGAGTTAAACGTGTACTAGATATAAAACTTTAATCATATAAGGACATATTATTTTCGAGCAATACCTTTATTGGCGCTATGTCGGCTATCATTTAATCAAGCAAACAATATTATCAGTAAATACCTTGCAACTATGCAACGCACTTATCCGTTTAGCACAATGAATGTTCAGTATTACACTGTTACTTCTTAAAATAAAGATTTCGAACACCAGGAAAACATTAATCTCACTTTGTTTCACCGGTCGCACAACATAGCAAACCTACTGGTAGTCACCCGTTCTGAGACGCTTCAACTGTACATAGCCATCATTACATTGCGACGGCATTCTGAATGAAATACGTTAATTCAATTTTGCGAGTTATAGATAAACACCAATGCCATGTTATTCAACCTGTACCACAACAAAAGGAAGCTGCTTTCCGCTGTTCAACGGATTATATACAGTAAGCTTGGTGTTGACGTCAACCATGTTCACCTGATTTTTGTAAATCATTTCAACTATTGTTTAACTTATTCCAGTCTATGTGAGATTACTTATTTGTGAGAGGCGCAAATCCACTTTCGAATACAATTTTTCGATTTTATTTTCGTCACTAACTTACCCATCGTGTTCTGTTGATGACCATGGAAGAAGAAAAGTATCAGTGCGCGTGATCTTGTGTACCTTGTGTAAAGTGTTACGACTGGTTAAAAACAATAGGATTGGTGTTTATCTGCTACTCGCAAAATCAAGTCAAAGAACTATTAGCTCCATTCCCACAATGAATGGTAATTTGATACTGTTAGTGTTTTAAATGTTTGCCATATAGTTAGCTATTACACAAAAGTTTTAAAACAATGATCACAATTAAGTTAGTCATTGCATTGGTAATTGTTAATCTTTGGCGGTTGAGATTTACCTAGAAAAATAGAAATCCATTCTCGTAGAACATACTCCAGGACGTAAATCAAGGTAAAAGAAATATTAGCGGAAATAAAACTGTGGACCAAAATTCTTGAGAAAAATTTTTAGCGAATTTTATTTTTGCTGATTTAGCGCATTCTTCACGTTGATTATAATGATAATGTGCAGAAAAATAAATAATATAGACGCTTCATTCAACTTTCCGGAAGTTTGCCTTGTTAGGATACGCAATTTTATGATTTTTAAACGATTATATGTCAATTTCATTTGTAACAATCTCGCTCCAAAGTACATTTAAATTGCTTCTTGTCGTACTATTTTCATGGTTTTACTTAATAAAAAAGACCTCTTGATGAACAGTATAAAAGATCAATCTAGAATGTACTTTGGCATTCGAGATTTTACAAACAAAATTTATGCATACATAAACACTGCCAATGAATGTGCTGGCTGGCAATAGCTAATAAGTAAATAGACCTCATTCTGTTTTGATTATAATGACTCATTTCTATGCCGACCATCAGAACCACAGTAAAACAGAGAATTAGACCAAAATTATAGAGTATAATTTTTTAAAAAACATTAAATAGAGATTTGCCACCGAACATACTGCTTATTTTGACACCGCCTTATTTTATTTTTGTCAGAAAATGTCAAAAAACTATTCAAATAGCAATGATTTATACTCCGAATTTGCCAGATAACACAGATATTCTTTGGAATATAGGGGTTTTTTTTATTTCACTTTAATTTAAACAGTATTAGTTGATGCTATCATACGATGGATAATGCAATCGCATTGTTAACCTTTCACTTAACTGGCAAATCTTTAGAAACAAGAATTCTGTGAACATAATTTAGTTGACGACCTTTTATTAATTTAAAGCCCTAGTTCATAGCCAAAATACACTTTATCATTGTCATGCATCCAATTTTGATGTTTATACAATGATGTCAATTTCGGTTAGCTTCATTTTATCAACAATTTATATTATCTCCGCCATAGAGCCAATACTAGCCAGTCTCTATCCACCGTTATAAATAAACCAAACAACTTGTAGAAATAATATTTGATCGAATTAAGACACATATTGTTATTATAATCCAATAAAGTGTACAGTGGAAAATACATTCCAAGATATACACTTTAGTCTTAACTGAGCCTGAGATTAGAATGTATAATGTTCCATTAATGGAGCATGATCACGTCGTTTACTCCTTTTGTCCAATTTGAATTTTACAGTTCAATGTACCCCATATGCATTGAATAAATACTTATTAGTTAGTTTACTAATGCCGGCTTTAAAATTATCTCCAATAACATCTTCTGCATAACCATAAATGGAAGATTTCCAAAAAGAAACTAAATGTAAAGTTGAAATATTAAGATATGGTGAACTTGGAGAACATCTAATAGTTTATATTCTAAACTAAAAACTCAGGTTCAACATACCTCAATGCCTTTTCTCTTGGCAATAACGTGGTTTCACGTCAATAGTTCATGCCGTTTTATATATTGCTACCTAAATTTTTCTCCTATATATACTTGTCACCTTATAAGCAACATATTTTGAACAGGCACGCAAGGTTTCAACAACATACTACGAAAATTCAAAAGTGTATTCACCATTCGATTTGGTATACGCGTTTTTGCTACAACGCCCTTAATCTCTGGTTGCTATTGTCCAGTCAGCTGGTCTACGTACCATCACCAACAACCAAAGGAGGTTATATCTTATTTGTTGTGGAGAACTAATAGATATTCAATTGTGTGTTAGATTTTGTACACATAGTGACGATATAGTTCAACTTGGGTCAGATTTATAAATCAAAGTCAACATGAGTGAAAGGTATAATCTCATGTACATATGCGTTTCGTGCTTACTAGCGATGCATTAGTAGGCGTTGCTACCACGCCTTATACCCCTTCCCATTATATTTGGTCAAGGCATATGGAACAAATGCACGGTACACTCTTCTAAAAATGTGCAAACCTGCAGAAGTGAAACAAACTTCATTTAAAGTTTAAGACAACGCGACTTCAAATCCAACTCACTATATATAAAATATATGCCAAGCTATTAAACGATATAAATATATATATTATATATATATATATATATAAAATAGACTACTTAAAACATAAAAACTCTGTGCATTTAGAGAATGATTAAGAACAACTGAGACTGTACCTTAATGTCTCAGAAGTTAGACAAAATTCAGAAGCACCTCTTCATGTGTTTAAGTTACAAATATCGGTCTCAATTGACAGCAGTTACTGTATCGTCGTGACAATTATGACATAATCTAGCTAAACGTAATAACATTTTTACATTCTTCGTTGCAACAGACTAAAAAATATGCATTATTGTATTATGCATGGCAGGCGGAAGTTTTGCTTATAAATATTCAATGCGAGGCAAGCTTTAATCACAATATCACAATAATTTTGGGCTAAATTTTTAAAATGTTGGAATACGCTGTGTTTATTGGTTTCATTTCTTATAATTTAAATAATTCTTACAACTCCAAAAACGTTCTATCCTAAAAATATGATTTATTTAAAAAAAATTATCTATATCACTACTAATGTTGATATTAATATTCAACGCATTACACATGGCAATAAGTCATTAGGGATATGCCGATAAAATCTCTGCCCAGGTATATGGCCCTATGAATAAACTGGCTAACAACCTTGAGACACGACGGGTTGGTTGTATCACCCAGAGTCTGTAGTCGCGCACTAGCATAAACAATGATCAAATATTTTATGTTTGACACCTATCTTATCTCTACAGTCTATTTTGTTTATCTAATAGACAATCGAGTCCGTTCCGGTTGCCGTTATTAATACAGCGAACAGTTATTGATTCCTGCTATTGTTGATTATGTTGTCGCCTTATTTAATCTGTCCTGTAAGCTCCAAATTCTTGTCATTTGTTGCATTTCTGACGCTACAAATAACAGTGTCAGTCATCTTAATCACACAATAGATGCATTACTAATGACCTGTGTAGCAAAACGATGATAATTGTGTCTGTGTCTAAAATATGGCAGCACTGCATCCGGTGGATAAAGCAAACAAAAGCAGCAGTGTTTCACAGAAAGCATAAAAGGTAGAATAGTTTTACTGTGAAAATTTTAACATTTGTTAGGCTACAGAGACAAGCAAGCAAACGTCATTCATATTATGTCGGGTAAATGCTGTAGCAGAATCCACTCGTCGTGAAAACACACACACCACCATTAGATCGTCTATGAGTTGATATCAAACTAAAATAAGTGTTAAGCTGGAACAGTTACACAATTAACAAACTTGATTGTTTTAAAAGCTAATTTGTTTTTTATATGCAAGTCTAGTATTAAGCATATTATTTCTATATTGTCTTTTCGATTTTCACTTTCTAACACACCTAATAAAACATTTCTGAAATAATCAACTAACTATAATTCATACACATGTAAATGCACATTTTTAAAATTCTCAGTTTAAAATTGAATTGAAAAAGTTGATTTTGTCAGCACAACTTTATTTTTCAGTTTATCTTGTGACACTTGAATATTTTTAATATTTGAAAACTGTTAATCAATAAATGGTTTCTTCTAATAGTTTCCATTGCATAGTTTGATAAGGATGGATTTGTTATTGAAAGGTGTAGCGCATACCATGGAACTCTAAATTGCAACCTTATTGATAACAGCGACAGCGTGGTCATCAGGAGGTTTGAGTGAATGTGTGTGTGTGTGTATGATTGTAAGCCTGTTTTTCGGAGCAGATCTATGAAGTTCTTTCATAGTAATAGTTCATTTGTTATTTATTGTGGGCGATTTCATTGGTTGCATGACTAGGTGGTTTCGTCTGCGCCCTTGACATTGAACAGGCTATTTGTTCGGTTTATACAGTCGCACGCTTATTTTTCTTGTGCATGTCTATTTTACATTTTGCCTAATGTAGCACATGCAGTTCACCCAGTAAACTGGTTTGTTTCATTATTGGGAAAACAATAATGCTTAATTTATACTGATATATATATAACCAAACTACTGGCATCAATCGTCGATTTAATATTAGCCCCCAAAGTGAAATGATGTATTTTATAACATTTTAGATCAAAACAGATCTCAAATGTACCATAAACAAACCTGTTCTGCACAGTATTTGCATTATAGCAATTTCGAGCCGTTTCAATATACATTATCAACATTTCGTGACTGATTTTCCAGAATTGACAGATTGGTTAGTCCAGATGCGAAAGAAAACGTATATAATAAAGCAAATAATGATTTAATGTCTAATTACAATCCTAGACAATTAATTGAATCAATCAATTGAACATCCCATTTAAGGGGTATGCAGTTTCCCGAATGGTCGAAAAGAAAGTTGAATCAGTATTAACACGCAGATTTAATGCAGCTAAACTACGAATGTTATTTAGGGTAAAACACTTGCCTTTGTCAGCAATCAAAGAGAAAAAGGCGTTAATGTCGTCATCAATTATTTTTCAACAATATACATGCGCTTCTTCTCGATCAACTTACGTATGCCGATCGACTAGACGGTTAATTACTAGAATGAAAGAAAATTGTATTTAAAACGCGTTTTAAATAAAATGGTGAATACACTTCTGCAATTGCCCAACACATCGTTGAAAGAAAACACGTATGTTCTCCAAACGTAGCGTTTAAAATAATTACTAAATGCAATAACAAAATTGAGGTAGCCACAAAAAAGCCTTATGGATAAACAAATTGCAGCCGGATGTTCAGGCATTGAGCTTGAACTGGAGGTGACGCACGCAATTGATTGGTTGTTTCCCTTATTTCACACCCCTCCATGCTTTCATATTTATATCTTACTTTGCCTTTCAATTTATACATAAAGAGATGCATATATATAATATATATATATATATATATATATATATATATATATATATATATATATATATGACATCCATTTCGTTTTACCCAAGTATGAATTTAAAATCCGCAATTCATTACTGAAAAGAGTAATAATTTTGGACTAAAAGAATAATTTCCTTTTAGCATACCATGCACAATCACGCAATATTTGTATTTACTCGTTTTCACATTTTCATAAATCAAAAGTCTCTTATAGGATGTTCGTTGTAAAATATGACAATCGCAGATATGTGAGACATATTGCAATACAATATGAGAATCATTATAAAACAATAAGATGTTGTGCGTATATGGGTGTATGCACGTTGACGCAATGCTTGAGTTAGTGTTTTTGGGCATTTTGTGTGACCTGATGCATCTTACGTCCGGTGCAGTCGCTTGCAACGACTGTCTGGCTACGAGTATCCTTCCGCTTCTTTGACATGCGATACGTAGTTCATCCCAATTACAAATATATACGTTTTCATGTTTCGTGACTTTTCCTTTTCTCTCTTGATTGCTATTAAAATTATTCACAAAGATTTCTGTGTAAAGCATAGTTCATAAAACATCGATTGTATCGTCTGATAAAATTGACCTTACTAATATTAAATGACTTCAATTGTTAAAATATTTATACGGGCGCCATGACAGATAACGCTGATCTTAAATTATTAGGCGTCTTCGTTTCTGTTGTTTATACACTATTATCCTCTAAAACCGAATTATCTATCCAATAACATTGTCCCGAACGGGCCTATGGATTTCTATCCCTACCACTAATTGCATGCAGTTTCGTATAGTTTATTTTTTCGGGGAAACGAACGCCGCTGAGGAGCATGATATTGCTGATAATTGTATCAGTCAAGGTCTTAGGCCTGGTGTTATTCCAGATTTCGGCGCTAAATGTAATGATTCATTCATTTAATTATATTAATTTCAGGAATATTTTATTCAACATCATGAGAGATATATTTCTATACAATGAGACGCGGCCCTTCCTGTATTGATTATGTGATAATTATATCACTCGCTGTGCATAAAAAAGGATTTTTACTAGATATTGGGAAATTCAGCTTATGCTACTAGATTTAGTTGTCCTCTTATATTTGTGAATTTGAGTTCCCCTTGAAACCTGAAAATTGAGATAATTCCCTTCCGTCGCATTTT
Organism: Eudiplozoon nipponicum; assembly: GCA_029291075.1. Classification (NCBI taxonomy): domain Eukaryota; kingdom Metazoa; phylum Platyhelminthes; class Monogenea; order Mazocraeidea; family Diplozoidae; genus Eudiplozoon; species Eudiplozoon nipponicum. The sequence continues at coordinate 125,494 of JAQBSW010000341.1, forward strand.
CTTCTGAGTAAAGTTGCTTAAGTTTTGCTTTCAAAACAGGTCCCCCCGGACGTTTGACTAGATTGTTCATTAAGTTCCGATTGAGTTCCTCAGATAAACAACAATTTACATTAATATTTAGGCCCGCGCAATTTAATTTATTGTATGGGGCTGAAATGTGGCGCATGTCAATTTCCAGAAATAATTCTTGGTCGAGGTGTCATTGGATTAGTAATCTGGTTTATTCAAAATTACCTGATATACTTGTAAGAAGTATCAATGATCAGGATATGAGAAATGTCGCATTTGCTTTATGAGCTTGCTTCTAAGACTTGTGAAGTACTGTGTATCGATTAAGGTAGCCGAAGTTATCCGAAATATTCCAAAAAAATATAAATAACTGGGACAATCCTGTGTTAGTCACAACACAAATCAGGTGAGTGTGGTATTGTGTTTTATATATTGGCATTTATGATTTGTGTATTTGCCAGACTCTTGCCAAATCAGTTATGTTACAAATAAAGAGAAGCATAAAATCGAAATTATTTATATTTACCTATAAGTTCTCTTTAGGCGAAATGAATCAGTTTGTTTCTAGCGTATCAACATCAACAGGAACATGTGCAATGCTAATTACCTTGCCAACACTATTTTTTCTTCCTTAATTGAAATCAAATTTTCAATCTTGATATAAACGTCAAACCCGTTGTATTAGGTCAGTTGCACAAAATATTGAAACGACCGTCAGTCACGCGTGCAATTAGTTTAAAGTAAAGTTAAAAGTAAAGCAGCAATATTCTTACACATATTAAAATTAGTCCTTTTTGATAACCAAGGTCAATAAAAGAGTTTGGAAAAGTTTAATGCAGTCTCTTATAAATAATCGTTGATAAAATTCGATTTCACATTAAGTGAGGTAATTTTTGTGTCAGTCACATTCTCTATTTTTTAATTGCTTTGTCAACTCCAAACAGTTCAAGAAAGATTGTGCGTTTGTTGGTATACTCAACAAATAAATAATGCGGAATAACAAATTTGATGGCTTGGACTGTGACTCGTTCATGTCTAAAACAATTGACCTCATTGGTGAACTTCTCGCGTTGTTACAATTTTATGAATTTATGGTTTGCCGTGTAATATAGCTCAAGAAATATGAAATGGTTTGGCTATTCTGATTTAATGAAGGCAAATTTCTGGGATTAAACGAACTTTGGTTGCGCGGGCGGTGAAAGCTATTACTTTTAATCGAGGTTGCGATCGTGTTGCAAACACCTGGCCCTTTATGCACATACTTTTGTCAGTATAAACCAAGCATTGTATCGTATATAAAAAGAAATTCATTCAATAGACCGGTTTTTCGTTATTAGAAACTGATCACGTACTGTCCATAATATGCCATTAAAAGGGTTCGAACCTGGACAGGCTTGCTTCGGAAACTGGTGTATTAATCGGCAACAATGCATTCTATATACATGCATCTATACAGATCAATAAATAAAAGTTTATTGTTATTATTAGCAAAGTTATTTTTTGTTAATAGAACTGAAGCGAAAAGACGATTCAACTGCTTCAAAGGAAAAAAATTGATGAGGTTCTTGACTAAATGACGAAGTATGCTAACGAGGACGATTTTTGTCACTGTCTATTGGGTAAACCTACTCGATAAAATCCGTATGGAAAATTAAGTTGGAATAGTTTCAACCAAATTATATGGCAAACCAGTTTTTAAAAAATTTGCCGAAACGAGGAGTCTCGGAAATGAGGCCAATTATGTCAATGGTGAATGCGCCGAAGTTCTAAATCTCAAATTTTTATAAAACCCACATCAAACATTAAGGGACGTTAATAAAAAAACACATGTCGAGGTCCCTTTGAATTGTCAGAGCAATTGTAAATTACTTACATGGCTGACAAAACGTAGAGTTGCTCTATGACAACGTTCCGTCAGAGTAAACTCATTTAATCGTGGGTGGATGAGATTGAAATGAGGACTCAAACGTTTCTATTGAAATAGATAATCTAAGAGAATACATTTAAAAATGTGGAACTGTAAAGTTTTACTTTAATATACAAAATATTTTTTCAAACCAACTGTGCAGCTGTAGGAATTTGCATGACAGCACTTTTCGCTGTTGAATATAGGCTCCAACTAGAGACAAATATACTTATTAAATATTAATTCAAAATTCGCAGTTGTGGAAGATTCCAATTACATCCAAAAAATAGAGGTAATTCGAGAAATCGATTATTGTCTTTTCGAGCACTATACAATGAAAAATCGTGCATGGGCCATTATATTTATTTCAAAATTGTGAACCTAAAGCTTAGTGATTAATCTGATCATCGTTTAAGGAAGGCCTGTTCTGAAAATTAAATGTAAGACAAGTTTTCTAGATTGAATTTGATAAAACAGAAGATTGGATACCTCGAACTTTCTTTTGCTGTTAATATGAATCCCATACAATTTCGTTAAGCAGACAATTAGAAGAGAAGGGCTTATCTCAATTCTAATTTCATTCACAAAGTCATACCAGTAGACGCCAAAGATCAGCTTTTACTGTGTATCCAATCGAAAATTGATGCAAGCTTGAAAAATATGAACACCAGTTATAATTATAGGTAAACAAGCAAGTGATCAGCAATATCCTTTAGCAATTAACCAAGAAGCTGAAAACCAAAGGCCTCCACCTGATGTATTTTTGGACAACGAATATTTTAGGACCGTGTTCCAGGCTAATTTGTTAACGGTAGGCTTCTCGCTCAAAAACAATTATATTATTTTTTCTCTTTTCTAACTCGGTAGATCATTAGTAAATACTTCCTTTAATAAATAAAATGCCAAAAAATAGACCAAAGTATGCAAAAACGAAATGCCACAAATCCCGTGAACTCATTTAGATGAACGTACACCTGTGGGTAATAATATTTATCAGATGACTTCGTAGTTCTAAACAAATACACATATAAAGAGAAAGATAAATGCACGGATAGGCTTATCTTGTTGTCCATCATTAATTATTATTAGATGGTTGTTACGGAATTTACTTGATGATACACGAGGTGGAATTCATATTCAACTTAATCCATTACTATGAAGCACACGTTTCAAGTGAAAGGTCGGGTAAGATTAAGTGGTCACCTCGTAAAAACAAATGAAGCCGATTTAATCCAAAAGTATTGCAGGATAAAACATAGTTTTAAAAATTTTATGCAAATATAAACATGCATTTCTTATAGGTATTATTCGCGAGAAATGAATTTTGTTCATTAATCGCAGGTAGCTCAATGACGCAGCCATTGTCTGAAACGGTTGCGAAGATATTTATGCATTACATAATTAATCCATAAAATACAGCTATCAAACTGAACTCAATTTTCGGATATAAAGGCATCATTGTTAAAGTTACTTTAATATAGTCTAATGGAAAACAGAACAGTTGAACGATTTATATAATTAAAAAAACATTGGTTGCGTGGGCGGTGATAACATTTACTATAAACAAGGTTGCGAACTTGATATGAACACCTGACCCATTAAGTACATATATTTGTCAGTATAAACTAAGAATTGTAAAGTGTAGAAAAGGCAATTTATCCATTTGCACTGTTGTTAACTTTGGAACATACAATGAATGATTTATGGCCCCGTAAATTTAAATTAACACAGAATGATGGCAAAAATATTATATATATATATATATATATATATATATATATATATATATATATATATATATATATATATATATATATATATATATATTAGATGGATATTTGCTCCGGTATTCCAATTCATTTCACTCTGGTCATCATTGTGGAATGAAATTAGATTTACCTATATATATAGAATAGGCGATTTGATATATAGAAGTGCATAATTGAGCAGGTAAAAGTAGATGTAACGTGCAAATGCATACTGAGAGAAAAAAAACACAAAAACGGACTGGTATATACTATTTATTACAAAGTTAAACGGGTAAAACAAGGAAATCCAAACGCTTTTCATATAACTATGTCAATTCCATGTTAAAGTTGGCTAAAAGGGGTCATTTACCGTAAAATATGCTATAATAATTCGATCGGAACTCGTTCTACAGGCAGTAAATTAACAAATTCAAATAATAATATAGAAATTTTAAATAGATTAGAGTGCATTTTAATACTGCGCGATTACTTTTATTATATTTTAATGACGGGTAATTTGCGTCAAGTTGAAGACGGCATAAAACAGCATGTATATTTAAGCATATTCGGTGTTGAGAACACGCTTAGGTACCAGTATGAAACAGATAATTGAAGAAAGTTGAGAGGATCTAATTGCTTATTGATGTGTAACCTCAGTAGACTGAAAAAGTAAGTTTGAGAATAGATTGGAAAAAAATGTAGATTTAACACTATGAGGTAAGCCAAAATTTAATATTACTCAGCCGAATGATAACTGAGCTATTTTCTAAAGGAAGAAATAAATAGTTAGAGTAATAAGCAGTACAAACTAACAATAATTGATTTCGCGGGTGGTGGTAACAATTCTTTAAATCAAGTCTGCGAGCTTGAAGTAAACACCAATCCCATTGCTTTTAACCAGTCGTCAAACAACGTAGTCTTGTTATGTTGTTCGACGACTGGTTAAATACAATGGGATTGGTGTTTACTTCAAGCTCGCAAAGGTGATTTAAAGAAGCAGTACAAACATCAGAATGAGAGCAAATTTTTAAAAGGGAATAATGAAAACTCGAACAGTTGGTAAATATTCTCCCATAAATTAGTAGCGGGACTTGCATTTTTTCATTAATCTTTTATCTCTATCCCTAATAAACGTTAATTTTATTTTTTTTACCATTAAGTTTAGCATTAGTGAACGAAATGTTCTAAATTTATCAATATCCATCTTAATTTAAGCATTTAATTAACAACATCTGTAGTAATTTTAACTAGTTAAGGACATACTTTTATTTCTTTCTTACCTTCAGGATTTATTTTTTCTCGCTTATATATTTTTACCGATTTACTTCGTCTCTTCAATATAAGCAATTACTAACATGATTTACTTAAATTAAATTTTCAATTCTGTAGTATTATACATTAAATTTAACTAAATTAATGGACTCTAAATTACCTTGAACCTATTTAGTTAAAACAATTTTCAATTGACAACATGTTTTTAACCCTGCAACATTAGGGCGAAGATAAATTTATGACATTTTGAACTCAAAGAAATGCATTGGAATTTTAATGGAAATAACTTCTGAAAGAAGTGCGATTTCGGCTTGCATGTATGAAATCTTATATTATTATATATATGTGCATCTGTTTATTCATTTCTATGTGTGTATATCTTTGTATGTATTTTTATTTATAGTTATGAGCTTATATGTCTTCAATACCGCACAAGGAAAAACGGTAACAGGATATTAGCTAAATTATATGGAAATAATTTTACCACTGGCTTAATTAATTTGTATTACATTACCACCCCTCCCTGGACCAGGGACGTTACTATTGATTACCTCAATCCAAAAGTACAAAAACTTTAACTAGACAAGTGTCATTAAAGGGATGAAATGCGTGGGCTACATACTAATAATTAATCTAGTGTTTCAGTCTGACGCCTGGAAAGAGTGACAGTATTTCCACTGAATGTAACGTATGCATGAATGTCATTATGCATAGCTGAAAGATTAGCAGTTGCAGACAAGCAAACGATTACGTTACACACGCCTATCAATGGGAAACTAATAATTGCTATGCTATCAGACAGTTATATATATATATATATATGAAGATATTTCAGCCAAATTTCTGTCTTACATCAACTTCTGTTTTCAGCTTTTTAATGATGAATTGGATACTGAAAAAGGTACTAAGTAATAATTATCGACATATTTCCAAATAAATTGAATAAACATGTTAATGCAAACGTTTTGGAGCAAAACAAAGTAAACTGGATGTGCAAAATGACGTTGGGACGAAAATTTTTCGATTGTCATGGAAACACCGGCGTAGAATTATACGAAGCAAATGCTATTTTGGTTAGGGAGTTAATAGTGAAAACAGTCAGCTAAACACCACTTACAATACAATTAATTCCGTATTCTTCAGTGGGTTTTTTCCAATGCCGCGTTTTGCGTACGCGAGTAGTAACTTTGCGCGGACAGTTTCACAAAGATCCGATTTAACACAATTTCCAATTCCTTTTTGTTTTCAATCGGGCTGAGTTTGTATTTGTCCCAATGGAAATGCGGTTCTATCACATCTTTGTTTACTAGCAATGTTTCGGAACGGAAATCTCCGATCCATGTTCAGGCCAATTATCAAATATATGCACAGCACAATACTCACAATAGCAGATTTAAGCAAATGTGGTAACCTCGTTCCGGTACCGTTCTATTAATTTTTTTGACTCACCAATCGTTTGAAACACAGAATTTGTCTCAGTAGCTAAACTCACTATTTGCATATGTCTAGTGCACATGAATGCCCTCACCCAACAACTAAATCTACATATATATATATATATATATATATATATATATATATATATAAATACATATATATACAACTATTTGTAATTAGCAGACCAATCCTTACCTCAGTATAATTTCAGCTATCTCAAATTCCCGGTATACATAATCTCGTCTCGTGTACAGAATGTTGTAGTCGAGAGTGAAAGTATCGAACTTTTTTTTGTTATAACTGAATTGTTACTATGTCAGGGTAATTAAAATTCAAAACTGATAAAGAAAGCATGATTGTCAAATACTGTGTTTTATTTTAAGCCGGGAACTCTAATGTATAAAACGGTGTCTGAGGTATTGCGCACGTAGCAACAAATTAGTTCAAATATCGTGCAATGAATGTCATTGCAACGCTTAGGTCAAAAATAAGAAAAGAAAGGAAGAGATAGTATGGAAAAACTAATGGTTTTCAAAACTATTAGTTAGCAACTCCTACAACAAATTGCATAAGAATATGTGCTCATATGTAAAACTGTCCGTGCAAAGCTACAACCCGCGTACGCAAAACGCGGCATTGGAAAATATGAAGCTGGTACTCCGCAATCAAATTTCAAAAAATACTTAGGTAACAATTATGTTGCCACAGTCGTCACACTTATGAATCTTCAGTGGGTTGTTCGCGCGTTGTTGTAGTGCAGGACTGAAAGGCTAATTGACGCCGCATGGCTACGGAGAACTAATTGCCTTGATAAAGACGAAGTTAATTCTGCCTCTGGTCGATGGAAGAAGACCACGTAGAATAGTCAGAGTAGCCTATCATATAACCATGGACACTTTCAAAACTGTCATAAATGCTTTCAACTTTTATACATAGAGTAATACTCGATTTACTGGTCAAATTATTTGCATGTCCACTCGATAATACACATAGAAAGGTTGAATCTAGCCGCGTTACAATTTGTCATATTGCAAATGGACCGACGTTTGTTGTGTACACAGTTTATTATATTCATTTTAGCATATATATATATATATATATATATATATATATATATATATATCAATACACTACTTGAAATAAATTTGAAATACCTAAAATGTATCTACTAGCTTACCAGTTATTCTAATGAGTTATACGCATAAAAAGCAAAAAGCAAATGTCTTTTAAATCATTTTCAACAATGTTTCAATAATTAAATGTCATCAATTCGTAAATGCTAAATATTTGATGATTCCTCCAACATTTGCAAGGAATGTTTATATTGTTAACATATATAAATGCATTTATGCAAGATAATAATACATTTTTATGTAGACAAATATCTACGCCCAAATCCATTCACAGACTTATATATATATATATATATATATATATATATATATATATATATATATGTTTCCAGTTTATTGACATTTCCGCGACACGCCTGAACAGACTTACTTTGATTTTGTTTTTTTTAAAATCGTAGCTAGGTTTTGGTATTTGAGCATTTGTAGGCTTTTCATAAGGCAGCTCATTTAAAAGCAGGCCTCTATCGGACGCAATCTAACATAAATTTTTGAAAAAAAAATTTCTCTCCTGGCACACAAGTTTAACAGGGAATTTAGTCGCCAGACACAAGTTACAGTGAGTAGTCAACCAACTGTCGTTGGCTCATTGGAGAGCCGCGTGTGATGTTTAGCCAGTTTAAATGCAATAATCAAATTTTAAATTATTTATATTCGCTGTCACAAAATGGTTAATAAATGCCAAGTAGTGCACCAATCTGAGGGTTAAAAAATGTTTCGCTTTGTCTATATTAGATTTAGGGATATTTAAAAAAATTATCTAGGTCCTAATTATAAGCAACAAGTGTCCTGTTCCAATGGTTATGATTGTAAAAACAAATAATATTAATGAATTTTATGTGTTCAAATCTATACCACTTTCCATGAAGTTTGATGTTTGTTTAATATAGAAAAATTGGAGATGGTTGGTTGGACCATTAGATTTAAATTAATGCCATATAAGTTTCACCTAAAAGAAAAAAGATATAAAAAAACATTAGTTAGTATATAATTGAAAATTGTGTGTAGTGTGCTTCTGGGTGTATCAGTGGTTAGAGCACCAGATTCTGAATCGGATGTGTCCAGGTTTGAGTTCCGTCCGCGGCAAATTCGGGCCAGTACAGAATGAGTTCCCATTAACGATGAAACCGGTCTACTAGATGAATTTCCTTTTCTTCACCATATAATTTTTAGTTTATATTGAAAAACGTATGTATTTAATGATTCAGATGTTTGTATATAGATCGCAAGATTGATTATAGTAATTGTTATCTCTGACCGCGCAACCAATGTTCGTTTAATTGTATAAATGTTCATTTCACAACCACTTCCCCATATAGTTTGGTGTCTGTTCAATTATGACAGATTTGGGATGGTTAGTTTGAATTTTGGACTAAATGGATGCTATATAATCTCCACCTACTGGACTTATTGCCTTTTGGTTGGCAGGGTTGCTCAGTGGCTCGAAAACCAGATAACGAAGCGGACGTGGCCAGTTTCGAGCTCTGTCTGCAGCTGATTCTGGCCAGTAAGTGATGAACTCAAAATAAGGACAAAAACAGTCTATTGGATGAGTTTCGTTTTCTACACTGTACAATTCTTAGTTTATAATGACAAATGTATGTACTTAATGGGTCAGGTGTTCATATAAATATCGCAAACTTGTTAATTTTTAAAATAACTAACATATTTATTTCAATAAATGTACTGCCAAATTTAATTTTTCAATTATTATTACAACATATTCACGACTTTAATTATCATTTATCTAAATTTATCATATTTTATTTGAATGTAATTTTGCTTAGGATGGCATACCTAAAATATTATTTTGGTAAATTGCTCTGGAGCATTTTACTATCTGCGGTATAGATAGAAAAAATTTTTTTCATAAAGTTTACCTTAAAAAAGCATAGAATGTAAAGCGAAATATTCGCGGTTTGTCATTTGAGGCAGTAATAAATAAGCTTTGTGCGTTTTAGTCCTATGGGGTTCATCGATATAGTGCTTCAACTGTGATTTAAATTGTTCATTTCATTTAATTATAAATAATAATAAACAAATAATAAAGTGAAGATATAGAAAACCATTGACGTTCTGAAACAGTTTAAGGAAACGTTTAAATTCTAATATAAGTGGATAATTTTATATGCAATAATATGCAGAATGCTTATTCGCAAGTGGCAAAACTGGTATAAATTATTTTTCCTAACACATAAAGAAAGGCTAATTAAAATTAGAAGGGTAATATTTCTATGCAATTGTGCAAACGTGGAGTTTCAAATAACCGTATAATGCAAAATAACCAGGCAATCAATTGACCGCAAAAATCCAAATTGAATGTGGGGTCGGAGTAGACGGTGTTAAACTATTAGCATATAACAACTTCGGTACATATTTATTCTCTCATTTTTTATGAAGCCGAGAGAATCACAACGTTCTCATTTCAGATTATATTTCATACTGGTAGGTATTATTGCACTAAAAAAATCAGCCCAAAAAGGGGAATCGGAAAGTTGTTATCAATTATTCAAAATTACAATGAAGGTTTTTTGTAGAATATAGGCGGGATGGGTAAATATAAAAATGTCAATTTTCTTAACAAAATTGACAAATGCCAATGTTTACATTAAAATACGATATAGCATATTAAAATTAAAAATACTATCTAAGCCTATTTTATTTTTATATTTGATATAAAGCATGAATTTTCGCTTCCGCAGTTTTAATTGTGTAAGCCTTTTTGAGAAATTGTTTAGCTATCTGAAGCTTTGGTAATTTGCGAATAAAAATCTACGCAAAGATTTTAAGAAGTAAAATGGTCATCCGCAAATAAATATATCGAATGAATAAATTGCTTGCATTTGTGTAAAACGAAATAAAATAACAACGATGGTTAGTGCTAGACTGCTTTACAACAGCGAAATTCTTCTATGTAAATCTTGGTTACCAGCTTGAGATAATCAAGAATCACATTATATTCATATTTTTTAGTCTAAACCAAGCATTGTATAAGGACGCATTCAAAGTTCTTCCAGTAGCCGGTCTTTGTATTTTTTAGAAACTCTTCAAGTAATGCTCAGAATTTTTTGCGGCGGACGCAACTCGAACCGTGGAACATTTACTTTAGAGACTGTGACGCTGCATTGCGTGATCTTGCTGCACAATACCCACAAGTATCAATGTTATATTAACTTTTGTTTATTATTTAGTTATTATACAGTTATTATTTTCGCGAATTTTGTGATCCAGAATCCGAAGAAAATGTGCCTCGTTTCAAATATCGTCTGCAGCGAAAATACTTGATATTGCTTGCCATTTCCTAATGAAAACGAAGTAGGTCTACTGGATGAATTGCCTTTCTGGTCTTATTCACCTTTTAGTTTAAACCTTTATATATATATATATATATATATATATGTTTATCAAAATCTTGCAAAATTGATTAAAATTTATATTAGCAACCCCGCGCAATGAATGATTGCTTAATACAATCGTTTCTCAAGAATAATCCCAAGAACCAAATTGCGAAGGACAATACTATGTAACAACGTGCAACTTCACATAAATCCATACCCAAACAATTTATTAAATCATGGGCAAGTTATGCACTATTTTCTCTAGGTTATTGAACTGCGGACAGGTTCGCCAATCCGTATGGATTCAGAAAATAGAAATTTCGTTTCGTTTATTGTTTTGAGAAGCACAGTGAAATTCATCTGATTTAAAAAAAGAGATTTTTTACAATGTGTTTGTTTATTAAATATTTATGTCTTATTTGCCAGCCATATTTGAATCTGAGTTGCATTTAATTCCCCATTTGTAATCGTGCATACCTTATAAAATCATACTATGACCAATCTTATCAACATTATTTTATTAAAATATACAACATTCTATTAAAGAGAGCATATACTATGCGCTGAGCTTATAAATATACTTAATTTTCTAACAATCTATTTTATTATTCGTAATCCAAATGTTAATATAAATTATTATTATTTTGTTTGTACAAAATAAATTGAATAAAAATCTGGTTTTTCAGTTAAAATTAATTATTGCGTAATAATTGCCTATTATTTCCCGACTTGTACAAACGTGTATGGGTAGCATACTTTCGCGACGAATTTCCATGTATCTCCTGATTTCTGATAGTAAAAAACAAATAGCTGAACAAAAAATTAAAATTTTTAACATGTATCTTTTTTAGAATGCGAGATTTAATACAATCCGTAGTACGCTTTTCATAAACAAAAACCAAATTATAACTAAAGAGTATTTTTATCTGATATAATTTCTTTTTATATTTGCACATGAAAAGGGTACTTAGAATTTCTGTTACGTAGTAAACTAAAAACATTATTCGGAATTGATGTTTCATTCAGAAGCAGCCTTATGCATTTTGTGCACTATGTTGAAGAATTTCTAGATTTAAACGCAATAGTTATAAGGAGACGTTCAGCTGAGATTTCACAAACATTAAATGAACAAAAAAGGCGTAAAAATAAAACAAATCTTTTTTTGAAAAATATCATTATCTATTTAATGTTTTTGCAATACGAAGCACAACACTACTATGAGCTACAAGAATAACAATAAAAACAGACACGTTTAATGTGAACAGAAGATAGTTGCAACATTTCTTTGGGACATGTAAATCAGGTAATTATTTTCTTATAAATAATTTTCAAAAAAAATTGCTAGAAAACCAGTCTAATTTATACATCATGCATAATTAATAAGCCAGTTAAATAACAGTGATATTAAAGATTCTAGCTTGCATTGGATGTAAACCTCTGCTTTAAAGAAAGGCTTCACACATTTTGTGCAAACTTGAACGGAATTTTAAATATAACTAAATAGCAATACGATAACAATATCCAGCAAATTTACGTTTTTGGAATTTTTCAAATGTTAGTTTTCCACACAAACATCCAAACATCATGAGTTATGCTTTGACAATTAACAGAAGTTACAAGAAACAAATTTGAAACATTTTTTATAAACCATTCTTTTTATTTGAAATTAAAAGTATTTTATTTTCAAAAGCAATTGATTAATTTTATATAAACATTTAAACGAACAAATTTAAGAAAGTTTTATAATGAAAGTATGTTCAGTGAGGCTAAAATATTATCATTTGAAATTTTGCACATAATTAAGATACTTTACTTTAACTTAAAGAAAACAAAAATAACATTCAGTAGTAAAAGCAAAAATTTTGTTGGTTCATCGAAGTAATTGATGATGTTCCTTAATAGCTTTAACAATGACAAACATTTAAGAACAGAATCAATATTTGGTGCTATACACAAAAAATATTGAGGATCAAACCGGGTCAATTTGCTTCAAGTATGAACCAAGTGGAAGCAAGGAAATTCGCAAGGAATGGTTGCATTTGAAATAATCTTTTTGGACAATTTAGGCACACATATGAACAAATTTAGTAACAGAGGGGAAAATTAAATATTAAATACTTATCCTGTCATTCCATTTAATTCTCACACATGACCAAATATATTGAAAATTGAATATTACATTAAAAACTTATCAAAAATATTATAAAAGTCAATCAGGACTGTCTAAATGGCAACTTTTCGAACGAGTATTTTCAAATTTCTTACAAAATGCTAATTTCTGCAATTCACTTAAAATGGAGTTCTCATTCCCGCGGTCGTTCTTGGTTTTCTAGATTGAGGTGGGTTCAAGCTGTCACCTGTATGCTTATTTTGTCTGCGCTTTTATAAAGAATATTTGTTTTGTTTGTCATTGTAGTAGCGCATGACAGTGGTGTGTGTTCTTACCGGAATAGTTAAGATAGTCAATATTTAGCCATAATCGTTATGCATAGACTGGGTGCATTCCAACATTCCTTCAGCGTTATAACCAACAAATGCCATAAAAGTTTATGCGTTTCTATCTTAATTATTCACAAACAAAAATGCACGTCTTAGTAATTAAATATGGTATGCAGATTTCATAATCTGGCATAATAAAGATATATATAAAACAAAGTATTAAAATATCACCCAACGTATTTCATATTTGCTTTGGTATAATCTCACTTAGCATCATCGTGTAAAATATAAAATATTTCGGCGGGAAGATTAGACGATTGAATGGGAATTGTTTTATAAGATATTAATAAGAAACATTTTAATAACGAAATATTTTAATGACGGACTTAATGATGAATTCCCTACATGTGCTTAGACGTAAAATTGATTTCTTTACAAGTGGAATAGACGCTAGTCCATCGATTAAAGTGATGAACTATAAATAGGCATTTATTGAGAATTCTAAGTTGGCAAACAAACTAATGTGGAATTATGACGCTAAATATATCAAAACAAATAAACCAAGGAGACAGGTTGAGATGTCAACGCATTACCGTAACGTAATTATAATGACTTATTTAGCTTAACCGTATATAATGTATATATATATATATATATATATATATATATATATATATATATATATATATATATATATATGCATCAATTTCTGGATATTTCTGTGTTTAATAAAATCATAAATGAACTCAACAATATTCATTTTACTGGTCACATTTAAAGAGAAATTATGTAAGGCAATTCTATTAGATTAATATGGGAATATGAAATAGCAAACAGTTGCGCATTTATATAATGAATTAAATTGAAATGTCAGAATTTGTTCAAATATGTTGTCGTTATTAATTTTATATTTCATCAGTTAAGAAATGCAATTTTTTAAATGGCCTAGTTTTTGCCTAATTAAAACCTTTTTCAGGTATTTTCAAAATTTCCATTGCCAGAACCCCACCCAGGACGCATTTGATTTAGCTGTAAATCTCATCTTCTACACCAAATTTGCTGCAACTCTGGCTAAATCTTCATGAGTTTCGTTTGGTTGGTGAATTATATTTGTTATCTTATGTAGTACTTCGTTTGTGCTGATATTATATATGCAATAATTTCCTTTCATATTACATTAATTCAATATTATTTTCGCATTTTGTACGGTTTTTTATTAAAATTGCAGATTTGAAATGGCTAGTAGTAATTTTACGTAAAAGCGACACAAAATAGGACCCAAACGAAATGAAAACTCACAATTAAGTTAATTATTACAGAACCAAATATTATGCACAATGCGCGGTTTTGGTGGTCTAGTGATTAAGCCAAATGCACTTTGCTTTAAATTTCGGCCGCTACTAATTTCTAAAATAATTAATGAAACCCAAGAAGGACTATGCCGGACGACTTGAATTTCTTTTGATATCTGACGCAATGCTTAGCCTATAATTTCACTTTTCTTTCGCATATTCTTCTCAAGTATCCACAAATGAACATCTCTTTTTATTTAAATTGAAAGGCCAAATCAATGTGGAAAAATTTAAAATTGGAGACAACCTAATATAAGGGAACAATCAACCATTGAGTGCATCCCGTCGAGTTCAAGCTGAATGCGTGAAAATGCTTCTTCTGCTTGCTTGAATCTGGATGTAATGTAAGCTTCCTAAATAGGAAACTTCTTTTATTTCATTTAGTAAATATTTTTAATACTACGTCTGCCTAACCCATATGTGAGGTTTCAACAATGTGTAGCGCAATTGAGACTTGTACTCCCAATTAAATTTACAACAGGCAAATAAGATGCAATGTTCTCTCATTCGAATAATTAAGAATTTCTGTTGGCAAATAATATATGATGTCGGTATTAACGGCAGTTTCTCTTTCATTGCCGTT
The DNA here is from genome assembly GCA_029291075.1 of Eudiplozoon nipponicum. NCBI lineage: Eukaryota > Metazoa > Platyhelminthes > Monogenea > Mazocraeidea > Diplozoidae > Eudiplozoon > Eudiplozoon nipponicum. The sequence continues at coordinate 140,708 of JAQBSW010000341.1, forward strand.
AAATTCAGGTGTGTTACCTTAAATAACACTCGTGGTTTAACTGTATTATATGTGTGTGTTAATACCACTTCAACTTTCTTTTGGGCTATTCGGGAAAATGCATTCCCTCTAAATGGGATGTTCAGGTGGACTTCTGTATTTTCGGGTGCGAAGCGTATTAAAATATTTAAGTTAGGAATATTCTGGTTTTTAATTTTATTAGAAGAATAGTACTAGTCTGATTTTCAGTTTTTCTTGTATATGTCTGCAGCAGTCATACGTTGATTGGTGGTTAATTTCATGTACATTTATGAGTTCACATGGATATCTTCTTGTCCGTGTCAGGTTGCGTGTTTATATAATTCATTATATTTTACAAAAAATGTTTGAGATATAATTATTTATTCATTTATGGATTTAATTTTGGCCAAGTTTCGATTCGTTCGCTAATTCGTACATTAAAGCTTTTCCCCATATTTTTTGTTTCATAACCTATTCTTATGAAGTCTTATATAGACAAAGTGGTAGCAACGCAGTTTGTACATATTGCATTATTAATCAATCATGAAAATAGTAATGCCGTTTGTGAAGCTGCGTTTACTGTAATTTACTGTTAGGCCGTTCGAAATTTATCTCAGTCAAGATTAAATATTCATCCAGGATCAGATTCGTTCGTTTGTTTCATAATCTCGGCTAAATTTTTTGCATCTTATACGAACTATAACACAAAATATAAATCTATCTTGTAAATTATGCATTTGTTAATTATGTTTTTCAGAGATGTAACCATCCACCTGGTGATGCGCAATATAGCTTACCATAGCTGCGCCATTCCAATGCCGTAAACATTTACCTTTAATTATTAACTACTCTTTGGTTGTATGTGCAAATCTGAGGCCTTTGGAGTCTCTAGTGTCTATAGGAAAATCTTGAAACATACATATATTGATTAGAAGTGAAATGGAAGAATATGTACAAATAATTTTTCGGTATTTCATTAGATAAAAAATGCAATTAATTAACTAGCCTGGTTTCTTCCTAATTGTGTGCTATCCAGGAATGGCCCTAATAAAACGGGTCTAGTTGATGAATTTCATTAACTTTTTATGCTGATTATAATTTAAATTGGTAAACTGTGTACAATCAAATTATGCTAACACAGTTTTGTTTAATATGTCTATTTAAATAGGCATGGTATCTGTATTATAGTGAAAGATATGGAATGGCTATTTGAAAATTTATGTTAAAAGCGAAACCAAATAGCATAAAACTGAAAATAGGCTGACAAGACGTAAAATTTAATTGAAACTAAATTCGCGAAAACTGAAACAATTTCTCCTTGATTCAAACCCATGACTTTGGAAATTACTTGATTATTTCCCAATATAGACGAAACCAATTTACATTGATTGTAGTAACATCATGCAACTAATATAATTCTTTAATTATACTTAAATTCAATATGTAATTTGGCGAAATTCAACTTATTACTTAAGTCTGTAAAAAAGTTAAACTAAACTTGCTTTAATATAATTTTCCAGTTTTAGATTTTATTTACGCCAATTTATACTTCAAAAACGGATGAATAAGTTATATGCATCTATAAGAAAACTTTCCATGAAGACTGCATTTTTAGTAGAAATATTGCTTCCTTATTATAACTGCGTTCGGATATTTATATTTTTATCTAGCAACTAAGGTCATGGTATTTGTCGACGTATTAGTAAAAAAGAAGTCTGAAAACACGTGTGCATCAGCTTGGCAATGATTGCTGCAAGGTGCTCTATGAAGAAGCAGAGTGCTGTCGAATGTCAGGGCAGAATATTTTACATTGCTAACGATGTTTAGACGTGCAAACTGCTGTATTGTAACGAAGAGTAGAAATTAGATGAATTTTTATGTGGATTTTGAATACATTAGAGGAAGTTACACAAAGTTATTTACATTATATCTTTTTTAAATTTTATTTAATAATTTGAAAGTTAGCACAATTTCATGCTTATCGCTGCATTTCATAATATATGTTTAGAGTGATTGGCATAGCAACCACAAAATAAAATTTCCATCACCGATTTCGCAGAAATTGATTAGAAATAAAAGAATTCGGAGACAATTTTTCGATTTCTCATGCCGAATACCAATGTAGACATTACTATGTTTATGCATAAACCTATCAACTTGCATATAGTGCATAAAAATGTTCAAAATATTAAGCTGACGAATCGACTCTTAGGATAAATAATGCTTATGTACAGTCATACAAATTTAGATACATAGAAGATATTTGTTGTATCATTTGCTAATTAGAAAAAACGATGACATAAATCAAGACTTCTAAAATGTAATGGTGATTGGATGCAACAAAATAACTTTAATAAAGTGCATCACCTCAGTTTACATTTTTCTGAGAACAATACAATACATATCAATGTTTCCTAACATTTGAATCAGTGAAGCCAGTTAGATATCTAGGGCGTAAATCTCAACAAAACTCTAAAATAAAGATATTGATTGGAATTTGAATTTCAGTAAATGAAAACAGAAAATAGGATAAACGCATAAATTAGTGACAGCGAAATTCTTGCACAGCCTTATATAAAGTAAAAATTCTATGCAGAATAATTTTACGGTGTAGATTTTAAATTTCCTTGTACGTCTTAAAATTTTTAAATGTTGCTTTGTATTCGTTTTCCAGGTTTGCCGCTATTTGTTATTACAGTGAAAAATGTCTGTATTAAACTTTTGTACTCATTGAAATACCATATTTTTATATGACGAGTCGATTGAATTTGCCTACTTAACTTCTAGTTTACATGAGACGATGAAATATGTTAATGTACCAGTCAGCCGGTCTGCATAACGAAGTACCGTTCTAGTTTGCTTGACAATATTGTCAGCATATTACGATATCTGACGGAAAAAACTAAATTGAAATTTCCGGTTGGATGTCTGAGTTTTCATAATTTAGACATATTTACCACAAATATATTTTTTTAGAGTAAAAGGATACATTTGTCATTACATATATGTTTTCCGTTCAAATGTGATTAAAATAAATCATTAAAAAATTGTTACTTAAAGGATGAAAATCAGGCTGCTTTAACATTTAAATAAAATCTATATCTGTTAATTAGTGTAAAGTAACTTTACTATCAGTCATCATATGATAGTAATAGTTTTACGCTTACGAAGCCAAGAAATTGTTTTCATTTAATAGTTAATATTAGTTGAGGAGTGATTCCCTGTGAAATTTCCTAAATAAAATTCTATCTATTCTCATAAAATAGCAAATAAATCTGCGTCTCAGCAACGACGTAAAATAACACCTATGTAAAGAAATGTTTAGTTCGTTATCTGAAAAGGTTTAGTCTGCAGCATATTCTATAAATGTTAAAAATGTTTTTGGAACGCCGGAGGGATTAAGCTCGATAAAAAAGTGTCCATAAAGCTTATCTTTATTTAATATAACCAGATTTGAGAATGTGCATGTCGTAATATACAATTGACTGATAAAGAATACAAATCAGATATCAAAGATAAAATGAAAAAACTGCATTAACACGGTCTAATTATCGTCAATAAACCAGAAATTTTATGACTAAAATGATTAAATAAAGTAGAATTCCAAAACAAATCACAGAAAACAGGTTACAGTGCAATTTTTTATATTTTAGCTGAGCACAGCTTATTTAAATGTCTTACACAATAAATATTAATTTAAATAAAATTCATGAGGGACAAAAATTGCCATTAAACCAACTCATTTCTAAAAACTATTAACTTTAAATTTAATTTGGTAACTATAAATGATATTTTAAAGTTTGAATTAAGAAAAATAGACAGCATTTTAAAATCTTTCATCTTCTAAATGTAATTTTTGTGTTACTTTGATATGTGCATTTATTTAATTATTTGTGTTTTTTAAATATTATAGCTGATGAGAGATAAAAAGTGCATATTAGATAAGCGAAATATATTGTTTTCAAAACTGCGCTACCAAATTTTCATTTATACTCAAATTTATTTTAATTCCTTTTCAAATTAAATGTTAAATAAAATTAACTGAACAATTAAATCACAGGGCGCTTATTCAATCAAAATTTGTTTGGCTAATGTTTCTTTTGTGGAGATTAAGTTAAAATTAATGTAAGATAAATGTGTACAGGTTACATTGCATACCTCGGGAAATGCTAAAAGTAAATCACTTGTAATTTAGTAAAGTGATTATTTTAGGAAATCAAAACAATGACTCGAGCATAAAATTTTGTTTATGCATGTGAATTGTATGCTGCAGTTTGATTAATTATTGGACAATAATGCGCTTCATCCAACATCAAATAAGCGGTAGAACCAACTTCTCTGTAGAAATTGATGACCAGACATCATTATGTCGGCGACTGCATTCTGTAACAAATTAAAACCACTGCAACGTGATAAAGTAAAGCATCAATCATGAACCTTTGCGGTTTAACGATTTGCATAATGAGATCAACTAACAACTCTGGAATATAAATGGCACTCTTTAGCTGTATGGGTTTATTATTTATCTTCAACAAATGAAGTACGGTATCCGAGATTTCCAGAGGTGCCTTACATAAAACACTATGGAATTTACAGTACTTCAATAGCTTGTGCCAAGCAAAACTAATTTAAACTCGGCAAAACGGCAACTGTCACATAGGCATGTTATCTTTGGCTTACCACATTTAGTTCTATTCAACTTTATATACTAGAGACTTGTTCTGTCCACGTTAAAGCTTTTTTAGGCACCAAGGATACAAAAACAATTGCTTGTATTTAACTTTCATTTCTTTTCAGCCAACTGTTGAATCAACAACATTTGCAGCTACTGAATGCTTCTATTCATTAACGAATAGGGTTTACACCACAACAAAAAAACCAATAACTTTTCGGCAATAATTAGACCGTACATCCCAGTTATGTTGTGGTATTTTTATTAGGGAGCATTTTCAAAATATTATTAATATCAAAATTTCGATCTTGAGAAAACACCAATATTATTTTATTTAATGAATCGTATAGTAGTTTAAATAAATTGATTTGGCAGATTTAACTCAAGACAGAGAAGTTGAATTGCACATCCATTATATGATGAGAGAATGATTTTACTCTTTATTATTTATTAATCTAGTGCTTCTAATTGTGTTTTAATCTGTTTTGTAGAACATTAATACCACAGGAAGAAACCTCTAGTTAGTGCGGAAGAATTCAATAAGAAGTAAAGATAATTTGTATATTATTGGTGAAAATCGATCGATTAAATATCCATCTAAAATTTAAATTCTGCAAAAAATATATATACAAATCTTTTTATTTTATTCATTTGATTCAGATTTGATATTTCACTTATTTTGAAGAAAGTCGTCCAAATATATCAAGTCCAGAAGAAACACATGACTTTAACTATAAACGAGATAATTTTATATGCATGGCATATTATTATTGGATTAAAGACGATTAGACACCGACTAGCCGACTCGTGAGTTAAACCATCTTGCAATTAGCAAATAACACAATAAATTTTTCATCTCAACTCCTTGCTTAGTTATAGTGTTAAAGGGAAAATTGGAACGTCTGACGTCATGTACCTAAATTAAACTGACAAAGAAATCAATGTTTAATAACTGAATTTTATTTTTTACCGCCTCGACATAATTAGTATATGATAATTAGATGAAATCTGTATGCTGAATCAATATTTTTGCGTATAATGATGTTATATTTTCTAAAATTGTAATTTAACAAATATCAAAATATTGAGCCTTTTCTGTCTTAAGTAATTATCTTATCGTAAATTTGAACTAGATTTATGAGGGAGCAATATAATTTAACATTATTTTATCAAATAAATTCATATAGCTAATCATTTTGTTTACCGACCCTTACAATTATTTTCGTCAGAACGTTGCTCTTTATAGCGACAGGAGATCTATACCATTAACAATAACCAACACAATGTCCAAACGATTTTTTAACGACATTATCTCTAGTCGGATTTATCTGTATCATCTTATATGCGTAAAACTACGCAATATCATAAATGCAAAAGATATCGCATCTTTACATACATGGTAGAGATGAATTATTGCTTGCAGCTTACAATAAATATATTTATTTTAATAAGTGAGAACAGTTTATTAGCGTTTTTCCCAATTTACTACTAATACTTTTGATATATTTTATAAGGAAGAGAGTTACAAGTTGAAATCAAATCACAAATAAGGTTTATTCTAAATCACTGAAAATTAAATTCCTTTTCGTACCTAAGTCGATATAGAAATTCATTTTGAACTTCCTTCTATGCATCGTAAAGACTTTTAAAATTTTTTATTGACAATAAGTAATTTAGTAGAAGAAATAGCGTTAAAAAATATCCACAACTATAGCAACGAAGTTTGGAAAAAACTTTTTATCTTCTTTTCGTCTAAGAAATTTGTCTTATTAAAATGCCAAAAAGTTTCACACATTCTTCAGTACAATTAGGTTTACATGATAAATGTATTTGCAGTGATTTAAGCACCATTTCAAAATCAATATGTAGTGGCTTATTAGGAAATATTGAATGTCTATTTCAAAGTGTCAAAAAGAGGTAGAACGAACATAATATAAATACAAAATCTGACATGAAGTTCACAAAAACCAAAAAAAATTAGGCAAATATCTTAAACTACCGATTTTTGAGAATTATCGGCTTTGAAATTTAACATCGTCCAAGCTAGTTGTTTTCATTTTGCGATGAATCAATAACTTCCATTGTAAAATATGAAAAACTGGGGTATCGCTGTTCAAATAACGAATTGAAAGAAAACGTTCCTCCTTGTGCACAACGGTAATAAATTGACCAGTTCTTCTTCAATCTTTTTGATACCCCACAAGAAGAATATATAAACTTGTTAAAACAGGAAAAGCATTCCACATTATTTTGCCAAAACGTGAAAATGGAGCAGACCGGTGCAAACGCATTATTTATCTGACGAATATTTGTATTTTTTCCACCAGTTGTTCTCTTAGTGTGGCTGTAAGTTAAACCAGGTTAAGGTATTGACAATTTGATTTGGGAAGTAAGCTATTTTTAGCTATAAATTTCTCCTTAAAACAACTTTATATAGGTATCTGAACAAATATACCGGTCTATTTCTATAGAAAATTTAGACAAACAAATTGGATTAACAAGGATTCTGCGAAAGACTTATACAAAAACAAAGAGATTGCATAAACGAGAATTCATACACACACAGTTTCAAAACTTATATTAATTTCTTTAAATAACGGCGCATGTTCGTTTAATTCTGGAAGGGGGTCAATGAATCTTAAAGATTCACAATCCACATACTTTAAGCTCTTCTCCGTTTATAAACTCGAGCACGTGGCATGGTTTATGTTGTAATTTTTACAAATTATTTCGCAGTTGCCTTTCTGCACCTAATGAGTATTTTTGCATTTTTTTCAACAATTAGTCTAAACAACATCGAGTTATACACCAAAAATCATGATTGCTAGGTACACATGAACACCAACCAAATTGTATTTAACCAGTCATACAAAGAATTATAAATACCAACATTTTTACTTGTCCTTGCGACGTGACATGATAACGTCGTCATGAGAACACGATGGAAAACCGACTAAAGAGGATTAATTTGAGATGCATATATGAGTAAATTTCTATCCGACAGGAACATTTATTTTTGCAATTCTCGCCACGCCTAAATAGTTCGAACATTTAAGCAATCACTGATAACTACATAGAAATTTAAATAAAGAAATTTTATCAGATACAAGAACCGTTTTGTTCTCATATTCACTTAAAGTAACTTCAACGGATATTTTTTGTTTTAATGCCACTTAGGCGCACAGCAGTTGTATCATGGAGGTTAGTATCTGTGTCCACGAAAACGATTTAATATTGACTATAGCACATTTCATATTAATTATACTTATATTTTTCTATGATTTATTTAATATTATTTTAAAATTTTCCCAAACTTGTTATTTGTTTTTATTTTAAAGAAATCCATTTTTCTGTAAGAGCTTAATTGCGAGGCAAACAAATGAAAATTTTAACTCCCAATAGCCCGTCATTTTTCATTACGCACGAATAATTGAGATTTGAATTTACAAACTTGCACTCAGTAGATTTTCGTGCCTTATTAGATACATATTGATCATATTTAAAAAACTGTTTTCTGACTAATATTGACGCATTCGATTTGTTGTAATTTAATCTGTCTTGCAATCATAAAGCTTGGCATCAAGGAATAAATCAAATCATTCGCCTTATTTATTGCTTAGTCTTAGTTGAATAAATATGTATTCTCTAGGCTCATTGGAAAAAAACACGAAAAAATTGATTACCAAAAGCAACTTATTTACCCTTTTCCGAATTTCTGTAAAGATTAGATGAAGAAGAGCGCGATTTTAAAAGTTTTATCATCAGTCTCGTAATCAATAATTGTTAAATGACATAGAATAATTTGTTGAATATGTTGTAACTAATTTTTATCCTTCACCAAAGAAACTTTTTAGTGTATTTTAAATAATGTAAAGCCTAATCACGGCACAGAAAGAATGGTTTCAAAACATCAAATAGTTGTTTTAACATTTTAATCCTTTTAATCTTATATGATGTTCTGCCTCAGTGAAACTATATTATCCCTCCTACTGAGCTTCTATAAAAACAACCGGAAGAAGTGAAAGAAATGAACCTTTATGTAAGCAATTTTATATTTTCAAATTTACTTTCAAATATAATAAAATATTTTATTAAAGCTTCTTTTTGGCAAAAAAATACATTTGCAAAGTTCGAATGAAGACGTTTTTGGTTAGAAATTATTTAACTTTTTAAATGCTGTTAACAAAAGACATTTAAAATTTCCCGCCATGAGTGTTAGAATTTAACTCACACTCCCTATTACGACTTTATGTAAAATACCTTGTTTCACATTGTATTCGGCTGTTATTGCTACAAACTTCTCGGCTTCCACAAATCCTGTTTATAACAATTTGTACCTTAATCTGTACGCCGCGTTAATTGCAACTAATATGCCAACGTTCTTCGACTGGTTTTCAACGAATTCTAGGTAAGAGAAAATTAACTCATTGTTTAAAATTTCCATTATGGTATATAAAGTTACCTTGAAGGCGATTAATAAGGATGCGTTGAATATAGTCATGAGCATTCTCTTCTTATTCTGTAATGAACTCGAGTGTAGTACCAAAAAGAGATGTTATAATTTAGATGAATGCGATTATCGACTTAAGTCACGTCTGCATGTTCAGTCATATTTCACTAATTTTTTTATTTTAATTATCATATGTTTGCAAAGTCTGAGCAGTAAACGCAGTCCTTTTTCTCATCTTCATTGATTTTATGCTTATTTAAATGTTTGTAAATAAAAAAAATATTCATTGTACCCTTCCTGTGTGCAAAAACAAAAAGAAATTTTATCAGATATAAGAAATATTACTTTCGTATGGTCTTCTCAAATATCTACTAATGAACATATCTTTATATATAAATTGGAAAGCACACAGGAAGGGTACAATGAATTTTATTAATGCTCGCATTTCAAAAAAAATAAAATATTATGCTTAGAAGTTGGCTACTTTCTGTGTCTATGCATTATTATTTTCAAGTTATTTAAATGGGCTGGTTAATAAATTATAGCTAATATTTCACAAACAAAGGAAATAGCATACCAGTGATTTTTGAAGCGCCCGAATATTTAGACAAAGACAAGCATACTTTTTAGAGGTTAAATTTTTCTGAATCTTTGAATATATTCTTAGATAACGTGCAGGTATAAAACATCTTAGTGGAATTCGAAGAAAGTTTCTCAAATGTGAAAAAGTAATCAAATATATGTTTAACGGAAATAATTATAAACCCTACTTAATTATGATTTATACGTTTAACATGTAGAAAATGTTAGGACAAATAATAATATAAAATTGAGGCTAGTTCCACAACCAAACAGTAATAACTTATTTTTCTTTTTGCATATAATATAACATTCAAATTCAGATCTATATTATAATGTGTAATTAAAATCTTGGAAACTCAAAGTAACTTGCATCTCATCAAATGTAATACAGTTTTCTGATGATTATTCCAGATAGTCAAGATACGATCTGAAGGATACGCCTGCTTTCACAGATTATATATGATGTGTCTTAGAACACTATCTTCGTTAAAACGCAGACAAAAATCATCTTCCGGGAATTCAAAGAAAGTTTTTCAACAGTAAAAATATAATCAAGTGTACTTTTTAAAGAATTAATTACAAATTCGACTCAAATATAATTTATGCGTTAAACATGCCGAAATGTTTAGGACAAATAAGAATATAAAAATTATTGTCTGTTCCACAATCATGAAAAGTAACTGTTTGGCCTGTAGGCACATAATATTAAACTCAAATTTGGATATGTTTTCTAAAACGAGCGTTGAAACCTAAATCTACAAAGAAACGCGCATCTCATCAAATACAAAAAAAGTTTTCTCATGAGTATTCTAGATGGAAAAATTACCTCTTGAACGATACGCCTGCTTATGGTTTGTTTTAAAATCATTACATTAAATTGAGATAATGTGTTTTGACTTGAAGGAAATCCTAACCTGGGATCAGCGTACTTATTTGTAAACTGTTCTTTATAATTTATATTTACGAGGTTAGGACAATCAACTTCAACTATTCATTGTAATTGAATTCCGTTTTATAATAAAAATTATATGAAATTCAGCAAATTCCTACAATTTTCCTTATAAAGAACTATTCGGTATGTGTTATTTATGCTAAATTTATCTCTCTCGCGTCTTTACTTCGGTAAATAACATTAAACATTACCAATAGAATTTATCAAACGCATATATTGTAATTTTTTTGTATTCAACCGCATTCAGAGACATATTTTCTACAAAAGTTTCTTTCCTCAAAGAAGATATTTAAAGTGGCTACAAACGTTTCAGTTTACTAACTACTTATGACTTTGTATTGTTCCATACAACTTTATTGCCATAGTTAATAGATTTAATTAGTGCCAAGTACATCTGTTCAATGCAAAACGTTGCCATAAACGTGGCCTCAGTGCAATTTGGGTTTGCAAGACATTGTCGACACAATCATCACAAAACATTGCAAACGAAATTTCGTCTTCTTTTGGCGCTATAGGAAATATCCTAGTACAAAATGAAATGCTGTTAAACTAATGGCGTGATCAAATTTTCACAATTGTAAAATTCTATGTTTGTCAATCACACAGGTTTCTTAGTTGAGATGATAAATACTTCAACACAAATGTCAGTTCAGTTGTTGAGACTAAACATAGGACTCAATGCAAAAAAAGGATTTAAGTTATATTTTTGAAGCAGCTATTGACATTCTTCCCGCTATCTGCCAGATATACGACAGGGTTTGTTAAAATTGATTGAAACTCGTTAAAAGGTTGTGGTGCGCATTTAGCTTTCAGTAAAACTGAAAATCTGTGAGCGTAAAGGCATTTGCATTACATTTTTCAAAATTAGTTATAAATAATTTTTTTTGAAAGCAAATTATTTATTCGATTTGTAGAACAAATTTAAAGCAATATCTGCAAACGAGTTAATTTTGTAAATATGGAGCAAAATTTTGTTGGTGCATCAAAATTTGTCCGCAATACGAATAAAAATTTGCAAAGGAAGCGTTAGCTATATACATTTAAACAGCAACAAAATTGCTTAACAACAAATTTTATTGATATTTTCAACTTGTGTTGAAAGTAAAAAAATGATAGAAATCAATAAAATGCCATACAGTATTTTAACACTCTATTTATTGATTTTTGTAAAATGGACTGACTAGCTGTGTTGGTTTACATAAGAAAAATTTATGAATAAAACAATCTTGACGTTGAAAATAAAATTCATACTATAAGTATACAATTATAACGCAGTGCAGATCTTGACACATTTGTTCAACCAAAGAAGCACAATGCAGTTTTTAAATGTCCAGATGGCAAGTTCAATTTTTGCCTACTTAAATGAGGTCAAATTAACATGACTTGTATCCGGTCGAGGTTTTAACCATGAGGTAAATGCTAGCAGGACAAGATTTTTTGGTTGTAACAACATAAACGTTAATTTTATTGGCACTAATTAGTAAAAGTAAGTAGTTCTATTATTTGTACTATATTTTATTTATAACATGTCTAAATTGACCGTAATTGAACTGAATTTTATTATTTTAACATGAATGAACAATTTCTTAAAGCAATAAATGAACTTATGAACATGGTCAACTTCTTGTTTTGTCAAAAAATCGGTGACATTAAAATATATATTGTAATGTGGCTTTAAATTACTAGTAGCAAAAATGAAATGTATTCTAGAAAAAAATTTAACAGTCAATTTTTTTTTCATTATATAATAAAAAATTATTTATAAACTGTTTTGCGCTCTAAATCACTTCACTTTAAATGCAACCAATTTCGTTTCATGCATATTGCGTGAATAAGCATTAAGCAACAGTCTTGAAAGATTAATATGATGTTTAAAGTTTTATAAAAATGAATAAAACCGGAGATCTTAAAAGTGATAAAAAATCCAGTTTCATAGTTTTTTTACTGTTTATCTGTTATAGGAAATAATTTAATAGTAAGAATGTTTACCGGCTTTAAAATAACAATAAAGTATTCCGTTTAACATTTATGCCACATTTGACTTAATACGAACGGCTGTATTAATTACTACCTTATGGACATGGTGAGTCAATGAATGTGCATCAAAATAGCAATCAGAAATTGACCTTATAGTAGGAGACAAAAAACCGCGCTATTCTAAAGATTTTATCAAATTAATAAATCGGAATAAATTTAAGCTTTTTGTCACTTCTGAACATTTCTTAAGGTAAGAGATATACGTAACTTGTCAAAGGTGGCCTATATATATATATATATATATATATATATATATATATATATATATCGAACTTGTAATTCATACTTACTTTATATAGTATATTCTTCATACATTATTTAGCATCGTTATAATATGAAATGATAAATTTGCCATAAGTTTAATAAATTTTGCATAACAAGGATATTGTTTTTTTTGTCTATAATCTAAAGAAAATTTTTTTACCATGGTGTCCCCAGTACAGTCAGAGATATAATCAATATAATTCATTCAATGGTTCGAAGTGCATTACATGTCATAAAATGGTGCTAATCTGATATAAAATAAATATATACAGATTATATCAGTGGAAAAATGTCGTATATACTGTAAAAGTTAAGTAATAACAAAGAAAATTATTTTAAGCAATAATTTCGTACATTACGAGTAATTAGATAACGATAAGCTGGAATCCATAAATTTATAATATACTAATGTTACTTCCTTTTGTGCAGGCATTAAAGATGTTTTGACAAACTAAATCCGCTAAAACATTTAGTTTAAAAGTATTCTTCCAATTTTTTATTTCATCTTAATGAAAATTTGTAATGGTTAAATTCTTATAAAACAAATTTACAAGAAACTGTAATTCATTATTGCGCAATTAATTACTTGAAGTATACATTTTGAAAAATTGCTTACTAAAGAAATTTATTTATGCGAAAGAAAATAACAGAATGAGGACATTTTATAAAAGAAATATAGGTAAGGCCAAAATTAATGAAAGAACGAAATGCAACTAACTGTGTTAAATAAAATTTTTCAAGGTTCTTTCGACTTCAAATTAATTTTGCACGAACGTAATATATCAGAAATCTCAGACCACTCGTATTTCCTAACCTAAGTTTTATATATATATATATATATATATATATATATAATATTTAAAAGACTGACGAAAAACATTAATAATAAAGGGATAATGCTCGTTAAATTCGAGACTACTTAACTTCACTTTACAATCTCTCATTTATATACATCCTGGGTTTTCATTTGTTTATGTGGGTGGCAACAAATTCTGTTTTACTTCAATATCTTGTTTGGGCTGATTAGTAAGTGCGCATTCGTAAGTGTCCGTGCGTGTGCCTGTTTCTATGTTAAGTTCTTTCTGAATGTATGGCAAAGTGATGTCTCAGATTTGTTCATGCTTGTTGTTTTATATGAAGGTCTTCTAAAATATATAATCATATTTCTGATTTTGTTTTATATAGAATTAAGAATTTGGTCAAATTGACTGAGTGCCCCGTTTCCAATATATAATCAGAATTAGCTGATTGTCATGACTGTGCCAAGCCTCATTTAAACAATTTCTGCAGTAAATGTTGCTGGAATCTGTTAATAAATTACTTCTTCGTAAGTCCAATATATGTGCTACCACATGTACATGCAAATTTGTAGACCATGAATGCTTTGGAGAGAATTAGAAATCGATCTTTGGCATACAACCTCATGATACTCTGTGTGCTAAATGTGATATTTACCCTGGGAAAGTTACTCTTTTTATCCACCGTGCAATTATTGAGGTCGTTACGCCGCCTGTAAATGGTGAAATTAGGAAAACCTGGTTCACGGTATCCTCTCTAGTGCGAATCTGTTATGGTCTGACATTGACATCAATGAATCGCTCTGGGTTGTTTGCCATTAGAAAAATTTTCCCCAGGTAGCCCAGTTCTTCCTTGATCTTGTGTTTAGAGCACATCATCCTGATTCTGTTTGCTTGGTTATTGACTAAATTTTTTGTGTTGGATTTTGACACACTGCTGTTTTAAGGAATTTATTGCCTGTTGAAAGTGGAAAAGCATAAAACTCATTTTTAATCAGGTCACTCAAGATCGTTGATGTCTTATCCAGCACAATTTTTGTAAATAAGGCTGAGACGTCCAGTGAGAATATTTTATTCTGTAGAATGTTTTTCCCCTTCAGTTCATCTGCTAGCTCAAAAGAGTCCTTGGTAGTGTTTGCGTTTATGATATTTCGTAATGGTTGAATTATTTTTGCAGAAACTTGGCTAGTTTATGCTGAGGGCTACTGATCATTTATATATATATATATATATATATATATATATATATATATATATATATATATATATATATTAAGTACATTGCCTTCGAATTTTACACAGTATATTTCTAATTAGGAAGAAAAAACACATTAATAACAAAGTGGATATTTAAAAGAAACATGTTGCGCGACAGGAAATAAACAATTTACCTGATTTTCGGTACGCAATCCGAAAATCAAGTAAAGTGGATATTGACCATTTATTTCGAGATTACTAAACTTCGCTTTACAATCTTTCATTTATATACATTCTGGGTTTTCATTTGAAAATGTGGGTGGCAACAAATATGACTCGGTTTTCTATTTCTTGTTTTGGCTGATTGGTAAGTGTGTATGCGTTTGTGTCCGTGTGTGTGCCTGTTTGCATGTAAAGGTCCTTCTCACTGTATTGCAAAGTGATGTCTGAGATCTGGTCATTATTGTATTGATGGCTTGAGAATTAACCATCTGTTCGCATTGTTCGCTGTTACGTGTACGAGTTCTATTTTTCCGAGTGTAGTCTTTAGTTTCACTTTTTTGCGCAAATTTGTTTTCTTCACTTGGTAACAGCGCAAGTGCGGATTGCAGTGTTGAACGCTCATATTGTTTTTACATTCTAATATGTGGTCTTTGATGTTATTGGTGTCTATAAGGAAATCATAAACCTCATTTTTAATAAGGTCACACAAGATCTCCGTTGTCTTATCCAGTGGTATGTTTGTAAACAATGATGAGATGTCAAGCAAGACCATTTTATTCTGTTGAATGTTCTTCCCCTTCAGTTCATCTGCTATCTCGAATGAGTCCTTGATAGTGCTCGCGTTTATGATGCTTCGTATTGGTTGAAGTATTTTGCAGAGTAACTTAGGTGGTATATGTTGCGGGGCGTTGATCATTGACATAATAGGCCGCATCGAGGGAGCTCCGGAGACTGTCAGGACTTTGTGAGTTTTTGGTTTGCCGTACAATCTTGCGGTGTTTGTTCCGACGGGTTTTGCCTTTTGAATGTCTGCTATGTGTTTTAATCTTATATCGGAATCAGCTGTCGATGATAAAACGTGTTTTTCCATCTTTTTCAGAATTGCATTTATTCTTGATTCGATAATTTTCGAATCACCTTTCATGTTGATGTCTTCCTTGAATTTCAATTTATGAGGTATAATCCTGTTCATGGACTTACTATAGGCGTCGGCCTGAAGTATAACAACTCCTGATCCGTTGTCGGGTGTGACATATCGTATAAATTTATCTGATTGTCGTTTTCGGAGTTCGTCTATGTGTTTTTTGTGATGATTAAATTTTGCATTGTTCTAGTGCGCTAACTATCTCAGCTTTCAGTCCTTGTTCACTGAATGCCTGGTGGGATGTTTCTTTTGTTAAGTCATTGTAGTAATTTTCCGTTCCCGCCTGGATGGCAATAATGTTGCGCTTACTTAGGTTTTTTATGATTAGAAAGTATTTTTCTCCTAAAGAAATTAATTATTTCTGATGTTTTGACAAGTTCACTTTTAAATAATTGGAAATTAATGCATTTGGATTTTTTTGAAAAATATTCACAATTTTCATCCACATGATATTCTAATAGACTGGCCACAAATCACAAAATCCAACAAAAAATTATTAGCATACTGGCAAGACCAAACACCCCATTGACCAGACTCAACAAACATTCGATCGGATTGGCAACAAACTGAAGGGACAAAAACAGCTGCAAATACGGAGACTGAAATTTTGAAACAATATAACCATTCATTATTATAATCAAGTTTACGGACTTGATATAGGCACCTGACCCATTAATTGCTTACATATGTCAGTATAAACTAAGAGTTGTATAGTGTAGAAAAGGCAATTCATCCCGCAGCCCGGTTTCGTCCTTATTGGGAACTCATCATGTACTGGTCAGAATTTGCCTCGGACAGGGCTCTTACCTGGGCACGCCTGCTTGGGAATCTGTTGATCTAGCCACTGAGCCACTCTGCCAAACAAACTACACATATTTTGCAGTTCATTTTATTACAACTTGCCCACGTAACGTGGTATCAGTTCTTTAATAACTGATTGGGGATGGTTATTTGTATTTTAAGGGCTATATACGCACTAACTAAGTGTGGAATTGCCCTTTCTACATTATATAATTCTTAGTTTATACTGACATATACAATTAATTAATAGGTTAGGTGCTTATATCAAGACCACAACCTTGATTATAATAATTGTTATCACCGCCCCCCCACAACCAATGTTCGTTTAATATTATGAGCATTCAACACTGAAATCAGCACCTGCGCTGTTATCAAGTATAGAAAACGAAATTGCACAATAAGAGGAAACGAAAGACTACTCTCGGATAAATAACACTCGTACACCTAACAGCCAATAAAGTGTACTGTTGGTTAACTCTCAAGCTATTAATACAAGTATGACCAGAACTCAGACATCGCATTGTCATACAGCGAGAAAGACCTTTAAATGCAAACAGGCACACTCACAGACACATACGAATACATCCTTACTAATCAGCCCAAACAAGAAATATATGTAAAACCGAGTCCGATTTCTTGCCACACACATAATCAAATGAAAACCCAGGTTGTATATAAATGAAAGATTGTAAAGTGAGGTTTAGTAGTCTCGAAATAACCGACCATTATTCAATTTTTTATTAAAGTTTTTTCTTCTAATTGAAATATACATAGACATTATATATATATATATATATATATATATATATATATATATATATATATACAAATGGATATTGATGCCAAGTTGACTTCTCCCGTAGAGAAGGCTAACCAAAATAATAAGTTGCTTTAAAATACAAAATAACGGTTAAAATGCAGCAGATTTGAGCAGTGGATAAGTTCAACTGTCGGAATTAAATTTGCCTCAGTACGTAACGTAGTCGCGGCATATTTTGGGTAGTGTTTTACGACTTACAAACAAAAATGAAATCAGTCTTCGTAATTAATTGCCCCTGCTAATAAATGCCATGTACGTTTTCTATTGCTAGTATATATATATATATATATATATATATATATATATATATATATATATATCTATTCAAATTCCTATCTTAATGATTCAATTCAACAATTTCTCTCCATTTTTTATTGCGTCTCAACTAGTTAGTTAGTACGTTACGTAAAATGAGATAGAAAATTAGTTTTTCTGAAGAATAAGAAAATCAAAATCATTACTGAGTGTATAATTGACAATTGGGTGTGGTTTCCAGCAGAGTTGCATTAGTAAAAATAAAATAGACTCTGAATTCAATATACCCAGATGCGTGCCCATGTTGTTTTAGATTTTGAAAGTTATTTGACGCGTTCCCATTAAAGATGAAACCCGTCTAGTTGATGAATTGACTTTGGCATTTTAGGCTAAATTTAAATTAAACTGACAAGATTTGTATAATTAAAATTTTATCATATACCTTCAATTCGGTATCAAAACCGTATGTCGAATGATGTATGCTCTGTAATTAAATGTGTGGGTGGCTAAATAAATTATTCTATCCAAATGTATGCTTAAGAAATTCTATTTGAATGGGAAACTAACACAGGCCTAAGTCTTGCTATAATCAAGATTGCAATCTTGTTATAAGCACCTGGTCCATTAATTACTTTCATATCTCATTATAAACCAAGAATTGTATAGTGTATAAAAGGCAATTTATCGGGTAGACGGTTGCGCACTTATTGGGAACTCATCACATACTGGCCAGAATTTGCCACGGACACTGCTCGAACCTGGGCACGTCTGCTTCGGAGTCTGGTGCTCTAAACACTGAGCCACCCTGTTTCAAGATCGCAAAATTTATTATAGCAATTGATATCACCGCCCGACTAAATATTGTTTGTTTAATAAGCCTGTCCTTATATAACTGAAAGCTGCGTATATTGACTGACAAATGTAACGCAGTCTATAAATGCAATACTCCTAAGCAAGTGGACATCATTTTGATACTCATTAATTTCAAAGTTAGGCAAGTATTTTAGGAAATACAAGTACCACGATACAGGTCTTTATTATATATAGTCTTTGTTATCTTAATCATTATTTAATTTATATTAGTAATATATATATATATATATATATATATATATATATATATATATATATAATATGCGAGTCCTAGGTGACGACGTACCTGAGTTTCAAGCTCCTGATGCAATTGCAGGCCTGTTCGAAAGCAGGTTGAACCATTTATTTAAATTAATTCACATATCTATTTGCTGAAATTAATATGTTATCTTAATTAGACTATAGTTTTACTGATTTCATACACATACTATTTACAGTATATGCTATCACATAGGCAATATCCAGTGAATGCGTGTTATGTAGTTCTGCAATATAGTAAGCAGAAAATGTTTCGTGTTGTCCAGTGTCTTTAAAATGTGCTTTAGACTTGCAATGTACAATCACTCTCTTTTTTCACTGCCTGGTTGATCGGCCTAAGTAAGTCGGTCGAAAACATACGCATACATATTGCTAAATAATACATTACGTTGACTGTTGTGCAATGAAATTTCGTAACTCTTTCAAATTTGTACATTTGTGCAACATTAATTCTGCGAGTTAAAGTTATATCTACTTACGTCATTAATAAACTGAAAACAACATTCCTTTGATGGAATGATTAAATATTTTCCCTATTCTGGTCCTCAACGATTTTCTTTTTTATTTATTTTCCCCAAAACAGTTACTCAGAAATACTAAATTTTACATTTTTAAAAAGGCATTTGCAATTAATGTTTAATTAAACCGGCTACATGGTTTTGATAAACAATTTCATGCTGTATTGAGTTGTCAAATAATAAACATAGTTTATAATTTTGCAAATGTGCATAATAATTTTAAACATGCAATTATTTATGTAGGAAAAATAAATTGTAAATAAAATTACGAGCGCAAAGGTTTGCTATATGATTGCCCAAATTACAAATTTAGCGAAGAGTCACTTTTACTGATGCCTACAGAAATTGAAAAAAAATGGTAAGTTATACGAGAATCGTTTGCTGATAATATTTTAAAAGACCGAATATAGCTTTATAATGGAACTCTAATATGCTAAGGATTGCCGTCAAACTGATGACACCTGTGGGTTAATCATGAGTATCCACTTAACAGCTGCATCCAAAATATTAAGTTCAGCCAATAAATAAATAAGTATCAGGTAATAATGTGTTTCTTATTTCTAAAAAAATGCTATATTCAGTTATTTCAACCCACGTTTATAATAATATATAATAAAGCATCACAGTCGATAACGCAGTGATTAATAATCACCTCGTAGCAACAAGATAACGCTAGTTTTAAAATTATTCGTGAAATTTTAATATGTGCATATCTATTAATGCAATCGCGTTATGTCAAACTGAAAAATTTTGTGATGCGCCAATAAATAAAAGGATAAATTCGGTCAAACTCTGAATTTTATGCACAACAAAGGTAATAATGCAATTCTCAACGCTCTGGTTTAGTCAATAAAATATATTTTTACCTTATGAACTTTGATCGGAAGCATAGAACTCAAGCATTATTGCGTCATAGTCCAATGTTGCCTCGGTGAAGTTCGTAGCTCTTACTTCAAAGACTTAAAATGGTGACTCAAGCTAGCATTTACTTATTAACTAAATACATGTAGCTAAGTTGTCAGAAAAGCGTTATATATGCACAGTACAGCATCGGTCCTTGTAAAGGTCAACTCGTTTTAGTCATATGTAGAAACGCGACATCTGCTTTCGGTTCTTTGCTTTTTCTCTCATAAACGCAAACACAACAGAACACATCAGTGAATTCTCGTTTTTAATCTTTCGGCGCATACGCACACATTCATTCTTCCACTTACTTTCTATCTTTTACCCTCTGTCCGTTTAACTTAACAGATATTGACCTTATTTCGACATTTGTCGCAATTTACATCCAAAAATAGAGAACAGTTAAATGTCAACGCTGTGCTAACTCTATTATGGTTTTTAGTTTTTTACGTCACGAAATGTTCACTTTCTTTTTACAATGCAGCCGTTTTCAATATCTGAAAAAATGAATACTACCTTTCCTAATATATTTGCAATAAAACGGAGAAAATTCTTGAACATCCTAATTTTAAATCTAAAATAAATGAAGGTTTTGTTTGAAGATGTTTTTGCATATTTTAAGTAAATAATAAAATGGGGAAATTAAAATTACAATTTAGTCATGTGCATTTAGTCCTACACGTTAGACTAGAATGCATATGTAAAAAATATTTGGTTACCAGCTAAATAACCCAAATTTATTTTGCTAGTAATTTTGACAGTCAGAAATGTTTGTCTGAAGCTGGTCTTCTACTATCCATTAGACGCATTCAGGACTTACATAGACGAAATTCGTGCCACAGCGCAAATGATACGGACTACAATACCTCATTTACTGCTCATTCAAAGCACACAGATTATGCATTTGTCATGTATATAAGAATTGATATTTTTTGTGATATTTCCTCTAAGATGTATCACAGTGCACTCATTTACAGCCTAAAGTTTCATTTATACTGCTCCGATCTTTCTTTAAATAACATTTTAGGAGACATCTATCCTGGCAAGTACTTGATGAGTACTCAATATGAATAAAACCGGTCTACTGTTATATATATATATATATATATATATATATATATATATATATATAATATCGTAATAATGGTATTACACCTAGGTCAGGTTGAAATCAAAGGAAATGGCATCTCACGTGAGAAAGTAAATAACTAAAAATAAGGCTTATGCTTTGCTGAAAATTGCATGTAATGCGCGGCTTTCGTTGCATTGTGAACAAGTTGTAGCGCTTAAGCAAATTTTCTCGGCTGCAGAAAGTCTGGCAGTTACATAATGATTAACTTATAACAATGATACTGATCTATTTGAATTGCTCCATTTGCCATTTTATATTGACGAAAGCCTATAATGACAACACACAAACGTATATATATATATATATATATATATATATATATATGTGCTACCGCACATAAATGAGAATTTGTAGACTATGAATGATTTGGAGAGAATTGGCAATTGATCTTTGGCATCCAACCTCATGACTCTGTGTGTACTAAATATCATATTAACTTTAACGCTGGGAAAGTTGTCCTTAGTTATTTTATTCAGCCGCCGTGCAATTATTGAGGTATATATATATATATATATATATATATATATATATATATATATATATATATATATATATATATATATATATATATATATATATATATATATATATATATTATAGTAGTGCGCCAGTCGCGGAAATTCTGGCAAGATCTTTTGTGACACTTAGAACAAAACGTTTGAAATAGTGAATTGCATTTGCTACCCCAGGAAACGTTGAAAAATTAACATTCTCTCTCTCTAAATATACGTATATATATATATATATATATATATATATATATTTATTTATATATATATATATATATCTGTATATATCTATATATATATCTGCGTTCGTCAACAATTAAATTATTGTGGATTTTAAATACAAATTTGAAATTAACTAACAAACAATTGGCTAATTTAAAATATAGATTTGAAATTCAATTGATCCATTTTCCTTATTGTTGTCAAGGTTTAGTGTCACACTAATCCCATTTTATTTAACCAGACTTCGAACAACATATCAAAACTACCGCCAGCCGCAACGCACTGACACGTTTCGACCTTCCATGATCATCATCCGAGTACGACGGCAAACTGATTATCGATGATCATGGGATTGGTTTACTTCAAGCTCGCAAACTTGATTTAAAGAATTGCTTCCACCACCCGCGCAATCAATTAATGTTAAATTGTATTGCCTATATATGCATATGTGGCGAAAGCTGCAAACAGTTAATATTCGTGACTGCATAGAAATTTTGCAGCCAACATTTCCATTCAGGTTCAATTTATGCGAGACTGCTAGAGGTCAGAGCCGCATATCTAAATTGGATTTACATATATATTCACTGCTGTTTGATCCTCGAAAGTCAGTTTGCTGTCGTACTCTAATGATGATCATGGAGGTCGAAACGCGTTAGTGTGTTGCGGCTGGCGGTAGTTTTGTTAAGTTGTGCGATGACTGGTTAAATACAATTGGATTGGTGTTTACTAGAAGCTCGCAAACTTGATTTAAAGAATTGTTACCACCACCCGCGCAATCAATTATTGTTAGATTAATTAATTAATTAATTGCTTAATCACACATGTATTAGTACCAAATTCGTTGCCCAAAATGTAATTTGTTCAAAATAATATTTCCTTGCTTACTCATCACCATTGAATTCCTGTTATAAGTTTCGTAATATTTTACTGCAATCTAATTACCAAAATGAATACATAAATACAGTTACTGCCGCTGATGAAACACAGATTAGTAACTATAATTTGAAATCAGGCTAACAGTTCAAATTTCACTAGTTAAACCGAATTATCAACCATTGTCCTTTTGTAAAACCGATATGTTTTAATCTGACATTCTTTGACCCGGCGTTTGACAAGGATGTGTAATTGCCGAAAATATTGTTCACTTACTTCATATTTTTAGTATTCTTTAATGGGACAGATAGATAGATAGATAGATAAGACTATACTGATGACCTCAAATTCGTATGCGATATTTTTCCGCTAGCTGAAAGAAAGAAAGTCTGGAATCTTTCTTTAACTGTACAAATGTTGTCGCTTTGTGGTGTAATCAAGTACCATGTCTCTGAATCCGGCGTTGCGGCCAGTTTTAATTAGAAGCGTACTAACGTGCTTTATAGTTCTCTGCTATCAAGCATAAAATAAAACGTACATCTTGGATTCCAAGTTACGTCATATATATAAGAATAAGCAGAAACGTGCAAATTTATCGACTCTATTTCAATTTTATTTATGTAAACAGCTTTGCAACTGACAAACCCTTGATTTATGTTCGTATTCCGTTAAATTTAGTTAAATTATGAACTTCCTATATTCCGTTTAAAATTGTAGACTCACGCTACAGCTGTGCAATTAGATACGTTTTTTGAACCGATGCATATGCGCCATTTCACTTTGGCTTCTTTCGTTTAAGATTCAAACGCCATTGAACATGTCACAAGTTTATTACCCGAGCAGCTGTATCGTGATAAGTGCGTTCATTCACATATTTCCTGAGAATAGAGCTCACACGTAAGGCTGACCAAAGGGGAACCAATACAACTTGGATGAGTGGTTGTACTCATAAATGCTTAAAGGCCATCTGTCCTACGGCAACATAATATTTGTCGTGATTCCACTGTTATTGTAAGGTCTCCCATTATTCTCAATAACAAAATGACAAGCAGTTAAGTAAAACTATTATTAATCGTAGAAAATGCGTGGACACCT
Source organism: Eudiplozoon nipponicum (assembly GCA_029291075.1). Classification (NCBI taxonomy): domain Eukaryota; kingdom Metazoa; phylum Platyhelminthes; class Monogenea; order Mazocraeidea; family Diplozoidae; genus Eudiplozoon; species Eudiplozoon nipponicum. The sequence goes on from JAQBSW010000341.1 coordinate 165,065, forward strand.
GGTTCGTTTTGCATCTTTGGTATTAATTCTTTTGGAATTAACATTTAGTTGCACCTACATATTCCTTTATTCATGAATGAACATTTTTGCATTTTGCTGCATTTCTTGAAATTGATAATAACATTCTGAAACGGTAAACCATATATTTTAAAACTAGTATCTAGTTTACTCTTACGCTTTACTAACAAATAAGTTTCTTAGTTTTTAAACGTATTTATTACTGTAAATAGAACGATACTGTTTGCGTGTAAATTAGAAAAAACCGCTAGGACATCGGAAAACAGTTAAAGAAAGAATAACACATTCCTTAATTGCAGAAAATGCTATTTAAATTTGGTTTACATTAAGTTAAGTTCTAATTTTTTTAAATTACCAGTTTATTATGTTGATTCTCGTATCTCCAAACAACTTAATTGACATGTTTTTACCGTTGGAGAATTTATACATTTCAGCTACAGTTAATTTACACTCCCATGCTTTTACAATAGTGTCAGATTAAATTATATATGTATGCTTATTTTGTAAACAATAAAAATGTAGAATGATTAAACGGTTTTTATTATGCATAAATACAATAGAATTTATCTTCTTTAAAATCGTCGAAGCCAACCAGTTGCCTAACTTAACGCAGCGATATCTATTTTTCTTGGTGTTTGAAATTCACAGAGACGAAACTTCAAATAGTTTAAAGGCATTAAACTTAATTCAAAATACTGAAGTATAACAGTCTGCAAATTTGATCCGCTATATTTTTAAGGATGCAAAATATACGGAAAAGATTTTAAACTTCACTGAAATTAACTAGCATCGATACACTAGTATAACAAAACCAATGGCATATATAAATCGTATGGCTTTTCGGAACGCTGAACTACTTCGTATGTGTTCTTCGTTAAACGTTTAAGCAAATGACCAAACTTTGCTTTAGAAAAGTCTTGTGCACGGTTAAAAGTGAAAATTTTGACGAAGCTATTTATTTTGTTTCTTGTCTGCAACTAAGCTACGAATAAGAAATTGCCTGATTTGCAAGAAAAAAGGTAATCATTTACTCAAAAAGATAAGCTTCAACTTCACACGAAATGTATTTTTCACGAGGATATGTAAAACGTCTTAGATCTCGACCTAAAAATGAAAGTGAAGTTTCTCAATTTGCCCCTCTTTCATCCAGTAAATGTTAGTTTAAATACCGCGTGCAATTGTGAATAAGGTGTTACCTACCTAGTAAAATTATATGAAATATGACCGGAAAGGTAAACGAAATTCAGCATGAACTGAAGGTACAATCTCATGTTCACATCGTTTGAAAATGTTGTTAATATTTCTTGTAAATAAAATATTTACAAAATTTAACATCAATCATAATAGGAAAATGGTTCTGATATAAATTTTTCAAATTTCTTTTCTATATTACATATAAATCACACGAGATTTGAGCTATTTTGAAAAAAATTGGTAACTGTTGAGGGCTATGAGAGTCCCAGAGAATTATATAAATAATAAAATTTTTAATTATCCTTATGTGCTATACAGAATAGGATAAGAAATTAATAAATTATTATTCGCTGAATTTGATAAGCCAATATTTTAGTCAATGCGAGAATGCATTTTTTGCTTATTTTCATGTAATTAACTGAAAATAGTAACCTCGAAGGAACTTTAAAACACTTATCATGAAATAAATAAATTTAATCAAAATGATCATAAGGTTGCCTGTTTTAATGAAGCAGAGATTTTATTAAAAAATAATTAAAATGGAGAATTTTAAGATGGGGAATCGAGATTCAAATATATGAAGATTATTGATATCATACATTACATTCATGAAAGCATTAGCGCTGGATGACGTTAGTTCATTGTTAATAATTCATGATATTAATTGATTGATATTTTGATCGACACAACGGATATTTTTATCAAAAAACTGCTCCTTATTTTAAAAATACACAAAGCTCTACAATAATACGTATATATTTAAGTTGATGTTGTAGAACCTTGATTGTTGTTGCAATATCATACACCACATTCACGGAAAATGCCATTGGCGAGTGATGTTAGTCCATTGTTAATAGATTGTTTCTGTCCCCATGAAGGAGTTGTCACACACTTACCAAAAGTAATTCTTCATATTTATTGATTGATGTTTGATCGACACGCCGTTTGCCTTTTCAAACTATGTACTCCTTATTTGCAAAATGCATTAAGCTGTACAACTAGAACCAATCTTTTTTAGTTGGTGGTGTAGAACTTTGAGTGTTGTTGTAATATCAGACATATTATTCATGAAAAATGTTAGAGCCTGGTTATTTTAGTCCGTTATTGATAGAGATGTAAAACACATAACGAAAGTAATTCTTCATATTTATTGATTGATATTTGAACGATACGCCGTTTGCCTTTTCAAAATACGTATTTCATATTACCCCAATATTCCAAACTCTACAACTAATGCCAGTCTATTTTAGTTGGTGGTGTAGAAATTTGAGTGCTCTTCTAGTAAGGACTATGAAATTTAAAAGGCAAGCAAACGGCTTTCCAATCTATATATTAATCCATAAATATAGAGAATAATTTTTGCTGAGTGTGTGATAACTCTTTCATCGGAAAAGAAGGGATCTATTAACATTAGAGTACGTTTACTTAAAGGTTGTAGAAAATCAAACAAGTTTTTCCATAAAATTTGAACATACCTTTTGGCTCGTCGACGTGGATGAAAGCAAGGTCGTCCTCCACTTCCAGGACAGAATAAAACTGAAATTCAAAAATTAAAAAGAAATAGATAAATATAATATAGGTATATGGTAAATTTAGTCATAAGAAATTAGGCCAATTTTCTCTATTCCACCTTAATCGTGAGGCATTTGAGTAGTCACTCAGGTTCTGGTTCCCACACAATTGTTGATCCCACTTCCATTCGCATATAGAAAATCTAAATCGTTCTAGCAAACGATGTGTGTGATATAAAATTATTGATAAAGAATTTATATTTTATTTTTCAATTGAAATTTGCGCCTAATAGCCTATACCACTGCCTACTTTAGAATTAAATAACAAATTAATATCAAATAAACTACCAATTCTGCGAGTTGTATGTTTGTAATGGCAAGATTGTAAGAAACTTCATACTTAGTAATTCAAAAATTCGCAATGAAATCATGCGTACTACATATATTTATAGTCAACGTAAAGGATATTAAAGATCAAAGTTGTGAAAACGCAGAGACTTAGGAAATGTTACAAACTATATGACCACATAATACTTCATAAATAAACTCCCACAATGGTACAGATCGACGTTAGTTACCATATTTCTTTGGTAATTGTGATGCTCTTCAATTGAACAAATAAAATAATATAAATAGATGTTGGAAATCGAAATGCCAAAACATTGCTTAGTTTCATATTTAAAAATTGTTAATAAGAGCTTTTGAAATAGCCGATGCTAAAAAAATTTCAGTTTTTTCAGAATAAAGTTCGAATGGTAATTTTTGCTTCCATTGGCTCTTTTAAAATATTTCTATCATGCACAGTCGGAGGCTTAACTCAAAATACCTAACAATTTCGCCAAAACTCAAATAATTAGTTAACAAACTAGTCCAAATGTTATACTTAGTATACAAAAATAATATCTCTCCTTTCTCATTGATATTATTTCTCCAACTTTTTAGTCATAGATGAGCTGATTAACATATTTTAGCAGGAGAGCACGCAAGACGTTTTTGTATCAAATATTTAAAATCGGATTCCAACTTTGATTTTCGTCACGGAAACGTCTAAAAGCCTATATTTCAGGTAATTAGAAGAATTATTTGTTAGAATAAGATCTAGGGTCAAACAATTTGAGCGTGTATATTGATTTGTTTGATTATTCCAAATATTTAGTCTTTCAAATCAAAATCATTAGCTGACCAGCCGCTTGTCTCAGTGGTATGTAATTCATAAATTACTCTTTTCTCGATCGTGAAGAAAACGAGGTTTTGCAACTTGAAAGGATCATATATTTATTTAAATAAATGTATACAACATATATATATATATATATATGTATATATATATATATATATATAAATATATATTGGATGTAATTCCTTGTATCCAGAAATGAAAAAATGTATACGTTTTCAAAAATTCAGTGTTTATAAATGAATTCTTAGATGTGTGCAAATTATTTTGTTGCAGAAACTGCATATTTTAACTTCAAACCGGTAATAATGTGAAATATTGGGAGCAGTAACTTATTCCTCGCTTTATAAAGAATTATTATGTTAATTTGTCGAAAAATAATAATAGCATTTAAATAAAACGCTTAATATATTAAACAATGCCTATAAAACTTTCTGCTCAAATGTAAGACTGTTTGTATTTGATGCAGGAATGAATTTGAAAAATAATTAATACACAATTTAGTGAACAAAAATAATTCTCTGAAAGGAACATTTAAGAAAATATTTCTTTCATTATTCAACATTGAATCTAGTTTCTTTCGACCAATGCATCAGTCGACTAAGCCTTCTGAATTTTTTCTGTATGTTGTACGTTTCTGTTGTAAAATTTAAAAAATGTGATTTCACAAATTTTGCAAGTCAAAGGAAATTAACAGTAAGTATTAAAGTCAATTATGTGAATTTGTGCTGAAAAGCAGTTTTGCATCTGTGACTGTCTAATGGCGGAATAAATCTGAAACACATAATGTTGTATTTATTTAATATACAGGATTTTTTATTAAATCAATAAACGCATTAAATCACGATTTTAGTGATTTGATGATTTTAAAAATAATGCTAAAATTATTAGCAAAATTATCTTTGTCCAACTTAAACGGAGGTAAAATGCTGATATTCATTTTTGCATAGGAATAAATGAGACCACCTTCCAAGCGGAAAGACATCAGCTACACCCTTAAGTGAAATATTCGAATGCTTTTAAAAGATTCCTTCATTTTCTTCATTTCAATGAACTAGTTCAGAACACTTACACGTAGAATCGTACATATAACATTATGTATACGTATGCACGTACTGATTACCGACAAAATAACTGGTTATAGTCTCTAATAGGTGAATTGCCACAATGATACAACAATAAATAATAACAATCTATAAATATATGGATGTAGTTCGTATTAACACTCATCACTAGGAGATTGCTTCGACTTTGCTAACGAAAAGGATATTAGATTGTGCAAAAATAATTCTATATCAAACAACCAAGAGAGTAAAAGACGCGTCGGTTCCTTTGGAGTCTAGAATGAATGGTATAATATTTGGCCACAGATTTGAGAATACAATTTATAATATCCATCCTGGATACTAATGAAATTTAACACAAATAGAAGTAATCGTACTTCAGCAGATGGATACACTGTGCCATGTTAAAGGACATCATGGTTGGGCCAAAGTTATGTATATTTAAATCACATCCCATCAATTTATTTCAAGTAAAGTCCCAATGAGCAAATCTGCATTAACAGAAAACTTGTTAAGTTCTGCATTTTAGAGACGAATTCCATTGGATCCACTATTACACAGTGAACCAAGCCAAACTCGGTTAAGTTAAATACTTCGAACAAGTTGCATCACCAACATTTTCTAGTATGCACTGATTTTTTTACATTATCGGTCTAAAATATCTAAGATAATGCATTTCGCATCTGCTTTGCGTAGTCAATCAGAGTATATGACCACATCAGCTATTACTCGGCTTAATTTGTTTGCATATCCTTGGCATATTGACAAATTACAATGTAAATCTGCTTTGAACTGATGAAAGTTTTATTATGTTGTTCAAATGGTGAACAAATTTGTATTGGTGTTAATTTCATTACGCAAACTTGCATTAAGATCGAATATGAATTTCTTGAGGAATTCTTAAAATTTTTTGGATCACTTATAAAAAATTTTCCAATTTCATTCGTACGAAAAAAGCTGCGTGGTATGATGCGACATCTTTTAATTTATTGCGCGACCCAACCGAATTTCCTAGGATTTACCTAAGCCGTTTTTCTGTTGACCTCCTTTAGGCCCTTCTATGATATAAATCATGTTTAAAGCTTTGAAGTTAACACCACTTTTATGCATTTTAGTTAGTTACATATTTTGTAAATTTTTGAACAACGCCGCTACAAAACTTGGTGTCGTTAATCATTTTGGTAAATTTAACATCTAATTTTCGATTTTTCGAACAAATTATATTTCAGCCTAGAAGCAACTTGACAATTGGCTCAAGGAATTTCTAAATATTTTCATTTAAGTTTAAAAATAAGATAAACTGTATTACCTTTCAAACTCTGCAATAAAGTAGAATAATATTATAAATTGGATATTTCTTTTTATTTTCAGAGATCCGTAGATAATTTTGTTTTTATAACATGTTGACAGCGTTCTTTGCCTTTAATCGATTAGAATTTGAGTTCAAACACAGATAAGCAATGTAACAACTTACATTGCGTTTTGTCTCTATCGAGAACATAAATCAGTCGCTAACCTTTTATTTACATGCATGCGCAGACGCATTACTATTTTACCGATTCATCTCGTGCGCAAGCAAATATTAATTTAGATTTGTAACAGATGATTTTTGTGAACTTACTTCTTTTGAAATTTAGTCAAAACACTTTTGTTTAGCTATACAGAGTGAAGAAGGTTGAGGTGTGTAAGGCATCTCTATTCCTTAAATTAAAAATTTTTCATTTTAATTGTCTATTTACGAGATTTATTTTTGCATTTTCTCATAATTGTGTTTTCCCCGACAATTTAGCTGTAAAATAAATTTGTTCGAGTCCAATGAACAATATAATACATTTAATAGCCTAAACGTAAGGTAGATCATTGAACTAGCTTTTCGAAAGACTACAGCCGTACCTAAAATGTCCAAAGTTGGAAAACTCCTAGATCCAAGAACAGTCATTCTATCAAACTATAGTTTAGTTTTCATTGGTGAACGCTATTGTTTTCGAGGTCAATTTCTTAATAATTCCTATATTAAAATGCATTTGAAAAAGATGGCAATTCCCTTCGTTCCAACGAAAACATACTGCCCGAAGTGAATTCATGCTATTTTATATTAAAAGTTTGAACCTCATTTGTATTTGTGCTTACTTCTGTCCAGTTTTTGTAATGGATTGAAACCACGATCTTGAATAAAGGAGTTTTAATATGTATATCTTTTTGAATAATGTACATTAAAAACGTTTTATTTAGTCAGTTCGCTCGTTTAATCTCATATCTACTTAACGATCAACATTATTTAGGATAACAACATCTTTGTAATTAAATTTTCTGGATTTGAAAAGTGGATCTTTAATTTACGCAAATGCGTCAATAAGCATATTAAATAATTATATACCTGCCTGATAACAGTCCGGATGGTTTCGAAAAGGAAATCAAACATACATTCATGTTTATACAAAAATTGGTAATTACTTAATGGGAAGAAAACATTAACATTATTGATATGTCACATTTGGAACTTCTAATTGTAAAAGAACTTTTATATTACGACTACATATCCGCAAGGCAGTTCTATATAAACGAAATTTAAATGAAACATTTGCAAATTAACAAATCGAACTATATTTCTGAGCGCAAAGAAAATCAAAGTAATTACGTACTAACTGAAACTAATAAGCCGAATTATAAATATCTCATAAACTCTGCTCCTCACCGTAATGTCATTTGTTTAGAATTTCAATGTGAGGCTACTAGAACAAGGATTTGCAATTCAAAATTGTCCATGCTTTAGTGCTAGTTGTGATTGTTATTTGTTAGTTTCAGTCACAAACTAATGCTAAAGAAAGCATTATGAACGCATAAAAATGTGTAATGTTGCCGGTTATTTTAATAAATTATGCAATCACGTATATTTCAATTCCGCAAACTCGATGTATGTGGGATAAATGAACAGATTTCCATTTTTAATAAAATGAAGTGTTTGACAAAATTAAGGTGAAATATAACGCTGTAGGACAAATTAAACCATATTTGTCTGATAAGTGCTTTGAATGATGTAAACATATGAAAGAGAAGATGTTTTACTGAACAGCAATGAATTTACATTATTTGCAATGGTATAATTCTCTTTTAATAAATTAAAACGTTACGGAGGGAAATATGAATGTCACTTGTAATGTAATTAGCAACATCAATTCATCTACAAAACAAGTTTCTACATAAATAGGCATTTATCATGAGTAGCCAGGAAACTACACGACCAAAACTGTAAGCCGAATTCAGCTGATTCATATCCCAAGGAACGCATCACCTTATTCACCGATTCCGCGCACTGATTGCAATTGTCATTATTTTAAAATTGTTTTATCTGTAATTGTGTTTTTAAGCAACTATGTGTGAGTATACCATTTGACCAAAGTTTCAATAGAGCCATTTCTTTTATTATTATATAAAACACATCATGTCACTTGGAAATGTGTTGTTGAATTTAATTCTAACTGCACGATTTAATTTAATATGTGTAAAAGCTATAAAATTGTCATCTAATAGTATTTTTTTCCAGACTGATTCAGCTCATGTTGTACGCCTGCAAAGCAGTAGCATGCAAGCAGTTCTTTCTTATATAAAACTTATTCGTGTGTCGAAATTTTTAAAGGTTGGTCTTTGTGAATGTCACATTTGCTACATATGCATGCATGCATAAACATCAACAGACGTAACTGCAGTAATGCTCGTCCTTATGTCTAAGGCTGCATTAATAAAAAAAATTATTAATGTGACCAGTTCACCCAAAAATTTACACGAATTTACGTTTATTCCTATTACAATTAATAAGGTTGGTGTCATGCGGAATGATGTGAAAGATCTCGCAACATTTATTTCCGGTAGCTGAAGTATCAATTAATCTTTCTTCCAACTACAAATAGTGCACAGTATTTTCTCAGTGTCTTTTCACACAGTACTTCAAACAATATCAATATTGATTGACATGAATCCAGCCGATTATCTTGTCACTTTGCACATAATTAATATTCATCATTTACATCAGACAGTGACCTAAATAAAATCAAGTTGAGAACTTGGCTGACATTGGTAGATAAAATTATCCATGTCCTTTTCTCAGCTGCATAGAAGTGAACCTTTAAACAGCTTACTCTGTAGACCAGTTTCTTGCTGCATATTGAAATTAACAGGCTGTTTGTTTGAAAGGTTGCTGTAAGTGGTTGCTGCAAAGTTAATATTTCATGAACTCCAATCTCATACCAATATAATTGGTGTAAACAGAGATTTTTGGTAGTAATACTTGTTCAAGAAGTAAACACCAATCCACTTGTATTTAAATAGTCGTCGAAAAACATAGATAAAACTTCGCCACTCGCACGCACTGATGCGTTTAGCCTTTGCATGATCATCATCAGAGTACAACGGAAGACTGACTAGCGAGGATCAAACCGCAATATATTTTGAAATCAAATTTAGATATGCAGCTCTCAACTCTAGTTGTCTCGTATTTATTGTACTTGACTTTAAATATCGGCTGCATAATTTCACTCCAGTAAAATACAATATCTAATTTTGCTTTCCATATATATGCAATGCGGTTTGATCCTCGCTAGCCAGTTTTCCGTCGAACTCGGATGATGATGGTGGAAGATTGAAACGCGTCAATGCGTGCGACTGGTGGTAGTTTTAAAATTTTGTTTGTCGACTGGTTAAATTCAATAGGTTTTGTGTTAACTTCAAACTCGCAAACTTGATTTACAGAATGGTTACCACCACCCACACAATCAATTATTATTTAATTGTTCAAGATGGCCAAAACAATCTTAAAATCCATAACAAAATAGGCTACAGAAATAGATTTTTTGGCAAAACGACAAGACAGAGAATTGCATTACGCAATACAAATATAATTAAATTTAAAGTATCATAACCAGTACAGTCTTTATATGCAGTCATAATGTGCTCCATTCTTGAGGAAATCTATTCAAGCATATTGTAAGTCATTACTAGGACCTTAAATTTAACTGGCATTGGTATAAATGGCTGAAACATATTCAAATGTGACTGCATCGTAAAACTGTCTCATGTTACTGGAATAAATGTATAATGGATTTGCGGCTTATTGCCGGGTTCTACTGAAATATCGACAGTACGTACGACACGCAGGAGCACAAGACATTGTAAAATTTGCCTGTTTCTCATTTGTAAATTCTTCATGTTTTATATGACGTGACTTGATATAGGCTATGCACTACATAATACAAATTCCATACAAATAATTTCGAGGCAAGAAATAACGTTCAAGCGTTATTTTTTGACATTGAATTAATTAAACTGGAATGTTCCTCGCATGTGGGTTGATATTGCGGCGGTACTGAGCTAATTAGAAAATAGCCTCGAATTTAGTCCAGAATATTTGATATTTAATAATAAATGAGAACGGTCTTCAGGTCATTTTCGTTTAATTGGAATAATGCTTTTAGTTTAAACTGACTTCTTGGACTACAAAATCCTTATTATTGAAAAAAATTCCTAGATAAGAAAACCCAGTTCTTATCAAAATTTAATAGGTAAACTTTTTCAAAGCTAACACATTTTATGGGTTATAAATGTTGCGTAAAATATATTAATATGTAAATTATTCCTTGAAATATGTATAAAGCCTGCTTAAATTATAAACTCATAGGACTGAACCATATTATTTTAAGTTTTTAGAATTTGGATAGAAAATGAATTTTTGTAGCCAAAAACAATGAAACACATTCAATTACGAAAAATGCTAAAGTTTGTTAAAGATTTGTTCATTTTTATATGCGTATCGCTTGTTGCGTTCTGAATAAGCCAAAGCAAATTCTATTTATTAGCATTCCAAAATAATCAATAAATAAAAGTATCTATAGATTTTCTGTTTCGACTTTAGGCTACATTTACGAAACCCTTAGGTCACTGTCACAGTCTAAATTCCGAATGCGGCTATATTTGTTGACAAATTCATTCAATGACAAATTTTGTTATGACTCATCTGCACCAGTTTTCAGCTTTCCAATAAATTCGATTAAAACTAAAGGTCATCGTAGCACATTCCAGCATTACTTTTTAAACCATATGTCAAAGTTAACAGCTATATTTTTCTGCCAAAGTATTAAATCCTTCGTCATAACTTTTTACAAGATATTAAATGAAAAAAACATTAATTTAGGTTAAGGTTATAGTTGACAAAAATTAAAACTTATTTTTATCAGTATATGATGAAGTAGCGAAAGATTTCAGCTGTCAAAAAACAGAAATGTTTCCTAATTTGAGCAATTGCCTAATATCAACACCATATGTAGAAATCATTCATCGAAAAACAATATTTTGTGAACCGTAACATAATAAATTTCTGGCCTCACAACCAATTATACTCGAGCACGTTTATTAAAAACATGTCAGCTCGCTCGAGATGCAGCCTTCCAGTGGAATTGTGAGAAACAGTCCGTTTATACTGTGCAGTTAGCCCAGTATTAGACGAGATGTGACGGAATAAAAGCAAACACGCTGGTTGCGGAAAGAAACTGACAAATTTCTGCTCAGAAAATATTCTGCAGACAGATAGTGATCGATAGCCCTGGTTTGCAGAACTTACCAGGGAATAAAAATGCTTAGCATAAATTCTATTCTCCAGACAAACAACAGGCCAACGAATATTTTAGCAACTTACGTAATGACTATGAAAAATGTTTTCAACAGTGAAGCATATGTCCATTAATCCTGGAATACTTATTTTCTGTCCCAAATTTTTAACATACTTGAATTTTTAAAAGTTTATCGGACTGGCTATTCAGCACAAACGTGCATACGCATTTTATCAGTATTATTAATGGAAATTTCTTAATTCCCATAACAATTATTAGATTTCAATCGAGAATACTAGTCTGCACATTTATTTGCTTCCGCCAAAGGAGTACTGTAAATATACAAATTTTGATTTATGACAGACTCTTTTTGTAAGAAAAACTTCAACAGTTGGCTGTTATAAGTTAGTGATGTTAGGCCAAAATTCCTATTTCATAATGAGCTTGTAAAATTTCCATTCATATTCCATTAGTTATTAAGTATTTAAATTAATAGTTCAATTAAGTATGTTTAAGGAAGGCTATCAAATATTGAAAACATTGGAATACTATAGTCATGTGAGTTCACATTATCAATCGAAAAGATAATTAATTATTATTTTACTTGACTAACTCAAGATTACTCCCAGCTCCAACAATCTTACTGAAACATCAGTGACTGCACATTGTATGCACATAGATACAATATAATCACAGTAAATAAACGATGAAATTTCGAAAGAAGGTGTTACATAAACTTGACTGAACAGTCGTAAATTTGTAGTCTTGTATAAATTAAGTATAACCCAAAATTCGTAGTCTTTTAGTGGAGCTAGATTCCAATACCAATTTATGCTGCCTTATTTTCCTACCATTCGTTAATGCTACGTTCCAGATCGAACACAGCTATAATCCTATCGTTGTTTCTTCCATATTTCCATCTACAGATTAAATTTCAATAGATTCCCTAATCGCTATGCGTCTACAATCATTTCAGTTAATGGTTTTCCTTTTTTTCTCAGTATGGCGTTCAATATCAGATTTAGTAATATTTCAATAATTACATGCAGTTCTGTGTTCTCCTATTATTACCTTGACTAGGCGCACGATATCATAAACACGATAAATTTAAATTTTCAATATTTTCCTGTGCGAGAGACTGTTACACAGTATTATACTAAATTTGATATCATTTACTTAAGTTTATTTATGAGTTTAAACTATACAAATGCGCTTATACCTTAAGTATTACCGTTTCATGCAATGATCACCATTGCCTGTCTTGCATTTTCTGATCTCAATGTACTAAGTAAACATTTCAACAAACTAATTTGATTGGCCTTTTCCCTGTCATGATATTCCTACGGTTTTATTTGTATTACTTTGTTTTCATGTATAATAAATTATATTTAAAAACGTCATTTTACATTATAAATTTTTAAGAAAGTCTGTATGGCACGTGTAAACGCTAAATTAACGATCAGTCACTGTAGTTTCACTCAAATAAATGCACCCATTTTTGTAATTATAATGGAGCTAAAACGCTTCATTGGATAATAATGGTAAATATGAAACACGCTTTATAGCTTTGCTCCCGAATGACATTCCTCACGACAAAAGTAATCCTTGGATTACGACAGTTTAATTAATAATTTTATTGTTTACTAATTAAATGTATCTCAATAACATGTAAAAATGATACTTTGAGGAAATTTTCTATCTATCACTTTATTAACGTTCTCATTTTCTTTATGATTTTATTACGCCGCCTAGGTGAGCTGCCATATCTTACTTCATCTCAACAAATTAGGCAGAGTCGTCTTCAATTGCAGTTAGTCATAGTTCATGGCTTACACCTTTGTCTGAAATTCTCCTGAAGGCATTTGAGTTGAAAATTTTAACAATACATCTCAGTGCTACTGGTCATGTAATCTATCGCACGGGCAACTGGTGTGACGCTGATGGCAATTTTTGACGGTTTCATGCCCTGGACCATTTCATTTGCACTGTGCGAGTTGTAGGCTTCCTCACGAAAGACAACGGTTGTGAACCTTTGCGGGCGGTATTTTCCCTCATACACAATATTTATATTGCAATTTAAAATCGTTCCAGAAAAAAACCTAGATTTTAAGCCACAATAAATTATGTGCTTTCTTGGTTTATATAACAAATGCTATGAAAAGTTGTTCAGTAACATAGAGCTTATTACCTGGCCAAACCATCGTCCTAGAAGAGCCGATACATTGCTATCCGTCTACCAAGTTATTTAATATAGCGTATTCTTGTGTTCTTTAATTTTGCTACGATTTAGATCGCTTGGGAGGTCATTAGCGATAGAAAATATTTGATCCGATTTTCTGTTAAACTACTAAGTTAAAACGTATACGTTCGTACTTTAACTTAGACGGCTAACAGGTATGAGCGTTAGAAAATATTTAACTATATTTCCTAGTTGTAACTTTGGTCTACATGTATATATATATATATATATATATATATATATATATAGGTTTGTTTTTATTAACACATACATTAAGGGCATAACGGCTTATGTAGATAAATGTGCTAAAAATGTAGTTATCATTTTTAGTTTTAACTTATGGCTAGTATACAAATCAATACTTTATGTGTTGTACGTAAACATTTCACGTTTATAATAATTATTGTTAACACAAATTATACGATAAGGTTAAATGAGCAAAAAATTTTTTTTTCTGTTTACTGAATGTTATTATGAAACTATTTACTTGTTAATCTTGAATATTTCATGGGAACAGGGGGACAGTCGGATTGGTTTGAATATTCCATCGGTAGAATGGAATACCCTAAAAGTAAAGAGGTCAGGAAAAGTTTGCTATAGATTGATAGAGTAAGTTGGGGTGGTTTATCAGGCGTTGTTTCTTACAATGCTGCACGAATCCAGGATTTTGTGAATGAGGCCATATTGTTGCCTTGGAATAGTGTCAAAGCAGTCATTGATCTGCCTTTAGTTGCTATTAGAAATCGAGGCAACTTTGGTCAATGCTGCTGAGATCTACGGGCACTGAAGAACCCCTGGAGTGCGCTCAACTCTGTTCAAAATGTCAATCCAGGTATTTATTCATTACAAGTTAGCCGGGATAGCAGACAGCTGTGTTGCTTAAGCACATGGTTGTTGAATTGGTGTCGGAGAGGCGAATATCAGGTTTTGTGTACGCGACGTATAAAATTTATTAATTGTCCGTCTAGAACGACAAAATGATTCTTTGTTCAGAGGCAATCAGCATAAGTCTTGTGGTAGATTTTTATTTTTTTGTACGCGGTGAGTAGCACATAACCAGTCCGGAAATAATTGATATGATAGTCATTGTTGAGAAAAACAACCTGCACTTTATTTATATTTAGTATTGATATTTGTATACGCTGCAGATGAAGCTTATAATATGTCCGTTCAGAAACGATTTGACTATATTTTGTTAAAAAGAGATAATATGAACCACCTTGGTGATGAGTAACAATCTATGCGCATGCGACGGTGTAGCCAATAATCTTCTTCTAGCAAATGATGTGATGAATCTTCGTGAGAAGTAACAAATAGTACCACCTTTTTGATTGGATTCATTTTTGCATGCGACGGATGATGCTAATAATTTGTTCGTCCAAAATTAAATCGACGCCGTTTTGTCAGAATAGAGTTCGGTGGCACCAACCTAGTACTCAATAGTTTCAATATGCCGGGCAGTACACAACCTTACTAAAAACGGATTTGATGCGAATGCCCGGCAATTGTTAAGTGCATATTTAGAAGTATATTGCTAGCTGGTGATACATGCTAGGCCAATGATGAATGAAAGCCTAACTAATGACCACCAAGTAGGATAACTAATCAAGATTTTATTGCAGACGTAACCCGTCGTTTGGATCTGGCTACACACTATGGAATATTAGGAATCTGTGCCACGTAAGAGAAATTTTAATAGTACAGCTAAATCGTCATTATAATAGTGCTGATTTAAAGCTAAATGACATGTATTTTTATGCTGCTGCGTTTACATATATTGAATTGGGTCGCTTTGTTGGCACTTGCCATATTATGTACTTAGCCATGTTTTCTGGTGAAATACTTAAGTAATGTACATAATTATGCTCTTTTATTTAGACAACCCGATGCCATGGTTATTATAAAATCTTTCATTATGTTTTTCGATTTGAAATTTGATTTATGCTTATATGCTACATGCAGTCCTATTTGAATTAACTTAGAATTAAAGGCTGTAATAGCACAGGTGTATAATCGCTAAAAAACTATTTAGTTATGTTTTTCACTTAGAAATTTCGGCTGAAATATCAAACTATAGTTTTGGTGCTTTTATGTGAACTTCTAACTCTGAAAGAGATTTAAAGTAGCCAGAAGTTCTATGATCATGACATATAATCCAAAAATACTTTTGTGTGGTTGTCTCAAAATACTTATATATATATATATATATATATATATATATATATATATATATATCCTGGAGTGGATTTTCTATATATGCCAGTGTCAAATCCTAGAGTGAGTTTGATGTCGTGAAGGAACGTCGTCTTGTCATGAGCCTTTCGATGTATGGATCGGCTATTCATTGTTGAGATGCGAAGGGTCTGCAGCTTTTGAGATGAAGAACAAGATATCATCTACACACCTTTTGTAGAGTGCGCACTAGTCAATTACACATTTTGGGCTCGTTTTTTTCAAGATGATATATGTATACATCTGCCACGAGGGGTGCAATGCAACTACCCTTGGCTACAAAATTGATCTGGCGGTAGTATATCCCTTCAAATGTAAATTGCATGTTTTTCGTACATGAGGCCAATGACATCAAAGACTCATATTATCATGTACGAAAAACCTGCAATTTACATTTGAAGGGATAAACTACCGCCAGATAAATGGTGTAGCCATAGGTAGTTGCATTACATCCCTCTTGGCAGATGTATACATGTATTATCTTGAAAAAACGAGCATGAAATATATAATTGACTAGTGCACATTCTATGAAAGTTATAAAGATAATATCGTGTTGTTCATCTCAGAGGCAGCAGACCCTTCCGAAATCCTCAAACAAGCAAATGGAGCCGATCCAGACATCAAATTCACTCTCGACGTAGAGAAAGACGACAGTTTTTCCTTCCTTGACATCAAACACACTCGAGAATAAAACGTGGATTTGACACTGGCCATATATAGAAAATCCACTTTCACCGGGCAATATATATATATATATATATATATATATATATATATATATATATATATTATTGTCCTACCTAATTGTTGGTAATTGGAAATGAGTCATTCTAGCTGGATTGGGTTAATGTTATCAAACAAGAATGGAATGAAACAAGGTATGAGAATCAGAATATAAGGTAAGGTCCGCTATAGGATGAACTAAAAACTTGTTGTAATTCAAAGGGTGTTGAGCACTACGGGATATTCGCGTCTACTGTTTAAACTTAGTATGGGCATATACAAAATACAATTTAGAAAATTATTGCTCGAATCAGATTTTTGCAATTATGGCAACTTTCTTAATTGCAAATACTGCGAATTTTTATATCGTACATTGGCTTTATCAAAACAATAATAGCTTCCGGCTAGTTTGCAAGATCTTTTCGTCCTTTACTTTGATCAATACTATCACGCACTAACATAGCAAAATCCATTGTTGCTTACCTTGCCTTTTCGGCACTGTACTGATTGACGACTTTGGTGGAAATGCACGTTTTGTACCCCTCTTTCTTACACCCACACGCACGTTCATTTTATCTTCTATCCTAGCGTTTCCTTTCCTCTGTATGTTTAGGAAGTTGTGCTGTCTCAAAAGCAACATCACATTTATTAGAATGATGTATTCTGTAATTTCGGTCCATCGATAGTGCATCCAAAGTTAGCTGTTCGATTGGTATTTTTGATAAGTTAAGCACACCTTTATCAAGATCGGTCGGTATTAAATTACAAAAAACTCCAGGTTTTATATCATTCTGTATTTTCTTTACGATTCTTGCTTCATCTTACGTCATAACTGCTGGAAAAGCAACAGAAATGTCATTCTTGCAAAAAGACTAGGTTCATCTAATACACAAGATAAACACCCGATTCTTGCTTGTAGCACTGCTTCATCTACCTTCAACTGCTCAATTTTGGAATACGTCAACCTTGTAAGATTTCTTCGGTTGACCCGTAGTTTGTATTTTTGCAAACTGCATACCAAATCACCTGGGAACCGTAATTGCTTAATACACTGATAATATTGTTCTTTCCCCAATAAAGTTCTTTGCGCTCTACACTTTAACGTCACTAGTTCATCTAGTTTTCTGAAAGATTCTTTTGAAATGCGAAACTAATAATATTCATAGAATCCTTCCCGTGTGTAAAAACAAAAATGAATTTTATCAGATATAAGAAGCGCTTCATTATCATTATCTTTCCAAGTATCTACTAATGCACATCTCTTTATATATAAATTGAAAGGCAAAACAAGATAGAAATATTTAAACATGACGGGAGTTTGAAATAAGGGAAACAACCAATCAATTGCGTGCGTCACCTCCATTTCAGGCTAAATGCCTGAACAGGCTTCTTCGGTTGGCATTAATCTGGTTGCAATTTGTTTATTCATAAGGCTTTGTATGTGGCGTATTCCAAAATTTAGCAGTTATAGGAAGATTAAGCATTGCTACATGTAAGAATTCGGTGTATATCTTGTGTATTAGATGAACTAAGTCTTTTTGCAAGGATGAAATTTCAGCAGTTATGACGGAAGGTAAAGCAAGAATTTTGAAGAACATAGAAAATGATGTATAATCTAGCGTTTTTTTGTGATTTAATACCGACCGATCTTGATAAACGTGTGCTTAACTTATCAAAAATACCAATCGATCAGCTAACAAGTGAGGCCTTATCGATGGTCCGAAATTATGGAATACATCCTTCTAACAAATGCGATGTTGATTTTGAGGCAGCATTTGCATTGCTATTTGACCAAACAGCTGACTTGGAACCTACCAGTATTGATTAAAAAATTGGTTTAAGGCTACATTAGTTGATCAGGATTCACATTTGAAATCGTACAAACGCGCAGAACAGCACGCATTTTCAAAGCAACATGTAAATCCGCTTAAAGGCATCAGCAGAAATGCAGACACAAAAGTACTACGCGCTGATAAAGTCAAGAGCGCTGTTATAATGCAAAAATCTGACTACATACAAAAGATGGAAAACGTGTTAAATGACAATACAAAATGCACGCGTCTAGACGATAAATCAGATGAAATAGACAAAGTGGAGCACAAAGTAATAATCGAAATTAAGATTTCGACATATGCCGGTTTAATTGACGAGGTCACTGCACAGAATCTCAAGCCAGTTGGATCATCTACGCTAACTATGTACGGATTTATTATAATCAAGTTTGCGATCTTGATACAAACACCTGACCCATTATTTACTTACATATGTCAGTAAAAACTAAGTTATATGTAAGAAATTAATGGGTCAGGTTGTTGTATCATGATCGCAACCTTGATTATAATAATTATTTTCACCGCCCGCGCAATCAATGTTCGTTTAATTTACGGATTACCAAAAAGACACATAAAAGTTTGTCCTATGAGGCCAATTTTATCAATGGTCAATTCTCCGTATCAGGCACTAGCTAAATGGTTAGTTCGTGTACTTGAACCATTACGTAAACTATTAGGTATTTATTCGGTGGCCGAATTGTTTGAGTTCGTAAACAAAATTCAAGATATAAACGTTAATACCGGTAAGTGGATGATATTCTCCTTGTACTTAGGAACAGGTCGCAATCACGAACACTGCTTCAAAGTTTCAACAAATCACATAATAATATCGGTTTTAGGTCAAAACTCGTGAAAGATGATCGCTTGCCTATCTTAGATGTACTAATAAAGAAAGAAAATGATTGGAAATTAAATAGAACAATTTACCACTAAATAACATGGTCTGCACAGTATTTGCATTATAGCAGTTTTGTGCCGTTTCAATATAAATTACCAACAGTTCGTGGCTGCGTTTCACGTTTCAACAGGTTGGTTAGTCAAGATTCAAGAGACAGCAAATATTATAAAGCAATTAACGGTTTAATGTCTATTGACTATCCTAGACAAATAATTAAATCAGTTGTTAAAAGGAGAATTAAACAGAAAGATTTAAAGGGGTTGCACTTTCCCGAACATCACAAAAGAAAGTTGAAGCGGCATTTAAACGGTTAATTACTCGAATAAGGGAACATTGTAACTTAAACGCCTGTTTTAAATCAAATGGTAAGTACACGTCTGGAATTGCGCAACACATCGTTGAACATCACACGTATGTTCTCCAGACGTAGCATTTTATATAATTGCTACATGCAATAGAAAAGGGAGATAGCCATATACGAAGCCTTATGGATAAGCCGGATTTATGCAAGCAGAAGAAGCATGTTCAGGCATAGAGCTTGAACTGGAGGTGACGCATGCAATTGATTGGTTGTTTCTCTTATCTCACACTCTCTCTATATTTACTTTTTTCTATCTTGTTTTCTCTTTCAAGTTATATAGGAAGAGGTGTTCATTAGTAGATACTTGAGTAGATACTGGTAAAATTTCTTTTTGTTTTTGCACATGGGAAGGGTATTATGAAAAAACGAAATATTTTATTTACACGCTTAAAATGTAAAAAATAAGTGTTGCTTCAACAGGACCGATGTAATTCAGACAACGAAATTCTGCGAGTAGTCGTTAGGTGGAGGCAAATGAAAGAATCTGTAGGTATTTCTATTTTGATTATACCGCTGGTTTGGCTTTCGGGTTTAAAGCTAAATAATTTTGTTAAATAATGTATGCTTAATTTTAAGAGGCATATTTACGTGGACTTTATCTAAATTTAGATTTATTAACGAATGCAGAATTTGCTAATACAGACACCTTAAATTAACCGGAATAATGCATAGATTGCATAAATTTTAACGATTTGAAGTTAGTGGTTTGTTTTATACGCAGTAAATTTATAAACAGAGCCAACTCTCTCCATCGCATTTTGTACAGATATAATTTAGTTTGTAAAATGTCATCTTGTCCGATTGATCATGCAGCCGTAGATACTTACGGTTTTCTAAGTAAAATCATTTATCGAAGAATATTATTTAAATACCTGTAGAAGGTTAGCAGATCTTTTTACAAAAGCCCGTAATACTTTTGGGCTTGCAAACAAAATAGTCCTATAAACGCGGATTGTTGGCCATAAGTGTAGTCATATTTTTACCACTGTGTAATAATTTTAATATTTCATAATTAATCCGCCTTACCACCCCATTAAACTTATGCCACCCAGCAGTCATTTCAGCCCACACAGGGATATTAACATCAAGGGATCATTAAGTTTATGTGACATTTGTTTTTATATGCAGGTGTAGTGCTGTTATTAGGCATGGATATCTCTTGCTCAGTTTTAATTTTTTTTAATACTATTCATCAGAGCAGACGATTAGATTTGTTACAGATGCCATGTTGTCAATATATACACAGACTATTAAATTATGATAGATTAATTGATTATACTTGGGCATTATTGAGAAGTTTTATTTTTACTTATAAATGGGCTTTGATGAAACAAATCTAATGCTATTTCGCAATATATAACTATGTATTGTTTATGAAAAAATAAAAAATAGGCAAATTGAAGTTACATTCATTAACTCTGTTACTGCTAATCGTCCAAAATTTTGTTTCATGTGTTGAAGTTCAATGGCATAGTTTTAGAAATTTTAGAGCGAATTATTCAATTTCACTGCATCAGAAATAATATTTGGTATCACAGTCTTTTCCATACCTGTTCTTTAAATCAAATTTGCGAGCTCGAAGTAAACACCAATCTCCGTGTATTCCACCTAACTTCGAACAACATAGCAAAACTGCCGTCAGTCATACGTTCTGACGCGTTTCGACCTCCTTTAATCATCATCAGAGTACGACGGCAAACTGACTAGCTATGATTAATCTGCATTGCCTTTATTTGGAAAGCAAAATTAGATATTCGGCTCGCACCCCATATGGTTCGTATAGGTTTTACTTCATTGGAAATGTTTGCTGTAGAATTTCTAAGCAGTCACTAACATTAACTTTTTTGCAGCTTTTGCCACACACATATATAGGAAATATAATTAAACATTCATTGATTGTGCGGATGGTGGTAAAAATTCTTTAAATCAATTTGTTGAGATTGAAGTAAGCACCAATCCCATTTTATTTAACCAAAAATGTTAAAGCTCGTGACTACATAATAATTGTGCAGCCGACATTTCCAGTCAAGCACAATATATGTGAGACTACCAGATGTGAGGGTCGCATATCTAATATTGTTAGCCATATATAGGCAATGCGGTTTGATCCTCGAAAGACAGTTTTCCGCCATGGAAGGTCGAAATGCGTCAGTACGTGTGACTGACGGTAGTTTTACTATGTTGTTCAACAACTAGTAAAATGCATGGGTATTTTTGTTTACTTCAAGCCTGCAAACTTGATTTAAAGAATTGTTAGCACCGCCCACGTAATCAATTTTTGTTTAATTGTATTCGTCATATCTACATTTTGGAAAAATTTAATGATTGAACGCCGGACGCGGCAATGTCTTCCCACGGCACAAAACGTAATGGAACAATTAGTTCAGTCATTTTTTGTATTTCTTATGTTACATGAAAATTAAATTTAATATTGTAGCTATAAGTTATTACATAGCAGGTACACACATACACACAGCTAAACTAGTCTATTTTCATTCCACGAGAATTATACTTGGCAGTAATATCTTGTATTTTTATAGCTAATTATGGGAAACGAGGGAAAATATGTTGGGTGACATGGAAAAATTACACGGCAATATACTTGATGTCGAGAGAATAATTGCACTTGTGATGTATAAAAAATGGCCCACTTCTCGGAGACTAAAAACTTTGCCGCGCATCTTTGACACGTGCGTTTATTAAAATGTTAAGACAGTTAACAAAGAAAGCAATGCAAACCCACAACATTTTTCTCGGCAAATTTGTATTAGGTGTTGCGCACTTAGTAACAAATTATTTCATACATGGCCACAAGGATAAACCAAAGTCAGCATGATTGGAAGGTCAATCCTCATGTGCATATTCGTTTTGTGCTTACAATACATACGTGGGTAGGAGCCGGTATTTACGCATTGTACCTACTATATGTTTAGGTGAGGAATGTGGGACAATTGGACGTTACAACATACTATACAAATATTTAAACCTGTTGTAGTATAGCTAACTTCATACAATCGTCGACGATACGACTTCAAAACCAACGCACTATATATTATACATGTACCAAGCCAATAAAGTGTAACAAAACAATGATTGCCGAGTTGGTACCTGATACTAACAAAACTGTTGATGAATAGGCAGAGGAGATTATAATTTCTGTTCATGCTTTCGTAATTTATCCTTCTGGTGCTACTTGAACTAATTTGTTACTAGGTTCGTAGCACCTATTACACAATCAGCAGAGTATATATATATATATATATATATATATATATATATATATATATATATTAGTTCTCCGTAAAGAACAGTATCTAAATGCTTCACGACTGCGTGGAGTTTTATAATCTTCAGTTTATTTTCAATACAATTTTGTATTATTTTTAAAATAAAACGTAAGCTCTATATTTGAACAGAGCATACATGGTTTCCACAAGCATGGTCAATTTAGTATGAATTATATTAAATACACCGTACGTGTGAGTCGATTAATGTTTTGGTAGGCGATTTGGTTTAATCTTCTAGTGATTTTGTTTATCACTGTCATATTTTTAAATTTCTCTTTTAAATTATTAAGATAAATTGACATTGTGTGACTAGTGATCTGCGTTGTGCGTATGCCCAACTGCTTTTTTTCAAATTTTTTTCTTCTTAAATGTTAAATTTTCACTGAAATGCAAAATTATTCTCATTTAACATTAAACGACAATAATCTGAATTTATCACTTCTAGCATTTATCACTGAGGTGATTCTGACGATGATGCTTCTGGAGAGGTTTTACATTACATTAATTGCGATGTATTGTGATATTAAAAAACCCTCTGTTTGTTGATTTAATTGCATATATCTGGGTTCGTTTCCTAGGCAATACCATAATTTTACATATCCATGTTCATATTCAGATACAAGTAAAATAAGTGAGTGTTTCGAACTTAAAAAATATTGAGCAATTGACGTTGTACTTTTGGAGCTTATTGTGACAAAAACTTATAATTAATTGAAATATACACAGAAAAATGATCAAAGTGTTGTGGAATAATAGGGATGATTTGTCTATAGCTCAATAGCTTTAATATTAAACGAACTATCAAAGTTTGGTAGCCTGGAGGCACCATCAGTTTTCAGCTTTAATTTGTTTAGTGCCGTAAAACTAAAAATAAAACTATCGAAATTGCGATTGATAAATTCCAAAGGGTTTTAATTATAAACATAAGCAATTTCTGTAACTAGTAATTGAAGGAGAATAACATGGTTAAAATTTAATTAAAATTATTGAAAATTTCAAATTTAGGTTATTGGAAGTATCTTATATATAATCAAAGATAACTTAGTATCGAAATTGAAAATAAAATTTTGTAGCTGCCTTGCTATGACTGATTGAATATGGAAGTGTTTGGTTCAGTTTTTATGATAGTTCTAATGTCAGTCTACAGTTCAATGAAGAGAAACTTGAATTTTAAGTGGCGTGCGACTGGCCACTGCTTTTTATTTGGACAAGTGTAAACGTCTTCCTACTGTGTGCATAATTGACACCCAACATGCGATTTGCAGTTACCTGCGTGTCTTATAGAGATGCTTGGTTAAGAAGGTGAAATAAGTAACAGATCCGTTGAGTTGTCAATGTACACAGACTGTGTTACCCACTATGTATGGATTCTAAAGGCAAACAGCCATAATTATCTAGTTAAAAATGCAAAGAGTTTGAAAACCTGCTAAGTAATCAGAAACTGGCTTTACGAAACGATTATTGTGGCGTTGCACACCTCACATTAAAATTCTAACAAAATCAAATTTATTTTGCAAAATTTGTAAAAACTGCTAAAAATGTATGAAAAACCCGTGTTGAGTTATATACTGTTTGTTGCGGAGAAATAATATATATGCAATTGTGTATTAGGTGTTGCGCACCATTAACAAATTAATTTAAATAGAAGCAGAAGTATAAACTAAAATCAGCATTAACGGAAGGAATAATCTCATTTGCACATTCATTTTGTGCTTACTGGCGACTCATTGGTAGGAGCCGATATTACGCCCTATACACACTGTATGTTTGAGTGAATAATGTTGGACAATACATATACAAATGTGTATGCCAGCCGTTATGTAGATAAATTCATATAGTCTTGGACAATGAGAGTTCAATGCCAACTCACTATATATTTTATACACAAGCCTACAAAGGGTAACGACACTATGGATGCATAGTTGTTACATGGTAGAAACACTATGGTAGCTGAGTAGCCACAGAATACCAACAAAATGGATTTCTAGGTATGCTAATCTTCACCAGAATTTAAAAAATTACAGCTACTTCTGAACACCTGTTACTACAGAAAATCCATACACCCTGGATTTGATGAACATTACTTATCACTTTTCTCGTTATTGACGTCAAAATTCAATTAAAGATATAAAAGTGAAACTGCTTGTTGCGGATAACTAAAATATATGCAGCTTTTTATGATGTGCTGCGAACCTAGTAACAAATTAGTTCAAATAGTACCTGAAGGATAAACCAAATTCAGCATGAACGAAAAGTTTCGAGCATACTGGCGACTCATCAGTACAAACCGTTATTAAGTTCTTTACCCAATATATATTTGAGTGAGATATGTGGGACAAATGGACGGTTCTGTTTGAACAAATTTGTAACTTGGTGCGCAACACCTAATACAAAATTGCACGTGTTGAATTGTAAACTAAAATGAATTAGTTAAATCAGTTAACAGTATATCTTCGTCTTACTGGCATATAATAATTTAAAAACCTAATTTAATTCCACTCCATTTTTATCTCTAAATGAGACGTTTTATTTCTTCAATTATCAGCCGAACTTATTAATTTGTCGAACAATTTGTATGAATTCTTAACGCAAAAACATTTTCCCCTAACAATTTGAAGAATTCAGATGTGTTTTCTATTATCAGATGTAAATGTGTCATTGGATGTCAATTTCTGCATTTCCAATTCAACGCAACATGCAAATACAGATAAAATAGTTAATCTGTCAAAATGTTTAATGTATTTTTGCCGTAATAAAAAATAATAAGCAACCATTTTGCTACGTGACGCTGGATATAAAAAGACATTTTCTTATCTTTATTCATAAATTTAATATTTAAAACAGTAAATAAAAATCTATCCCTATCGTGGGTACAAAAATAAGAAAATCTCATTCAAAGTAACGAAAGTATTCTAACATAAAGATACTGTAACTACTTTAAAAATAAAATTTTGCAACACATTTCCCACACAATGAAATATGAAAGCAAAGAAAAGGCTAAATCTAGAATATGAATCTATATTATTTTGGCACTCTCCTGTCTAACGGAATAATGCTTCAACCAAAGTCGTATTAAGCTAAATAATTTGATAATTTAATGATTTGAACTATAATGATTAATTAATCGATATTCGTTGATAAATTCCCACATTTAGTTAGTCATAGCAGAAAATGAAAGCTATGTTTGCAATTTGCACTTATCAATATGATTTTTCTTCCCTCAAGTATGTATGAATATATGTCTAACCAAGCATAGTGAAGCGTCTGGCCTGATGAAATTACTATTAGTTGTACTAATGACACAATAATTAACTCTGACGTTACTTAAGTGATAAATCCACACAGACACAGAGAACTCATTGAATTTAGCTTAGTACTGACAAAATAACTTTGTAACAAAAAAGAATAGGAAATACAGAAACTGGTAAAATCGCCTTAAGAGCCGCATTTCATTTCGCGTGCTAAATGTAACCAAAGGCAATTGGCTATGTACGCGTTTGTGAACTATTTTAACGGTTCAGTCACTAACGGAATACTGAGCAATCTACAATATTTTACGCGGTAACATGATTACAACCATTTACGTAAATGCATGTAGCAAGATCTGTACGGTGGCTACGCTTATGATGGCATTGAAATTATGTTGAAAGAATGTCATGCAATTGACAAGCATTAGACTATAATAGTGAGCACACCTCATTTCCCATTTCCGAAATGATGCATGTATATATCACGATTCTATCCACTGTATACGGTTTGCCGAAGTGCAGTAATGATAATGATTAACATAGCACCAATCATGACTCCGTGCTAAACAAAAGAAATTTTCTTTGTTTTACAACCTGATGCGACACTTGATTTGTGTTTGTTTTAAGCATCAAAACATTAAATAAATTACGACTTAGCTAGTTCTAATTGCGGGTGGGTAGTTTTCCAGGGAGTACCATGCAAAATAAAGCGGTTTTATGAATTTAATTCGGCGTAATTCTTTGACAAGTTCTTTGCATCTGGTGATTAGAGCTTATTTCTTATTAATATTGTATAATCATATATATATATATATATATATATATATATATATATATATATATATAATATCAAAGAATATAGCCATTTTGTCATAGAAAATCTGAAGTACGACAAGCAATGCGTAGTAAATATGTCTTGGCAAATTATTAACTAAAATATAAGGCCAAGGATCCCACATTTAAGACATTCAAGTTTTCCTGATAAGTTAAATTTATGCGGAAATGGTAGACAAATTTACAAATGAAATCAAACGCTTCTTCATTATTTTGAATGCCAAAAATTTCATAGTTTATTAGTTTAATCTGTTGTATAATTTGCATTATTAGAATAATCGTTGTTGCATAACTTCTTACCAATGATTACAGATGCAAATACCGACCGCTGCTATACTGGCTCCTAATTATTTTGTACTAATTAAGTACCATACCAGTCTAGTTGGCGCGTAACATGCGTGATTTTGCGATGATTATTTATACCAAAAACACACACACACACACATATATATATATATATATATATATATATAATGTCCATTGCCTTCGAATATTACACAGTATATTTCTTATTAGGAAGAAAAAACACATTAATAACAAAGTGGATAATGGCCATTTATTTTGAAAATACTAAACTTCGCTATGTGGGCGGCAACAAATATGACTCGAATTTCTATTTCTTGTTTTGGCTGATTGGTATACACACCAATTGGTATATACACCAATCAGCCAAAACAAGAAATAGAAAACCGAATCATATTTGTTGCCACCCACATATTCAAATGAAAACCTAGAATGTATATAAATGAAAGATTGTAGAGCGAAGTTTAGTATTCTCGAAATAAATGGCCATTAACAACTTTGTTATTAAAGTGTTCTTTCTTTCTAACTATAAATATACTGTGTGGTCTTCAACGAACTGCTCCGTACCTATAAACAGGTAAAATAGCAGAAATTGAACAAATGATGCTTCATTAGTATATATATATATATATATATATATATATATATATATATATATATATATATATATCTGAAAGCGGAATTGATGATTTTCCATATGAAATAAAACCTGTTAAAACAAAGTATGCAAAAAAACTTATTTCCGGGGAAGTCAGTGAACCCTATGATATTGTTTCCATCCTCGCACGCAGTTAGGGCTATTACAAATGAACTGTTTAAACGTCAATTTGTATTTGCTACTTCATGCTTTGTATAGACACTATCATGAATGAATATGAATATTCATATTTATATATAAGAAGGCATTGAAGTACATGAATCTAAAACTCATTATTTTCAATACTATTTAACTTGTAAAAACGTGTTTATTATTATTATATTTCAAGTTGCACAATAAGCAATTTTATGAGAAAACTTACGCGTTCAGATTGAACAGGAGGTAACATGACGTTGCGGAACGTCTGTCCTGCGTCCGTTGAAACACTAAGTTGAGTTTTTGTCTCAACATCGTGTGATTTATGTGCTACATACAGGAACCGACCAGTTCTCGTCAGTTCTAGGTTTTCATTTTGTGCATCATTTGCTTGTTCGTTCAAAGTTGGCCAATATCCTGTTTGTTCCGCTTCTGAATCTGTGAAAATGCCACGTGGGGCCCACACGCTAGTAACATTGTGCATTAAATCTTGCCATGTCAGGCCTTTATCAACGGACTTCGCCAGACTTCCATATTGAACACTCTCATCTAGTGAAAATATAAATAATTGTAACCAAGAATGGTTCAGATTAATATTTCCCGAAGAATTTGTATAGTCTATAGGCTCGTAAAGAAACATAAATGAATTCACCTTTCTGCGCGTTTCCGGCGTCTTTCGCTTACACAGTCGTATAGCGTACAGCAATGTTTAGACCCCTAGGACTATATCTTGTAATTTTTTCTATGAGCCCACATTTGGCTCTCGATCGGAGAGATTTTAATTTATTTGTATTTCAGAAACAATTTTAATGTTATCACGATAAATACCTTAAAATATGCACATAGTATGAAATTTAAAATCGAGAGAGGTTTACAAAATTATAAATTAGAAAATTTGGCGATGCTGAATTAACTTATGTGGTTTTTTTACAGAAGTCTATATTGGCAAAGGTGCTCAAACAAAGCAAAACACACGAACTGCGTTGTCTTACGATGTCGATAGAATCAACAAAAAACTCTACTTTTAATGCATTATGTTACTGGTTAGTTTATATATATATATTATCCGTTGAGGAATATGATAATTACTCAATTGCATTATCGTTTATTCTGTAAAAAATGTTTATTAACCAAAAATGATGCTACAAATTGTGTCTTGGATCTGAATTGTTTGCTTGAAATATGATGATTTAGAAACGTAATTTTTGATAGTTTCAGTAATAAATAAATTAGTATACCCCGATTCAGACTATGTGTCTACTTTACGCCACATTGATTTTTAAAGCAATAATTATGTTTAGTTGTAGCTTATAGTGAACATGTTTTAGCAGGTGAAGCGTATGGCAATAATTATTCCCTTTTCCCAACTTGTATCTACAATTTTCTTAACCTACCTTATGAATTTCTAACAGTAAAAATATCATTCAAATTTATCTTAAAGCATATATCACTAGTTCACGAAATTTTCTATTTTACTCGTTGCAATTGTAGAATTTATTTCCAGGGAATTAGAAAATCTATTAAAATATATCTAACTTCGGATTATACAATATAACTGGCTCAGATTCTTAGACAGCCTAGTAGACAAAGGTAATTTGGAGCTTAAAAACAGTTCAGCACATAACGCAATATCCTACAATACATTTTATTAAAGCGTTTTACAAAATGTCAGTCAAGTTGGCAACGATTTTTCTCATTAAACTGAATCGATGAACTTCTTATCCGTATATGACCGAATAAAGAAATGAAGGTATAAAATAATTGATTCTAATGGCTATTTCGAACGAGTGATAAAAATCATAATACAGCTGATAAATAGGGAAATATTCGAAACGTAGAATCAATAGAAGAAAATTTATTTCAGTATTCCTTTTGAAGTGGACGTTGTTTTGCGAACAAAAAAGCCACTAAAAGTGAATATAAATGACACATTTATGGCGACGGACAGTTAATGTTTCATGGAAAATAGTTCGGCTTATAAAATCAAATTATAGAAAGTAAATGTCGACCATAAATGCATTTTAAAAACACATGGCTAAGCTGACAAACAACTAATTGCCAGCTGTTCTAAATATAACGAGGATGATTTTTCACAAAGAATGAACTATATATATATATATATATATATATATATATATATATATATATATATATATATATATATATATATATATATATATATTGCATAATAAACGAAGCATTGAACAAAGTAGTAAAGGCTTTTCATTAATTAGACCGGGTTCGTCCTTTTTGGAAACTCATGAAGTACAATCCAGAAATTCCCGCAGACAGAGCTGCAACCGGGACCCATTTGCCTCAAAGTTTGGGACTCTAACCAATGCTCCACACTTGCCGAATACAAAACTCAAATTTTACGGTTACCTTTCCATTCAAGTGGATAGAATTTGGCATCTTTTTCGACTTAAAGTTCCATCTAGATACCTCAAATCTGTCATTATAAAAAATACACTTTTCTCTTAATATAAGTGCTCAAAAAATACAAGACTGAGCCATTTGATGAATTGCATTTGCCAATTTATGCCTTATTGTTCTATAATGACGATAATCATAAAATCCTTGCTAAATTGCGTTACACCATAATCACTTCCCCATGTGTAACGTTGTCTGTTCTATGGTGGGAGTACAAGAGTCGCCCGTTGAAATATAGATTATAATCATTGTCAAATAGACGATAATTGAGTGAAGGATTAGCAAATACATAAGCTGGGAAATCATTCAAAATTACATTTAATATGTGGTGTGTGTGTGTGTGTGTGTGTGTGTGATCTTATCAATTATGTCGAGAACTTAATAAGTGCCCAATAAAGATCAAACGGTGCTACTTATTATTTTTTATTTCAAGTTATTTTTAGTTTATACTGATAATATGATATAAATCTATAATTATGTTACCATAGTTCTATTTGATTATAAATGTGCTTTCTGCAAAGAAAAAATAAAGTAATCCACTGTCTTGAATTTGACTCTGAATTTTTCGACAGAAACCACACCCCACAAATAATATCGCAATCAAATTTGATTTAAACTGTTGCATTTAAACTTAGATCTAGATCGCTTATGAATAACAGTCTTTTCACTAGTGAAATGTTTGTCATATGTGTATGTGTATGTGTTTGCATGTGCACACTAATTGAATTGAAATTACAGTGATTTAATAACACATACTGACGACTAACTAGATAAGCGTACGTTATGTATGTATGTATGTGAGCTCGCTTGTTTTGGATTGAGAAGTGATCAGTAACTGCACGCGTATACTCACTCCAGTGTGTGTGGGGGGGGTGGGGCGTTTGTTTAAGACAGAGAAATAATTAGTTACATATTATTAGTGGTACGCGTATCACTCATCAAATTGAAACTTATGTGATAAATATATAACAGATAGAGACTGTTCGTATCTGAGAATGAGATAAACGCCAATTCCTCTTTGCATACATCAGACCTATTTTGAGACTTACTTTCTTAAATGAAGTAATTAAAAGTGGCATCCCGATAAGGCGAGTGCAAGATATTTTGAATAACCGGGAGCAAAACTTTCACAGTAAATAGTTAAGTGTTAGTAAAATAAATAAGATAAGGATAAAATGCTTCAATAAGATAGAAAGTTAAAATAAAATAGGGGTCGTAAAATAAATTTGAAAATTGCTTACAAATTAAAGATAATAGTAATTATGCAAAGAGAAGTTGCCGTTTTCCCTAGAAAATGTACATGTTTGTTAATAAGCGCTACACAAAACAAAAAATATACTAAATTAATATATACAATAAGATGACAAGTAGTCAAGAATGAAGTTATTAGATAATCAGAAAATAAACAAGGAGATACGTAATTACACCCGCTCCGCCCACTAAAAGTTAATGGCATCTTAATTTTTTTTTATTCTTTTACTTGAGCGAGTGTCTGATTCGAGCAACATTCGCTTCCTACCCTTATTTCATGCTGTATTCCAAATCGAATCTAGTGATTTTTCTACATATTTTTCATTCATTATGTCATTTCTAGATTTAATTGCGATTAGTTCTATAATCAATCCTGTCGGTTTACTCCGAATACAGGTTGATATTCGTCTACAATTATGCAAATTAATTGGGTGGCCTGTATAATCTATTAACATAGCCATAATTGCATACGGCTCCAATTTCACCTCTTCTTAACTTGATTGAAGACAGTGAATGAAAACACCTTGTTGAGTCCAGCAAGTATAAGGTAATTAATCTATTCCCTGTCCTGCAACATTTTTCTTTCAATAATTTAAGCAAACGTCTAGAAATTTATATAATGCTATAATTAAACACCTGACACACTATGTATATACATTTGTCAGTGGAAACTAAATATTGTACAGTGACAAATGTATGTATATAGTGTATCAGGTGATTAGATCAAAATCGCAAACTTAATTACAGTAACCTGTTAGGTATGCATGTATTAGGTGTTGCGAACCTAGTAACAAATTGGTTCAGTTGTGACCAGAAGGTGAAACCATAGACAGCATGAACGGAAAGTATAATCTCATGCACATTCGTTTCGTGCTTACTGGCGACTCATCAGTAGGGACCGGTATTACGCCATTTAACCACTATATATCTCTTAGGAAATTGTACCATCCTATTATTCCAGCAAGCACGAAACGAATGTGCATGAGATTATACGTTCGGTTCATGCTGCCTTTGGTTTATCCTTCTAGTCACAACTGAACTAATTTGTAACTAGGTTCGTAACACGTAATACATACTTGTATATATAGATTAATTCTCCGCAACAATCAGTATTTATCTGTTAGGCATGTTTCATTCTTTATGGGAACTTCACAGACATAGGCTGAAATGAAATGACCGTTATTCGAGAACAAAAGCCTAAAAACCTATGCCTGCATTTTATATGCAGCGTATTGCAACGGCATTTTCATTTTATATTGACAAATTCTGTTCACTGTCATAATTTCAGTTGGATCCACTTAGTTATCAGGTTATTAAGAAGAACGTTGGTGTATCGAAATCGTGCCATTATATTTTAAATATATTCGCATACCAATTTGTAATATCCGTATAAACTAGACATTACATCAGATGGCAAGACTATCCATCATCTAATTTTATTCATGGTTGCGATCTTGATATAAACACCTTATCCATTTTGTACATACATTTGTCAGTGTAAACTAAGTATAGGATAGTGCGGAAAAGGAAATTCATCCAGTAAACTGGTTTCGTCCTTTTTGGGAACTCATCACATACTGTCCACGGCAAATTCTCGGCAGAAAATAATGAGTTCACAAGAAGGACGAAGCCAGTTTCCTGGATGGATTTCCTTTTTCGCACTATCCAATACTTAGTTTATATTGACAAATGTATGTACATAATGGGTCAGGTGTTTATTTCAAGATCGACACCTTGATTAAAAGTAACTGTTATCACGGCCCGCGCAACAAATGTTCGTTTAACCAATCATTAAATCGGGGTCCCACAATCGGGCATATATTAGTAGTTTCCTTAATTTCGGTATCCAGAATTAAAACCGTAATGTAATATATTTAAACTTATGCAACTCATCTGCAGTGCAACTATAGGCGCGCATCGCCAGCAATAAATTAATTTTGATCAACAGAATTCCTCTTGAATTTGCAATTACTAATCTGTTATAATTAATCAGATTCCAAGCCACCTTCGGAAGCGATATATAAATAAGCTATAAAGACAGGGGTTAGGTTACACATTTGTTATCGGTATACAATAAATAATGCACAAAATAGCAAATGCAATTCATAAGTAAGAACGTGTTCACTCCTATTTTGTACTTATTGAAAGCTGTCAGAATTTTCGTGGCCGGGCTTTTGACTCGGGAGGATTTGGCTCAAAATCGTATAACTCAGCTTAAATGCATAAAATATACGCATTTCGAGAAATTTCAGTTATATACCAATTTCTTTTGTTGGCCAGTGTTTCTTTTATGCGGTTCTTTTGTGGTATCGGTGTGGACTTGAATTTGCAATCAACCATTCCTGATATCCCATAGAAATCCAGAAACCAAGATAATTTAACAAATGAACATGAAGTAAAGCATAATTTGTAGATTTGGCAATATTTATGTTTCCAGTAAAACTGAGCATAAAATTACTTAGTTAAGTCAATTAATTTAGTGGCATTATTTCGTTCATCTTGAGCACTCATTTATTGTTGTCAATAATACCACGTCGGGGATTTGAATCAGGAATATTTAGCTCAAAGTTGTGTAACTCATCCATTATGTCACAGAAGATGTGCATTGCTATCAGTTTTAATTAATAAAAAACTAAAGCTTTTGAGCAGTCTTTACGTCAACTGAACATACCTCGGCATTACTTAAGTCTTGAAATGCAATCAAAACAATTCACAATCTGGCATTATAAGACAGACATCATTTTATTTGAAGCAGCGATAGTGAAATCAAGTTAAATGCAAGATATTGGTATGCATGATTTGTCGATATAACGAAAACTTACATAAGAGGGCGCACGTAATTCACGAACTAGAGCGGTTTTGTCCTATGTTGGGCTTAGATAGAAAGCGAAAACGAAAGGCTCCTCTAATCAATCAGATGCCTCGTGATTGAAGGGGCTGAATTATGTTTCTATTAAATTTATACTAATATAAATATGTACTTCAAAATCAAGTGTAGTACAAAAATTATATATATATATATATATATATATATATATATATATATATATATATATATGGCAGGATTTGGATTATTTATATTGCAGGCATTAACTACAAATTGTATAAGACAACAAAAAAATTTATCATGTGGATTTGTTACACATTTAATCTGAACACGTCAAGTTCTTTCAGAAATGACGCAACTGAGTCTCGAACCTGCGTAATTTTTTTATGCGTCTATCAATCCTCTATTACGTCACTGCAGCTGCGCATGACATGCCAAATTTAACTTTATATTAACTTGTGCTTTGGATTGCTTTTCCTTCTAATAAGGCATATTTGAAAATTATTTCAACCTGAACTTCTTAAAAGAACAGGCAACATAAATCTGAGAAAGTTATGTTGAATTTGGTTTTATATTTATGCTTATTGTGTCAAACCATTACATAAACTATCAAAGGAAAATAATTAATATATATATATATATATATATATATATATATATATATATACATATATATATAAGAACACATTGGTTTGGATAAAACCAGTTTAGAATTCAATTTGGAAACAGTAGTATCAATGAATATTGAAGCTCAAATAATATTTTTGAAAATAAGGACTGAATATATTGTAAAATAAAAATTCATTATCGAGTTTGTTTAGATGAAGTGCAAGATTTAAGATTTGCATTGATTTGGAATAACTACATAACTATTGGTATGATGGTTATTAATATGAGCCGTATGAAGGCTTTCTCTCGAATTTTTTATGGATAAAGGAATAAATGGATGTTGACACAAGAAATGACAAACGTGAAGTATTCTAAACTATAGCAAAACATATATTTGAATGATTTTACATTATTAGTCCAACAAAAATATATTTATAACCAATCAAGGAAATGTTATCCGTTATACGACGTTACAAATTTGTTCTATAAATTTGGATGATGAAAATTCACAATGAAATAAATCTTGTAATTTACCTGTGTGTTATATATCACAGAAAAATAATCTTGAATAATTCCACATTACTTCTGAAGAAATTTTAATAACTCTATGCGATTTAACTAAAATCCCCGCGAGGTTTTTCTTATTCTTAAGTCAATTAAAGTGTCTAACAATCAAACTGCGGTTAAGTTCGAAAAGCAACACGCCAATAAAGAGTAATTTCAAACCGTAACGTTATATTTATAACAGAAACATTCTAGTATGCACTTACATTTATTATAAATATATAGGCTTTGTCTGATTTGACGTCAATTTGTAATGATGTTTGTCCTATTAAAAGAAGCATTATGCCGAACAGTGAATGGACACTTTATTATTAAAAACATTTCAGAAATGAATTATGTTAAAGTTATCACCTTTTCTCGTCTACTGGATTAATTGCCTGTGCTGTTTGACACATTGTTTTTTATTTACTGGTAAAATGCATATAATTATAATCCTGCAATCTTACTCAAAATCGATACAATTTCCAAAGTGATATATTGTCTGCTTTTCAGTGACCGTTGGGTTCATGTCTAAGTACAACTTCAGGCATCAAACGGTTCAAAATAGTTTCCATGTGAAAAAAAATTTAACGAAAAACACGAGTTGATGCACAAAATCAAATTGCATGTAGTATGCGTATGACAGAACAGTGAATATAGTCTCAGAATCGGAAGCAAATATGTCCGGGGTCGAGCCTTTCTTTACTTAAAATTATGGAAAGTACTTGAAAAGTTCTAGATAAAGCCGAAACCGATGTGCTGGATAAATTGTTTTTGATAACCGATGCTATGTTTATGCTATTTTATACTGACAAAATAAATACATATTTTATAAATCCTGTCATTAGCTCTCGAAGAAATAAAACTTCTCTAGGTAACATGAAGTATGTTATATAATAAGAGTTCCGGAGTTGCTAGTTAGAACTTCAGATCTTAAGAGATTCAAAACAGGTTCGACCTATAAAAAATACTAGCCAAATAAAGAAGTTGTTATATATGGCGTAGAGACTGGAACTGGAGCATATGTGCTCCGGTTCCAGTCTCGTCCGCGGTATATTCTGGAAATAAATTTTAATAAGTGAGAAACTGGTCTACCGGATGAATTTCCTCTGCTACTTTATGCAATGCTTAATTTTAACTGACAAAATATATGTAATCAATATCCTTGAATCATATTTCCAATATATATATATATATATATATATATATATATATATATATATATATCTAATGTAATTTTCTATATATTTATATAGCTAATGAAAGATAAAAAAGATCAAATTAAAACGGATTTTTTTAAGAAATACGGGAAAAAATCACCGATATGTAGGCATCGTATCCGGTTCAGGCTATACGCCCGAACATGCCTTTTCTGCATGCACAAATCAGAATGATGTTTTTTATTCATAGAACTTCATATTTTGCTAATTCATGTGGTTCTTATGTGTTTGTTCCACTTAATTAATTGCAGCAGTAAAGTAATTGTATTTATTGGTAACAGTAACAGTGCTATTTCAATTGCAACAAATACAATGAACGTTACGTACGTTTTTTATTTGTATGCAAACATTTGGACACATCTAGTTCAAAGCATCCCAAATAAAAGGTTTGCTCAGAATTCGCCAATTAAGTGCAATAAATGTCTTTCTATGCACTTAATGTAGACAATTTGCAATTTGTTTACTCTCGTTGTATATTCAAATAGTGCAATTTCACTTCAAAAGCGGCTTCTTGGAGCGGTCAATATACGTGAATTAAAAAAATGAGCACAAACATTGAAATATAGTGCAGTGTATTGATTTATCAAGAAAGGACGAGCCAATAATTTTACGCGAGCACAGTAATGCTCTATCCCATACACATTCATTTAAATGCACCTTGTTGTCATCTCCACCTGGGTATAAACATCATATTCATATTTCAATGTTTAACAAACCCTTCGTGTGACAATAACTATCTTGCACACCCTTGTTTGGATTTAAACCATAAGCATAGAAAGCTGAATTCATTATAATGCATTGACGATTAGTTCTTATATAAATCTAAACTTTCCCATATGTGGATGTGAGGATATTTCCAAGTTTATTCTCCTTTCTGTCTTATAAAACGATATTGCCGTTTTTCTAGAAATACAAGTAGAATTCTCATAGTGTTTGAGCATATTCTATACTAAAAAACTTTTGGCCAGAATCATTGAATTTTAACAGAATTACTATTCGAAAACAATTGTAAATACGTTAAATGATTGGCTAAATATATTTTAATTATCTTATTAATTACAAAATCTTTAACGTTTAGAGTTACATTTTTTTAATTCGTGATGTGCCTGATGGACTACTCTAAAAGATTAGCAGCCAAAATTAAACATGAAAAATCTTCCGTAGAATTATAACTTATTTAAAAAAATCTTTTTCTTTGATTCGATAATACAAAAATTGCAGCTTTGTTTTTCTTTTCAGCCCGTCCTATTAGATATGAAACATTATTTTCATGTTATACATATAGATTCAAATTTACCACACACAATTTTTCCTACAGTAATGAGTTTCTACTAATGCCTGCTATCGTTCATATAAACATTGCAATTATAAACGTTTTGCTTTATTTTAATCTGTTTTTCCTTGTTAAATTATTTAAGGCTTCATTTGACATTTTCTGCGTCAACGTAGTTTATTTGAGCACTTAATTGAGGAAACATTATAGCCTCAATTTATAAATGAAGTGTTTAGCACGATTTTCACGTATAATCAGACATTCACGCGTCACCTAATTTTTTGACAGTAAAAGAAAAAAATATACTCTTTTATTTAAATATTCGCTCATTAATATAATTCTAATATATCCATATAACGTTTGAATAGTTCTGTACAAAGCAATGTTCATAGATAATTAAATGAGCATGCCAATTATAAAGTATGTATGCCTAAATAGTGGCACGTGCATATACAAAATCTCCCCTTCTCTCTTTTGCTCTTGCTCTATCTCTCTCTTTCTATATATATATATATATATATATATATATATATATATATATATATGTTCATATATAATCCTAGTATTTTATAATATTTTGAATGAAACAAGAGGCTCTACATTAAATCTACTCGAGTTTAAATCCGAGTCGCGACAAGTTTGTATTCCATTTATGAGTGCTCAATAGGGGTAAAAGCCATCTTCACGAGTAATTGTATTTTCTAACAGATGCAATGTTTAGTTTACACGACGAATATTATACACATAAATCTTTAAAAATATTTTAATTCAATATAAGTTAAAATCTTTTATTTTAAACAGTTAATATACAAATGGACAATATTGAATCTAAATTAAAGATAAAATGCATAAATTGAATATAAATGATTTTGATAATAAAATTTTCACATAAAATGCTAAATTCAGCATTTTATAAGTAATATATTAATTGCATTAGCAAAAAAGGAATCTAAAGATGCTCTAGTAGCATCGAAGTAATGAATTCTGGTCGTCACAAATTGAAAGCATCTAGATACCTAGTTAAAATATGACCAAAAGTATAAAACAAGGACAGCATGATCGGAAAGTACTCTCACGTGTACATTACTTTCGTACTGAATGGCGACTCACCAATAGGAGCCGGTATTACGCCCTTGATCTACTATATATTTGATTGAGGAATGTGCGAAAATAGGTAAGTTCAATCTCTTATACGAATGTGTAAATCAGCAAAAGTAAAGAAAATTTAATATAGGGCCTTCGACAATGCGACTTCTAAGGCAACTCCTCATATATAATATATATCGGGTATGTCAATGACACCGACTTTATGTCTATTGTGTCAGTAACCGATCCAAACATAATTTAATCGAAAACACAACGGATTTCAATATATGCTAAAGTTCAAAGACATAATGAGATTTACAACTCTTTGTGAAAAACTGTAACTCCAGGAAATTCATGCACTCAAATTGACTGATATCAGTTGTCTCATTTAGAGGTAACCATGGAAAAATTCAAATAAATATATAACTGTTAGATAATGATTATTGCAGAGACTAATATGTATATATATATAAAGCCATCTTACTATATATAATAGATAAACCGAGTCTATAAAGAGTTCCGACACTATAGCTATTAGGTCAGAGTTCGATATCAACATTATGGAATCGAAGAAGTAACTTGTACCAATACAATGGATTTCAGTGTATGCTAAATTTCACCAAAATATTGAGATTTACAACTATTTCTGAACACCTGTTACTCCAGCAAATTTATACACTCTGGACTTGATCGATACAAGTTCTCATATTTCGCTGTAATCATGACACCATTCAAATAAATATTTAACAGTTAGATAATGCTTGTTGCAGAGAACTAATATATATGCAATTTTAGTAGGTGTTGGGCATCTAGTGACAAATTAGTTTAAATAAGACCAGAAAGATAAAAAAAGTCAGCATGAACGGAAAGAATAATCAGGTGCTCACAAATTTTGCACTTACTGGCGATAAATCAGTTGGAGTCGGTATTACGCCCTTTACAAATAATATATTTGAGTGAGTTATGTAGGAAATTAGGACACTACAATCTCCTGTACAATTTTGTTCCGACACTATAGCTATTAGGTCAGAATTCGATATCAACATTATGGAATCAAAGAAGTAACTTGTTACAATACAATGGATTTTAATGTATGCCAAAGTTCACCGAAATATTGAGATTTACAACTATTTCTAAACACCTGTTACTCCAGAAATTTTATACACTCTGGATTTAATCGATATCAGTTCTCATATTTCGTAGTAATCATGACATCATTCAATTAAATATAAAACAGTGAGATACTGTTTGCTGCAGAGAACTAATATATATGCAATTTTTAATAGGTCTTGTGCACCTCGTGGCAAATTAGTTCAAACAAGACCAGAAAGATATACCAAAGTCACTTGAAAGGAAAGTATAAAGTCGCGCACTTTAGTTTCGTACTTACTGTTCACTCATCAGTAGGAGCCGGTATTACGACCTCCGTAAACTATATATTTGAATGTGTAATGTAGGAAATTATGACACTACAATCTCCTATTCAAATGTGTAAACCTGCAGAAGTGAAGCTTACTTGAAATAATGTTTTCAACAATGCGGCGTCAAAGCCGTCTCACTACATATATTTTCAACGAGTCTGTAAAGGGCACCGACAATATGGCTATTGAATCAGTAGCCGAGACCAGCATTATGGAGACGAAAATGTACATGAAATCAGCAAAATGAAGTTCAAAGTATGTTAAAGTTCGAAACACGTTGAGTTTTACAACTATTTATGAACACTTGATACTCCAGCAAATCCAAACTCTGGCGTTGATCGATATCAGTTCTTACATTTCTCTGTATTCATGTTAACATTCAATAAATAATATAATAGTGAGATACTGTTTTTAGTGAAGGAATAATATATATACAATTGTTTAATAGATCTTGCGCAACTTGTAATAAATTAGTTCTACTATGACCAGAAGGATAAAACAAAGACAGCGTAGGTGGAAATTATAATCTTGTGCACATTCTTTTCGTGCATCCTTGCGATTCAGCAGTAGAAGCCCGTATTACGCCCTTACCCACTATATATATTCGTGGGGGGATGTGTGAAAATAAGGCGGTACAATATACTATATAAATTTTTAATCCTGCAGTAGTGAAGCTAACTTAGAACAAAGTAATCAATAATGTGATTTCAAAGCCAATACACTACATATAATATAATACCGAATCTGTAAAGAGCATGGACAGCATGGCTATTGAGTCAGTAACCGAAACCAGCATTATGGAGTCGAAATGGTAGATCGTACTAATAAAATAGATTTCATTGTATGTTAAAATTCGCAGACATATTGAGATTTACAACTATTTCTAAAAACTTGCTACACCAGCAAATCCACACAATCTGGACATGATCGATATTAGTTCCCAAATTTAGCGGTAAGCATGACGTCATTCAATTAAATATATAAATTAAGATAATTTTCATGGCGGAGAACGAATATATATGCAATTTTGTATTAGGTGCTGCACACTTTGAAATAAATCAGTTCAAATATGACCAGAAGGTTAGAACAAAGACGGCATGGACGGAAAGCATAAATATAGTTCACATTCATACTGGTGACTCATCAAATGAGCCGGTATTACGCTCTCACCCACGATGTATCACCGAGAAATGTGATAACTGATATCGATCAACACCAGATTGCATGGATTTATTGGAGTAACAAGTATTCAGAAATAGTTGTAATTCTCAATATTGGTGAACAATAGCATACAGTGAAATCCATTGTGCTAGTATCATGTCCCGACTCGGCAACTAGAGCATTAGCTCCATTTTCAGACTCGGCAACTATAGTGTTATTGCCGTGTAAATTTTCCCGACCATAATGTTGGTATCGAGCAGTAAAACAATAGCCATAGTGTTTGCACCCTTTACAGACTCGGAATATGTATTATTTATAGTGAGTTATCTTTGAAGTTGCATTGTCGACGACTTTACATGAAGTTAGCTTCACTACTGCAGGTTTACACATTTGTAAAGGAGATTTTACTGTCCTATTTTCCCACATTCTTCACCAAGATATATAAAGGGTTAAGGGCTTATTACCAGCTCCTACTGACGAGTCGCTAGTAAATACGAATCAAATGTGCAATAGATTGAACTCACCGTTCATGCTCTCTTTGATTTTCCTTCTGGTTATATTGAAACTAAAATTTAACTAAATGCGCAACACCTAATACACAATTGAATATATTAGTTCTTTGCCATAAGCGGTATCTAACTGTGGCATATTTAAAATTTTGGTGTCATGGTTACCGCGAAATTTGATAACCGATATCTATCAAAGCCAGAATGTATGGATTTGCTAGAGTAACAGGTGTTCAGAAAGATTGGTAAATTTTGAACTTTTCTTGAACTTTAGCGTGCATTGATATTCATTTTGTTTGTATCATTTACATTTGCGATACCATAATGTTGGTATAGGTTACTGAAATAATAGCCATAGTGTTGGTTCCCTTTATGGACGCGGTATATATATATATATATATATATATATATATATATATATATATATATATATATATTGCCGGTTTACACTTTCGCATAAGAGATTTTACCGTTTAGTTTCCCACATTCTTCACCCAAATATATAGTGGGTAATGGGCGTAATACCGGCTCCTACTGATGAGTCGCCAATAAGCACAAAACGAATGTGAACTACATAATACTTTCTGTTCCCACTGTATTTGGTTTATCCTTCTTGTAATTATTTAAATTTGCTTCAAGTTGCGCAACACCTAATACAGAGTTTCATATATGTAAGTTATCCGCCACAAACATTATCTAGACATCTGGATACTTGCCGGTCATAAAAAC
The DNA here is from genome assembly GCA_029291075.1 of Eudiplozoon nipponicum. NCBI lineage: Eukaryota > Metazoa > Platyhelminthes > Monogenea > Mazocraeidea > Diplozoidae > Eudiplozoon > Eudiplozoon nipponicum. Next base: position 208,434 of record JAQBSW010000341.1, read on the forward strand.
AACGATACTTTGATCACGAGCGAATACTCCTCAAAATACATTCTTGCGAAAAAAATCTATAGTTACATTACCCATTAAATTATTAAATAAAAATATTATACTAGAAATTTATTGAACAAGATAAACTATTATCTTATCATTTTCTCCATAAAATTCACCAATGTGCATAATTTTGCACATGTGCATTATTACTCAACTGGTACTAAATGCTCCTTGTTATTCTTCCAAGTTTCATCTGCAATTAAAAATTAGGCCAACTTCAAATGCAAAGTTAGAAAAGAAATTTTCATATACATCCTTATATTCTTTTTGGGTAAATTCAAATGGATATATATATATATAATTTATAGCCAAGCAAACAAAAAATTTAAACGGGGAGAGTTAAATAACTGAACGACCAATCATTTTCGTGCTCACATCCACTTTTTTCGACGCCCGTTCATGTTTCATACGCTTACATAAATCGAGCAGCTGTTTATTCATAGAGTTTCTTTATTAACTCATTTATGCTATTTCATTTAGTATATGTCTTAAACAACGCGTCTGGATAATGTACGCGTGTTTTTTCAAACATACCTTGCTCAATTGCAGATTTGTTTTTGAAAGTTTTAATATGAACACCTGTTTCAAATCCAATCAAATATTTCTATTTGTACATGATATAAATAATCATAACCAAAATGTGTTAGGTAAACCAATACAAATAAGGATATTTGGTCATCTTTAAGCTCCAAATCTTAATTTTAGCTGGTTGGAATTTTTCAACGGTATACTTAATCTCTTAAATAATTGTTGCTAGTCATATTAATTGGATCAATAAGAATGTGTTCAAGGGAGCAGAAATGCTACACGAAAATGTTGGGACGAAGTATGAATAAGGTATAGCTGTGCTAGTAATAACACACGGAAATGAAAAGCATCGCTTAAATTTTAAGATGAGAATTTACTTTATTACATACAACCCACGTAGTTACGCTTTATGATGGAGGTGAATATGATTGAGTATTTTTTAATTAATTAATTTGAATATAAATAGTGAATTTGTTCACAACTTAATTATACGGTATGCTTGCAGTCGTGATTTTATTATTTGCGTCTATAACAGCGTAGATCCAGATGTAGCTAATTGGTAGAGTTACTCAAATAATCGTCAAAAATCGACTCAAATGTTGTTCATAAATAATTTAAAAGATAAAGAATAAGATCTAAAAAATTAAAAAAGCACACCTCATTACAATTAACACATTAATGACTGAGAACTACAAGGGGGTGTAAAATTTTTAACTAGCCATAAACTAGACTCGGCAATTTGCGGCTCCCTAATAAACCGGTAACACTCACATCTAGTTCTCATCAATTTACGATAGTCCATAAACCAGAAAATCTGTGGAAATTAACTTAAAATGGTAAATTATTCCCAACTCGTGTTATTCTTCGTACACTCCAATGGAAATCAATCACGGCATTGATGAGGCAGAAAAAATGTAATAAAACGGCCTGCACAGAAGGGCGAGTCTAGACGTCAAGGCGCTGCTCCTTAACAAACAAAATTGATTTTCATTAAAATTTTAAAATGACTTCGCAAACAAATTTATAAAATATCCTAAAAAGTACAAAAAAATATCATTTTAAAATTTTGAGAATAGGAAAATCATATATGCCATTTGCCTAATTTGTCTTCATTCATGTGTTATTTAATCTGTTTTAAAGAACACAAATTAAACAATTAATAACAACTCTAATTGTGAATATTTTTACGCATTGCCTGAATGTAGTTCCTTTTGACTCAACAACTAATTCAAACATTATTTAAAAGATATCGAGATGATATAAATAAAAGTATGGAATTATAAAACAGATTTAATTAATGCCTACAGCGCATCAGAGGATTAATTAAAATGTAAAATAAAAAGAATTAAAGAACTTGCATTAATTTTGTTTAAAATTGATAATGTATGGTGGTTTTTAATATATTTCTTTACATTAGGTTTAATATTATTTTCTATCATTTCTGCCACGTAAATAGAGACAATTTATAGTCAGTGACAATAAAATGTCTAACACTTTGTGACTGAAGTTTAAGGGAACTGTATTGTGCTGTGTCGAAGCTTTATCTTTGATGACTGCATATTTACTACTTGCGGTAGAAATTATGATGAATACGGCATATAAATACTTGAAGTGATCTTGACCTAGATAGCATTAATGATGATGATAAAACATTTAAGCGGGTGCTGATAATTTAGAGCATCTGCAGAATAATACTACATGGAGCTATTTTATCGCAAACGCACGCAATAGGTACATTATATCCTCTGTAAATTGAGATAATTAAAATTTCGTAGGCATCTTATTGTTTTTAAGTTCCCTGTAGTGACTATATATTTATGTAGGTCGAAGAAACTTTATGAGCAATTAAAGTTTCAGGAGACGAGCATTAAATTATATATAAATATTAATATATAGGTAAATCTGATCGAATTTATCAATTGGTGAAGGCTGGCCACACTTTAAGCAGTAAAGGGTGCCAATTAAACAATCAATGATTGCGTAGGTTGTGGTAACAATTTGATTAGTGTTTATTTCAAGCTCGCAAACTTGATTTAAAGTGAAGGGCGTCTATGTGGTCAAACCAATTACTTAATAGTACAGGCATGCGCCTGGGGTGAATTATAGGTTTAATAAAATTTTAATAAAAAAATATTTATAAGTGAATAGAAAGAAGAAAAGACTGAAAATTGTATCAGGAACAAAGAGTTGTCAAGTCTCCTATACTCTCTTTAGTCTTATAATTGAAACATTTTGGTAAATTATATATATATATATATATATATATATATATATATATATATATATATAATAGTAAAAGAATATATATTTTTAATGGTGTATTTATATAAGAGATTTTCAGGTATTTTCAATAAGCTTTTCGTTTATATCGGTTAAATTCTTTTAAAGTATATTTGAGTTACTACATTTCGTGTATCCTTTCACCCTTATTTATTGAATGGAATTATTTCGACAGGATTTAAATTTGTCTCCACTTGTCATTTAATTAAATGTTAGATAAAATATTAGTTACTTTGGCCTCACTCACGACCTAGTTATAGACATTTTAAAACTGTAAGCTTCATTTAAAATTGCATTACTTTTGTATTTACCTATAATTAAAACAATGAAATTCTGCCTTATGTTCAAACTAACTCATTATCCATATGACATTTTTCTTTTTTGTAACCGTAGTGTCGACTTTTTTAAACACAATCTGCCTTTGAATAATCATTCTCTAACCAACAATGCTTCTATTCGACCAAAAATTTCGAGTTTTAAATTCTCACGTTTTGTAATTCTTTCGCTCTTGCTTACCTATATAAAACAAAACCTATCAGCCTACTTGTCAAGTATGTTGGTGTAACCATCGTTTTTAATTAGCGATAGTTTTTTACCAGAATATGAAATTCTGTTGAAAAGAAATGTTCACCTGCTACCCTACGCTGAATCGTTACCAGTTTCCGTAAATAATGCCGCAAAAAGCACATAGCTTTATGTCATATGCCCACTCATTAAAAAGCATTTAACATTATTAACGTATATCGTGCTCATTCTAGTACAAGTACAATGGTCATAGCCACGAGAATTTGCATGGCTACGAATTTGTATCTATATCTAAAGTCAGACAAGCATATATATATATATATATATATATATATATATATATATATATATATATATATATATATATATATATATGTAAACAATGGAAATGTAATTTCAGTTTATTGCACGTAAGCTTAATCTAAATAATGTCGTTCGTTGAAATTCAAAATAATCACATAAAAATTTACATTTTCCTATTCAGTGATTATTTTTTCTGCCTAATTAATAATTGATGGTTTGCAATGGAAAAAAACAATGGGCATTATTTCATATATATATATATATATATATATATATATATATATATATATATATATATATATATATATATATATATATACATATCACTGAATTGGAAAATTTTAATTTTTCTGTGATTATATTGCGTTTCATCACACCACATTATTTAGATTAAGCTTATTTGCAGTGTAACTTTTTTCCAAATTAATAAATGAACGTTTGTAGATATTACTAGTTTGGATTGTTGTGTGGGTGGGCAATAAAATGTATCTATTTAACTTCGGCCTTCGTTGTACGACATCTTATTATTTATATTTTATGAGCTATTTATTAATCAACGCTCTCTGTTTGAAGGAAATGTCAATAATTTTCCATGCACAGGTGTTTTTTCTTAAGTGTTTGTATTTAGTACAAATCTTACTGTACCTGTTTGTCCCAAGCTAGTAAGTTTGTCTTCTTTCATGGTGCCTCTTCTTGTTGCCTATTGCTCTGCCTATCAGATTTTTTGTGTTTTCTGTGAAAAATTTATTAATCGGTGACGTATAAACAGGCGTGAGTTGATTTGTCCGATGAAAATACGTGCTCATGCTACTTATTCATTGGCGGTTCACTAGTTTTATGTTGATGAAATATTAAAAGTATCAGAAAGTGTACTATTTATGTTATTTGAAGTGCTTCATACATTTTTATGAACATGCACTAAACAGACGTACTGTAAACCAAGGCCACACCTACGGTGTGAACATAGCAGTATGAGTGTGAATACCACTAAATGAGCACACTCAAGCAATGCCAATATAATATACACGAGCAAAATATCTTTCCCTCGGGAAGCAAAGGCAAACGATTTCATCAAACAGATGGTATATTGAGCCTGCATAAGCAACCAGTATACACAAAACGAATAATCCTATGTCATACAATAACAAAAGAGTCACATAGACAAACACATATGAATAGTCACTCACGTCTGAGACAAAACCATGCACAAATATTCCATTATAAGTGAGTAAGAAATGAGTTCAGTTCTCACCAGAAAGACAAACCAAAGGCAGCATGAACGGAAAGTATAATCTCATGCACATTCGTTTCGTGCTTACTGGCGACTCATCAGTAGGAGCCGGTATTACGCCCTTTAACCACTATATATTTGGTGAAGAATGTGGGATAATAGGACGGTACAATCTCCTAGACGAATGTGTAAACCTGCAATAGTGAAGCTAACATCATATAAGTCTACGACAATGCGACTTCAACGCTAACTCACACTATATAATATATATACCGAGTCTGTAAAGGATACTAACACTATGGCTATTGTGTTAGTAACCGATACCAACATTATTGTACCGAAGAGGTACATGGTACTAACACTATGGTTTCCGAGTCGGTACATGGTACCAACATGATGGATATCAATTTATGCTATAGTTCACCGAAATTGAGAATTACAACAATTTCTGAACACCTGTTACTCCAGTAAATCCATACACTCTGGCCTTCATCGATATCAGTTATCACATTTCGCGGTAAGCATGACATCATTCAATTCAATATATTACAGTTAAATACTGTTTGTTGCGAAGAACTAATATATATGCAAGTATGTATTAGGTGTTGCGAACCTAGTAACAAATTAGTTCAGTTGTGACCAGAAGGATAAACCAAAGGCAGCATGAACGGAAAGTATAATCTCATGCACATTCGTTTCGTGCTTACTGGCGACTCATCAGTAGGAGCCGGTATTACGCCCTTTAACCACTATATATTTGGGTGAAGAATGTGGAATAATAGGACGGTACAATCTCCTAGACGAATGTGTAAACCTGCAATAGTGAAGCTAACATCATCTAAAGTCTACGACAATGCGACTTCAACGCTAACTCACACTATATAATATATATACCGAGTCTGTAAAGGATACTAACACTATGGCTATTGTGTTAGTAACCGATACCAACATTATTGTACCGAAGAGGTACATGGTACTAACACTATGGTTTCCGAGTCGGTACATGATACCAACCTGATGGATATCAATTTATGCTAAAGTTCACCGAAATTGAGAATTACAACAATTTCCGAACACCTGTTACTCCAGTTAAATCCATACACTCTGGCCTTCATCGATATCAGTTATCACATTTCGCGGTAAGCATGACATCATTCAATTCAATATATTACAGTTAAATACTGTTTGTTGCGAAGAACTAATATATATGCAAGTATGTATTAGGTGTTGCGAACCTAGTAACAAATTAGTTCAGTTGTGACCAGAAGGATAAACCAAAGGCAGCATGAACGGAAAGTATAATCTCATGCACATTCGTTTCGTGCTTACTGGCGACTCATCAGTAGGAGCCGGTATTACGCCCTTTAACCACTATATATTTGGTAGAAGAATGTGGAATAATAGGACGGTACAATCTCCTAGACGAATGTGTAAACCTGCAATAGTGAAGCTAACATCATATAAGTCAACGACAATGCGACTTCAACGCTAACTCACACTATATAATATATATACCGAGTCTGTAAAGGATACTAACACTATGGCTATTGTGTTAGTAACCGATACCAACATTATTGTACCGATAAGGTACATGGATACTAACACTATGGTTTCCGAGTCGGTACATGATACCAACCTGATGGATATCAATTTATGCTATAGTTCACCGAAATTGAGAATTACAACAATTTCCGAACACCGTATACTCAGTTAAATCCATACACTCTGGCTATGATCGATAACACGTTCATGACATACTTTCGTTCATGCTGCTTTGGTTTATCCTTCTGGTCACAACTGAACTAATTTGTTACTAGGTTCGCAACACCTAATACATACTTGCATATATATTAGTTCTTCGCAACAAACAGTATTTAACTGTAATATATTGAATTGAATGATGTCATGCTTACCGCGAAATGTGATAACTGATATCGATCAAGGCCAGAGTGTATGGATTTACTGGAGTAACAGGTGTTCAGAAATTGTTGTAATTCTCAATTTCGGTGAACTATAGCATAAATTGATATCCATCATGTTGGTACCATGTACCGACTCGGAAACCATAGTGTTAGTACCATGTACCTTTTCGGTACAATAATGTTGGTATCGGTTACTAACACAATAGCCATAGTGTTAGTATCCTTTACAGACTCGGTATATATATTATATAGTGTGAGTTAGCGTTGAAGTCGCATTGTCGTAGACTTTATATGATGTTAGCTTCACTATTGCAGGTTTACACATTCGTCTAGGAGATTGTACCGTCCTATTATCCCACATTCTTCACAAAATATATAGTGGTTAAAGGGCGTAATACCGGCTCCTACTGATGAGTCGCCAGTAAGCACGAAACGAATGTGCATGAGATTATACTTTCCGTTCATGCTGCCTTTGGTTTATCCTTCTGGTCACAACTGAACTAATTTGTTACTAGGTTCGCAACACCTAATACATACTTGCATATATATTAGTTCTTCGCAACAAACAGTATTTAACTATGAAATTTTCTATTGATGTATAACATTACTTGGAAGGAGATATAACCAACAAGTTTTTATAAAACGGGTAACAGAAATTCATACCTTACAAATAAAAAACTTTATCTGTATGGTCGTTGATTTTTAATTTTAACTAAGACGAATCACTAAATAACAAACAGAATGAACGAAACGTATAATCTTCTGCACATTCGTTTCGTACTTACCGGCTACTCATCAGTAGGAGCAAGTACTACGTTCTATAGCCACTGTATATTTCGGTGAGGAATGTGGGGAAAAAGGAAAGTACAACAAATTTGCACGAGATTATACGTTCCGTTCTTGCTGTCTTTAGATTACGCTTCTAGTCATATTTAGATTAATTTGTTACCAGGAGCGTAACACTTAATAATAATAACTATATATATATATATATATATATATATTATATATATATATATATATATATATATATATATTTATATATATATATATACATGTATATACATATACATATATATATACAGGATCTCTGCCACAACATTATTTAACAAAAAGTATCTCAATAATAGTTTGACGATATTTTAGTGGATGATGCGTTATCTATATTCGACAAGATTTTCGAAACCGGAAGGGAAATTCTCTTCTCCAATCAACTCCGCTCCTAAGAGTCTTCTAAACAAAAAGTACTATTTGTTAAATACCTTAAAATTTTAGTATTGGTATATTTGCTCCTATTCCGAATCATCCAAGTCGCGAGGTGAATCACCTAGCAAAGTTTTCCATAGTTCATTTTGTCCTGAGACCATATCCCTGCATCTGGCACTAAAGAGATTTCTCCCGTGGCTGGCCTGTCACTCTGGTCGCTTTTCTAAACGATGAAACATATTTTACCATCATCATCCACCTCACCGTCAGTAATACTACAGACTTAAATAACTGATGATTCACTGCTACATAACAAATGAGCAAATTTTGTTCAAGAAAAAAGTACAAATATTAAAAATTAATTTTTAGGGTGAGGTGCAAGTTAATCCGTCTGGATAAATCACACGCAAACACAGGTTCTTTGTTGACACGTCAGGAATCTCAACATTCTAGCATTCGGGTCATGACATTTATCAATTTAACAACTGGTTTTTGATAGCACAAGATTAAGACGAATTAACGGTATGTAAGTTATCGGCTGAATACTTGTAAAGAAATTTATATAAAATGCATTTTACTGCAATTCTGATTCTTTATTATGTAAATTTCGGAAGGCAAAGGGGAATATGTTGGATTAAGTACACGCATTATTCAACAACGGAAAGGAAGTGTGGGTTGAAAATGTAGAGGCATGCTCGCACATCCCCAAACGTACACAATTCATAAGCTCATATTTAATTAATGAAAATATTGCTGATCTATGTTGGTGTGTGTGTGTGTGTATTCGAATGGTACGTGTAACCTAAAAATATTCACAACTAAATTTGGTTTTGTCAATTTAATGAGTCCATAACTTCTTATCAAAAGATTACTGATAGATATTTTTTAAATAATTAAAATCATATATAACTTAATTAAACGATTTATTTATTTAATTATTAATCAATTTATTCATTTATATACTTAGAATGTTTTAGCGGTTATGCGTTGCAATTAACAGAAACCTGGATAAGGCTGAAGATAAATGTGCAATAATATTCATGATTTACGTGCAAAAATTAATAGATAAATGAGAGTTTTTAGGAATTTGCCTGTTTTTGTCTAAAAATATGAAAATAACAGAAAAGAAAATAAAGTATATGAAGTAATAATTTTTTATGGTGACACACCTCAAGAATTTCCAAGCTCGAATGCTCCTAGGACACAATTAATTCATTGAGCATGTAAACGTTTTATAATCGGTTTTCAAGCATGAGTACAAACAATTATGAAGGTTGGCCAATGAAGTGGGTAAAAAGGCAGTTACATTCGGGCATATTCTAATGGCCGAATATTATGTGTTCATAAAAACTCTCGCTCTATTCATTAAAACAACAAACACAAAATAATGCGCAGTTATAAATGTTGGTAAAACAGCGGCATGAGCTAACCTTAACTTGTATAAATGTAAACGTTTCAAACTTCAGTTATATTGGCTGAATATCGCCATAAATGTAAACTCTTGTAAAAGAATGGCCAAAATGATGAAAACTGTAATTTAAGTGGTCGAGAAGAACCGTTATTCATATTACTTAAAAGAAAACGCCTTTATTTGTCGAGAAATTTTGGCTGTTTAATCTAATCAATGTTCTTAAAGTAAAAGGGAATTTACAACATTGTCGTTAAAAATTTCATCAAAAATTTCAACGAATACAGTTACTTACTCGGTAATTATCGTTTTTAATATCAAATAGAACACTTGCAAAACAGGGCGTATCCTACTTACGCCTCACCGATACGAGATAGGCAAATAAATGAAACTTTGAACATACCTATCCATACATTCAATAGCTCATTGAACATGTAACTGACAGACAATACGATACTTAGATAAATTATCCAATATTATTCTAACCTACATACATCACCCTTCTTGAAAATTCCCGTAATAAATTTTTAGTGCTTGACTTTTCTAAATTAACTTCGACATAATGTGACAATCGATGACATTGTTGTTTAAGCAGCAAATAACTGTTTTACATTATTATGGACTACGAAATATATATCATATAGAAAACAGTAAATGCAATAATGGTCTATGTATTCACGTTTGCGTGTAATTAGTTTTAAATAAATGATCAACAAAAAAACTAAAGCGGTGCACATATTCAGCAAAAAATTCAACATGCATAAGATTGGAAATTGAATTTGTTTAAACTTCAGAAAAAAATAGTTACACGATGTGAAAGAACGTCAGTTGGACATGGTTAGGCAGATTGTACTCGCTTAGATAGATAACAAATAATGATCTTCGTCTTCACGTCAATGGCATCGATATTCTGCCTTGCAATGGAATTTGAATAATGCAAAAGATTTAGCACTAATTGAAACAAAACAAACAGAGCTAAAAAAACCTACAAAACTTAAATGCAATTGATAACAAAGATCTTGATTAGACGTCATCTAACTTATAAATGTACGCCAAACCTAGCTCTATTGAAACAGCGTAGATTGTGCAATAGGCATTTTAAAATTCTTGCTGAAATTTCAAATAATCAACTAAAAAATCATTTTTTTAAATTTTTCAAATGAAAAAGCTGCATATCATGTACACAGCTGTTATTTGGCGTAAAAGTTTTAATATTGATAAATTATAAAATATTCTTTATCGTATTTATGATTAAAGGTAAATTCATTGCTTTTATAAAACTGAAAAACTCGTAGTTCATGAAAATTAACAGGTTTCTA